>OZ007527.1:12619812-13129777 GCA_963931895.1 Eupithecia pulchellata | reverse complement strand
CACCGCAAATGAAAGAACAACTTATGACTAATTGATTATATTTGTAGTATGATTTTCATGATTGTTTTCCAGGAAGCAGCTCAAGAAGCGCTGAACTTCATCCTAGAACGGCTGGCGACAGCGGAGCGCGGCCAGCAAGCTGCGCTGATGCGGGAAGCAACATCGCTTTGCAGCGCTTTTCCCGCTTTATTTACTGACAAGCTGCTCACTGCTGTCCGGGCTAATTCCAGGTACTTCTGTTATTCGCTGAATCTGACCCATTTCGCTGGGATTAAGTATAATTCAGTATCTACTTTCTTTCATTCCCCGTGTGACACAGGTGACGCCTGTGGTGAAGTGACGGGTTCTGTTATCGCCGCGCGACACATGTTTCAATAACACGCATGTTGTTTGTGGCTTGCATGTTACAAATGCATAATAAAGTTGCAAGCACGTTCTGTTTGCAAAAAATATTCAGTACCAAAAGCATCAAGCACCTCGCGCTTGCGCTGCTCACTTTGTTACTTCTATGTCAAATGTCATCAAGAATTAGAGTGGAAATAGCTTGAGTTCTTTCCAGCAACCGTCCCGAAGCCGGCTGTCTCCCACAGCGAAGTGAACCGCACATCGGGAGGCGTGACTATCGTCAAACTGGGGGGTCAGAGCAATGGCGCGCCCCCGCCCCCCGCCCCCGCCCCCGGGGGCTACACTAGGCGAGCCAAGCTGGGAGACTCGAGAAGCACTGGAAGATTGCATCCTGGACCTAACTCTCATCGGAGCATGACTAGGCTGAATGTTGCAGTTCGGTTTAAAGAAATTTATACTCAACTAGCGGCCCGCCCCGGCTTCGCACGGGTATTAAACAAAAATTTCAGAAATTATACACACTAAAATGATGGGTTTCACAGTTTTCATACGGATCTTTACTTTTTTTAACAGCATTGGGGTTTTTGACATTGACTCGACATTCCAAAACTGACACTGGCCGTAGAGAAAAAGCAAGCACCGTGCGCTATACAACCCTCTTTTTCTATTCTGACGCGCCATAATAGAAAAAGAGGTTGAATATACAGCCCACGGTTCAATTATTGAATTTTCCTGCGGATCTCTAACTTTTTTTGAAAATATTTATATAGCCTATGTTCATCACGGAAAATTTAGGATTCTAATGGTGAAAGAATTTTTCAAATCGGTCCAGTAGTTTCGGAGCCTATTCAATTCAAACAAACAAACAAACAAACAAACAAACATACAAACAATCAAATCTTTCCTCTTTATAATATTAGTATAGACTATAGATATAGATGAGACACAATCACTTACGTGAGGAAAAGTTATTCTAGTAGGTACTAAGTAGGTTGTTTTCCTATGTATGTATGTATTAGGCACTTTACATCCATCCAATGCATCTTAAAATAATTATTTGGCACATATACCGTTAGTTTTGTTTTAAATGCATTAAATGTATCCATTTTTTATATTTGAGGGTGTTCTATTGTAATACTGGAGGTTTGTTGGTTTGCGGTGTTGTAAACTGGAGTTCAAAGCCAACTTTGGTTACATTATTCTAGCTCTAGAACTACCCCTTTGCAAAATTTCAGCAATATCCGTTGAGCAGCCGTGGATAGGCTTACCTATGATATTATGGTCTACCTATCATTATCATATCTATTCCGGCAGTGGATAAGTTCCGGCGACGTATGAATTTACAAGCTTTTTTTGAAAATAAATACTTACCTATAGAAACTATAAGAAAACGTGTTTTCTTTGAAAAAAAGCGATTTGTTTTAATTTCATTTTAGTAAAATATAAAAAAAAAAATGTGGTAAAAACCTAATTAAATACAATTTTATCACAAATAATAGCACATCATGGTGAAAATATGCTCAACTTACAAATCATTTTGTTATTACGCAAAAACTTCAGAAATTATACACTAACATGATGGGTTTCACAGTTTTCATACGGATCCCTTACTTTTTTTAATAGCATTAGGGTTTTTGACTTTGACTCGACACTCCATAACAGACACTGGCCGTAAAAAAAAAGCAAGCACCTTGCTCAACCTCTTTTTCTATTATGGCTCCGCGCCATGACAGAAAAAGAGGTTGAATATATAGCGCACGGTTTAATTATTGAATTTTCCATGCGGATCCCTAACTTTTTTGAAAATATTATAGCCTTAGCCTATGTTCATCACGGAAAATTTAGGATTCTAATGGTGAAAGAATTTTTCAAATCGGTCCAGTAGTTTGGAGCCTATTCAATTCAAACAAACATACAAACAATCAAATCTTTCCTCTTTATAATATTAGTTTATATATGTTAGATTTAGTCTCCTAAGAGACCCTACTGACTAAGGCAATGCTATTCCAGGCGGCTCTGTGGGCGGACTGCACAAAAGTATGACGAGGCTGTCTTCTTCACAGCAAATCAATCAACAGAACACGGCCGGCAGTAATGCTACAAGTATGTTACTATTGCAACTACATTTTATACTTGTTTTATAAAATTTTAAGTTATAAGTATTAAAGTTTTCTAGAGTCCGAGGATAGCGTAAGAAAATGCCGAATTTTAGCATTGGAAGCATCACTGTTCACTCTTAAAAATATAAAACAAGGTTCGGTTCGACCATTGGGGCTAGATGATGCTGTGTGGATTGTCCGGCTTTAGGTACATCGACGAAAAATTTAAGTGAAGAGAAAATCAAGAACAAGTTATTAATATTTTTTTATAATTATTATCTGTATGGACTCTAAGTTAGTCTAAGTGTTTTTTGTAAGCGCAAAGAAATAAAGTATTGAAATGTGTATGGTGTGTTTCCAGCTGCGTCGGTAGGCAAGGCTCCGGCGAGCGTGACGGTGACGTCAGCGGGCCGCGGAAGACCCGCGCGCAACCACCACAACATACTCATACTGCCTTCCAACGCACAGGTAATCTCATACTCATTCTAACCGACTCACATCTCGCCTTAAAGTCTTGTGCATTATCCCCCTGCCAAATTAGGCCAGTTCCTTGAAGTAGGACTTTAGGCGATTGATAGCTTCGTTTCAGCTTTTTTAATATAGCTAAAAACCGTGACGCTCTAGGAGATTTCTTCGAAAATCTGGTCGACGCTCCTAAGGTGTCGACGGTGTCGACTGGTTTGTTGACTCTACAAGACTCTTCAATCCCGTTTTCCTTCTGGCCTCTTCTGTGGCCGGGCAGTGTATAGCCACGTGTTCCACAGTTTCCTTTTCCTGGAAGCAGCCACGGCACAGGCTGCTGTCTGTGGCTCTAGTTTTGAAAGGTGATGGTTCAGTTCACAGTGACACAACCTACGTACCACAGGGAAAATCAAATCATTTATTTTGCACATGTACAGTACACAGGTATGATTGGTTACAAGTAGAACGAAGAGACGGCAAAAGTTAAAAACTGCGGCGTAGTCTCTTCGCCCGCCTCCTCTCACGACTCTACAGAAAAGATATAATAGAGAATTAATAACAAGTTCTTAATACCCGGTTGATATATACCCATATTTTTAAACTTACGCGATCTGAACACATAATTATTAGTACTATTTTAACGGGTATTTAACGACGACAGTGGGCGTCGGTCACGGGATGACAGTCATCCCGTGTGTGCAGTGTGTAAACCTATTGAATCGTCGGGAAAAATTGGTAATCAAAAATAAATAAGCGGCAAAATATAACTAATAATTTTGATATATACTCCTTAAAATAGTTCATAATATAGCAATATTAATTTCGCAGAACACCGGCCCTACAATAATCTCCGGCCCCTCGCAATCCATCTCCGTGAGCCCACTCACACCGAACAAGTCGGCGGACGCACTCACACCGTCCGCCGTGTCCATCCAACAATCAAGCACGGCTCTGGGCCACGTGTCCGTCATCAACAACACTGGCCCGTCCATCATCACCCAGACCTGCGGATCCGGACCCTCCATCGGCCCGAGCTCCAACAACGTATCCATCTCCGGACCCGTCACGGTCACGTCACGGCGTAACAACACTAGCGTGACGATGATCAATTCCAACTCGAACGCGAATCACAGGATCAGCGTGTTCGAGCCGTACCCTATGAGGGATACAGTGCAGCATTTTTGTGAGAAACATCTGGATAAGATTAAGGCGTATATGGATAATGTTTCGCTGAGGTTGCCTCCGCCCGCCAAGTGTACTATTGAAGGTGAGCCACAGTTTCGATGACAATAGTAACAGCAATAAATATTCACGGGCATTTATCGGGTCAGTCATCCCGTAACCACGACAGTGTATAAACCTATTGAAACGTTCGGAAATATATGTATGTAGAATAAACGCCATGAATACCCGTGAATAATTGTAAGAAAGTGTTCTAATCGCGTTTGTTAAAATAAAAAATCATTTTTTTTATATAAGAAAGGCACATAAAATACTAATACTTTTTGTAATAAGCACGATTGTAGATTTTATTTCATTGCAAAGTCTATAGATAAATATATTATATTATATACAAATACTTTTGAACCAATTGCAACAAATATTTATGATTATAACAGAGCGTCGTTCGAAGAAGCAAGCCCGGCTGCAGTTCGGGTGCGGGCGGCGCGGGCCGCACTGCCTCTACGCGCGCGCGCTGTTCTCGATGCGCACGCGCGCGCCCAGAGTCTGGATACACCTGATGTTCCTCGCGCTGCAAGCGAGGCACGCCGCCGCGCTGTCCTCGCGGGACCCCACCGTCGCCAGCCTCAAGCACTGCTGGGATATACTCAAGTGCGAGAACAAGACCTTCCTCACGCTTGTTACTAGCGCCTTTCCAGGGATCAAGGTACGGTCCACGGTTGTTACTAGCGCCTTTCCAGGGATCAAGGTACGGTCCACGGTTGTTACTAGCGCCTTTCCAAGGATCAAGGTACGGTCCACGGTTGTTACTAGCGCCTTTCCAGGGATCAAGGTACGGTCCACCAATAGCTCTGATTTAGCTAGACGGGGATTAAATAGTGGCAACCTTAGAGCTTTATGCCTTAACGTTATTCTCTATCATTCTATGATCTTGATCATTCACTACCAATTCAACAACACCAGACTATTAATAGTCCACAGCTGGACATAGGACTCCCCTAATGAGCGCCATAGATAATAATTATGCACCTAATGAGGGCATTATATATCATTTAGGGGTTATTATTGGGTTGGGTATCGCAGTTCGGTGGAGTTGTTAAGCGCTGCTGCCCGCCCCCCGGTGTTTCCCTCACCTCTTACGACACCCACGGGAAGAGTGGGCATGGTGAAATTCTATGCCCTCTATCACTACAATCATATTCATAATCAGAACACATGTATTGTACAGGAACAAGAGATGCTACTGAACGAGCTGCGAACGGCGGGTTTCTTCGACGTGTTCGAGCTGACGCCGGCGAGTGTCGGCGGCGGCGCGGCGTGGGGCTGCTTCCTCTGCACGCGGCCGGAGCGCGCGCTCGGCTTCCTCGCCGCGGACGGGCAGCCCGTCATCGAGGGGCAGCTTAAGGAGAAGAAAGGCAGGTGGAGGCTCTTCAGGCGCTGGCGGACGAGGTATTTCACATTGTCCGGCGCGCATCTCTCTTGTAAGGGATCGGTGAGTTTATTTATCCTTATTATTCTTTTTTTATTATTTTTATATAGGGTTTTTATTATTTTTTTAATAATTATTTAATTATGTCACCCTTATGAATTATGTCTTAAATTGCTAATCAGATTCTGGTCTTTTTTTGAGATCGGAACGATATATTTCAATCAATTATTTATTTTATTTATTTAAAGGGAAATCAGGGTCTTATTATTACAGACTTAATAATAATTTATACATACCAGGAAGATTTAAGGTTATTATTATTATTATTTATTAGACTTTAGCGGGATTAGAGGTCCGCCCGGCTTCGCATATATTTAACTTAATATTTTGGTACACGTTCGTACATTAATAAAATTTTCATACGGATCTCTGACGTTTTTGAAAATATTCTAGCCTATGTTCATACTGGATGGAATAAGGATAATCTTTTAAAGCTGCAAGCAGTAGGTATAGTTGTTATAGGTACCTACTTATATACATTAATATGTAAGTTCGGTTTGAAATTTCTTTTTTACGCCAGACCATCATCATTTTGGATGAGAGTTTTAGATATAGCTTTGGACCTATTCGGGAAAACACAAGCCAAACCGCCAGCAAAAACGAGTTAAAAATAAAAGTATTCAACCTTTTTTTTTTTTAAATTCTAGCTTTCCAACTTCTTTGCATGCCAATGTGTTTTGGTGTCACCTATTCTGATGTGACCATATTTCTTGCAATAAATGAATCGAATTGAATACTTTATGTAACAGCCTTGTGTTTCAAACAACTCTAATAACTAAAAATATAATAAAAAACATATTTGTTAACAGAGCGGCGGTGAGAGTATAGACATAACTCAGATCCGGTCGGTGAAGGTGTCTCGCGGCGCCCGCAACATCCCCAAGGCGTTCGAGATCTTCACCGGAGACCAGACCCTGATCCTCAAACCGAAGGTAACATCATCAGCCCACATTAGTCCACTGCTGGCCACATAGGCCTCCCCTAATGAGCGGCGTAGCGCCCTGTCTTAATAAAACATAAAAAATCTTTATTCGACACAAACACAGAGTTTCAGTATAAACAATTAAAAATGATGAGATTTAAAAAATTGTGTGTGTGCTGCAGCCCGTCAAAAAGGCAATAACTCAGCTAAAAGCTTTGCTCGAGGAGCAAAACACTGATCGTCAATAGCGAAGTCTCGAAGGAGACGTTATTATTATAATCCGTACACTGGTTTCTTTTACTTTTTTCACATGCCCATGAAGTTCCATATTGTTGGTTGACTAAAGTGAATGATAAATGCAATATCTCATTTTGTCGAATCTTTCCACTCGAAAAATATCGGGAAAAACGAGGGTTTCGATATTGATCGAACCTACAGATGAGTACGTGACGATTATGCAAGTATATATTTCTCCCAGGATGGTAAGAAAGCAGAGTGTCGAATCTTTCCACTTGAAATATATCGGGAAAAACGAGCGCTTTGGAATCTCAAACCCTCGTTTTTCCCGATATATCTATACTAATATTATAAAGAGGAAAGATTTGATTGTTTATTTGAATTGATTGGCTCCGAAACTACTGGACCGATTTGAAAAATTCTTTCACCATTAGAATCCTAAATTTTCCGTGATGTTGTATTTTGGTTAAATACCCGTGCGAAGCTGGGGCGGACTGCTAGTTTGATATAAATATATCGAGCCTGCAGATGATGATTATTCAAGTATATATATATCTCCCAGGACGGTAAGAACGCAGAGGAGTGGGTGCAATGTCTGAGCATCGCGGTGGCACACTCGCAGGCCCGCGACGCGCCCGCCAAGGCCAACTCGCTGCCGGCGCGGGGACTTACGCTGAAGAGCTTCTGAGCTATCGTTGGCTTAGGAAGGCCGGAATCAGAATCAAGCTGCTTTATTTCCTTTAGACCTTACAGGACCTTTATTCTCTATGAAATAGGAAATTCCTTGCTCATACCGTGTGACGTCACAATGTGTTCTAAATACGATTTTGTTCGGTTCCACGCCGCTGTCTTGTCGTATCTGTGAAACGCGTTGGGATTGGCGATAGTGAATAAAGGCCCTGGACTCTTGGACACGACAGAACCTACCTAAGTAATACTGGGAAATAAAGTGATCATCATTAGCCCACAGCAGACTACTGCTGGATAGGTCTCCCCTAATGAGCGCTATAGCGCTGTCTACAGCTTGTCCCAATCTTAATGAGAGACAATAACATTGACTTTCAACCATTACAGAAAACCTAACAGTCATTTTGTTGTCTAATAGACATTTTGAAACTAAATAATGAGCATGAAATTAATTGCTCAAATGAATTTAAAATTATTACTGACTGAAAATGTCTGCCGTTTCGCAACAAAGCATAACTTTTAGATATTTTGTGTTGGGTGGTACTTATTACAAGACTTTATGCATTTGAAGATTGATCAATCAAGATTGTACCTTATAGACATAAGGCTTCAGCTCAATTTATCGTGTCAGATTATACATTTATATACAAAATCATTTTTATAATTAGTGTGATCTATTATGTCAAAGTACAATGTAATATATTATGTAAAATGTTTAGTCCGTCCCCTAGATTTTGTACATATTTATTTTGTTATTTTAAGTAAATGTATATTGAGTTGGACTCATTATTACTTTTCATAACCATAATGGAGCGTGTGGTTTGAAAACATAGATTAGAAAGACAAATGTTAATACTTGATGAACTTTGTAGGTATAGTTATCAGACAAGGTTTTAAATCAAATCGAGTTATTCAAGAAACTACATGTTCTTATTAGTTGTTATAAATGTTAGTTTATAAGCATTGACATAATTTTATTGAGATTTTATAAAGCTAGAAGACTGATAGCTGGTCATGGCACTTAAGACAAAACAAAGTATGTATTGGGAAACCCAGTGAGGCCAAATGTACAAAATATACAAATAAAACAAAAATAATGATAATAATTCTATATTATTCTCTACATGCTACTACGACATAGCATTTTGTATCATATAGCGAATATTATGAACGCAAAATTATTTTATTAAAAAAGGTAAAGGTAGTGTACCTCCTTTCATAAATCAATAAAGGACCTACTTGATTTATTTAGTGATTCGAAATCGACATTCCCGTCCTGTAAAACAGCATTGAATACAATTAAATTGTTTTGGTCTCAAATATTTAGATTGTACGTCATGGTTGTTTATATGAATGACATTATTTTGTAAGTGTTTTTTTATCTTAAATATAGGCTAGGCGATGCCAGCTTATGTGACAGTCTTCCGAAATGTAGATAGATGTTTTATTTTAGTTGATACACTCACTACTTTAAGGTTTGGACCCTACTTGTGAGTTTGACAAATATTTAAGGCTCAATTCACACCATGATGGTATCGACGCGGGGCGCGCTGCAATATACACACTGCCATCCCAGTGTGAGTTGACCCTAATAGTTTCGATTGTATTCCTTATTTACAAAAATAGGGCAGAACACATTCACAGCCCAGCTCAGCTGCGACCGAACGCAGAATAACATGTGCGTTGTTCGCAATGAGTGTTAACTTTTTGCTTTGCGTCGGTACAACTTGCCATTTATATTTATTGAACTCTATGATTTTGAAGCCACTATAATATTGTACTGACCTTTTCTTACCAAATATCATGTTCAAATTAGTTGTGATTTTAAGCATGTTTTTCTAAGATCGCGTTGTCTTACGTGAAATAGATCTATTATGATATGAAATACACAATATACCATGTAAATAAAGAGAAAATAAATGTACTCGTTCGTTATACACTTCAGTCAGGAGACTTAGGAACTTGGTGCTATAAATACTTATTACACTTTTGTACTTAATTATATATAATAGTTTCCACTTAGTTGAGTTTGCTTTTTGCAATAATAGGGTTTGACATAGTACTTATACTGCCGTAGTTATTAAGAAATAAATATTTCTGTTTGTAGAACTTAGTTTAATTTTCAACATCTTAAACTAAGAAGTCAGACTAAAACCAGGTTTCATACACTTCAATTGTTTTCTAAACCCATCATTGGGATGTATGGCTGGCCGTTTGCTCTTTACTAAATAATAAGCATCATCATACTCCATACAGTCGAAATGCATCAAGTATCCAATGGCCACCATCGCAGTCCTAGAAACACCGGCGTTGCAATGTATCAACACATTCTCTAGTAATTCCACAGCTTTACCAATAAACGGTAAACCTTCCCGCAAAACAGGTCTTATGTCCGTTTCAGGGAGATCTAGACATTCAACGAACTTTTGGTTAACATCTGTTTGTACATCAATGCCTAGACTCAAAACGTGTTTAATGTTATATTTTTCTATGACGTCATTGGCTGTGCAGTCCTGTGATCCTATGTATACAAAATCTGCAATCTTAACCGGTGTTTTGTCCGGTTTAGTGTCGACTACGAACCCGTAAGAGCGAGGTAAAGGAACATTGTTCCTCTCAATGAACCTTTGGCCGTCCACTTTTGTCACCACTGTTTCTGTCTCTTTCAGTTTATCTTTCTGTCTTTTAAGCTCACTCAGGAAACTCATTTTCAAAAAGACCTTATTTCCTATGTTTAAAGTTCACTTTAAGCTAAGACACTCAATCACACTCAGTTTCGAAGCTCTCTGGGTCCTCTTCGCTTGCTAGCGTGTTTCCTTGATTATAAACGAGGTCCTCAGGGTTGTACTGGACGTTACAAAGGTAGAGGCCGTCGGGAGGCCCGCTCTGGATGAAGTTGATCCAGGAGTGCTTCGACGGTATCTGCAGCATAACCTTTATTTCCTTGGGGTCGATCTTGCCGGCGGCAACAGAGTTCAGGGTACCGACCATGCGACGAATCTGAAAAAGTTGTTTTTATACATAAACAGGTGCAATTTCTTTCCCCTCCATCATTCTCAGGGCCAACGATGTTGTACTTTTATGGCCCAAGACGTAAGACGTATCGCCTAGTTCAAGGCTGAGCAGTGAATGCATTAACGTGCTTTCCGATACACGGCCGATAGATTTTCACCAATTACGATACAGGGTGACTAGGTTGTATAAGCTATTAGGCTACGTTTTATCCCTGGATAGGGTGCAAAGCCACGAGCATAGGTAGTGTTTATAGTAGGTAGGTACTAGAAGAACTTGGTTTATTTTCAAGTATGTAATGGTCAATGAATTATAGTCTTGAACCCAGACAAGACGTACCTAGGTACTGGGAATTGTTTTGGTATAATCAACCCGATAGCAATTGATTTAAGTAATGGGTTCTAAAAATAATAATTCAGAACCATGGGCTTCTATGTATGTAACAAAAATTACAGTCAAAAAATCTTTTAAATAGGTAAATGCTTTTCAATAAAAAGAATATCAACTTTCTTAAATTTAAGTACTTTAAGCAGCAGGTAGGTAGACCGAAGTTTGCGCCCGACATTAGAAATGATGTTAATAAGTCGCAATCGACATCATAGAAAAAAGAAAGTAATAATTTGAATCTTGTGGGCTTGGATAACATCCAGCTAGATTGGATTATTGAGAGAGTAAACCAACGTTGATTGAGTAAACTTAGCTAAGTACATCTATCTACTTTCAGATAAGTGTTATAGGTACATACATGACGTATGCCCTCCATCACCGCGCCGGGAGAGCTTTGGTAGATAACTGCTATTTAAAGCGAGCAGATGCCCAGTTAAGCAAGAAAACGTTTCAACACATTAAACTTTTACAACGAAAAACCTCACACTTTATACAAAACAACAAAAAAATGACAACTTCATCTAGTACGGTGTTTAAGCTTCTGGTTTGGTTATCCAGAGTGGGTGCGATGTTGTGGGTTAGTGAAGTGCAAAGCAGGACTCTCCCAGTGTTTTGCGGGGTGGAAGACGATTCCAGCAACAGAATACGAAGAGACGCACCAGACCATCGATGGCCTGCTGGGTCAAACCTCACATACAGGTGAATAAAAAGTGTACAAGCGACGCGTGTAATTCTAAACAAGTATTGATTTGGTTAAATATTGCTGCAGGGTAGGGACAGGTCCAACGCACGGCGTTCTGAAGGATGCCGACATCGGTGCAATAGTGCGGGCCGCGTTCAGAGAGTGGGCGCCGCACTGTGGGCTGCGCTTCACACAAGTACACTCCGGGCAGGCGAACATCACGATTGACTTCGAAAGTCGTGCTTATTGGAAGTTGTAAGCTCCCTCTCTGTTTATTATTTATTCACATTGTATTAATTCTGGAGATATTTAAGTTTGATAGTGTTGAGTCGGTTCTTTATCAGGTACAAAGAGGGCCCATTTTGTTAGTATACTTACAATAGAAAACGGTAGAAGTATGTACCTATACAGGGTGTAATCGTTAAGTGTGCACAGGCGATTATTCCGTAACTATTGCAGATATCAAAAAACTTTAAACTGATATCGAAAGTACTTTACCTAATGAGTAAAATTACATTAATAACTTTTTAAAAATAAAACGAGAAATATCCAAAAAAATTACATTAATCACTCCCATACATTTTATTTCTTAGTAAGTACAAAATTTTGTGTTCAAAGCATATGTTCGAAGTGACGTCCTCCTTGTGCAATACAATGACGAGCTCTATTTACAGTTTCTAAATGAACTTTCCTTAACATTTGCGGAGTAATTAAAGCAATTGCACGACGTACACGATTCTGTAACTCTTCTAGGCTGTGTACTCTCTCAGCGTACACGTGGTCTTTGACAAATCCCCATAGGAAGAAATCACAAGGCGTGAGATCCGGGGATCTGGCAGGCCAAGGGGTTGCACTATAATTGGCTATTAAGCCATTATAATTGTTTCGTAAGAAATTCATTACAACATTTGTATTATGTGCAGGTGCTCCATCTTGTTGAAAAATTATCGACCTTCTTTCATCGTCTGGAATTGGTTCTAAGAGACTTGGCATATCGTTTTGTACAAAGGAGAAATATCTCTGTCCATTTAAGGTTCCACTGTAAAAATATGGCCCAATGATCCGATCTCCAAGAATACCACACCACACATTAATTGAGAATCGCACCTGAGCTCTAACTTCAGTAGTTAAGCGAGGATTGTCAATTAACCAATAATGCGAGTTTTTTCTATTGTAAATGCCGCAGTTTGAAACATTACTTTCATCGGTCCATAAAATTGACCTTACATTGACATAATTATTGACTAGCCAATTGCAATAGACCAGCCGACGAGCAGGATCATCATTGTGCAGCGTTTGAGTAGGTTTTATCTTAAATGCTTTGAAGTTGTGTTTTTTTAATAACTTGTGTACATAATTGTGGGACACTGGAAATGATCGGGCCACTGAACGCGTTGATTCTTGTGGATTATCTACTACGTAGTTAATAATATTGTTATCTAAGTCATTATCAAATTCCGGAGCTCTTGTTCTCGAACCTTTTTTTCTGTTAAAAGATCCATAATTTATCAAATTGTTATCCAACTTACGTAAATACGTACCAGAAGGAACTTCTCTATCTGGGTACTCTCTTCTGTAGGCGATAATGGCCGCCCTATTGTTACAATCATGTTTGTAGTACATTTTTAACATGTCCCTCTTTTCTGTATTGGAATATGCCATTTTTCAATCAATAAATGCAACAATCACGATTATTTACGCAAATTGAAAAATACAATAAATTGGCGGGAACGAGAACCCGCGATAAAGAATTTGAATTTAGAACGAACACCAAAGAGTATCTTTCTTTTTGTTTTTATTTAGTATGTTGCTTTTCAGCTAGTTCAAATCAATACAATATTGAAACAAGGTTTAATATAAATTTGAAGTGGTAAGATAATTAATCTACACGTGTATCTACTTGAAATTCATTAATACCTTCATATCGTACATAATTATAAAATGACAAGGGTAAAATGAGTAGGTACTATTCCACTTAAAATAAGGAAACTAAAACCTTTCTACTATCTCATACTAAATGTATGGGAGTGATTAATGTATTTTTTTTGGATATTTCTCGTTTTATTTTTAAAAAGTTATTAATGTCATTTTACTCATTAGGTAAAGTACTTTCGATATCAGTTTAAAGTTTTTTGATATCTGCAATAGTTACGGAATAATCGCCTGTGCACACTTAACGATTACACCCTGTATAAATGTACCTGTGTATGTAATATAATAACCAAATAAAAAATGCAAGTCTCGTCTTGAAAATAGGTAAACTAAAAGTTGGGTACTCTAAAATCCCAAAAATTTTCTTCTTAAAAATAGTGATCAGTCGTGTCATAAATAATGGCCACGAAAGCTTTGATATCACAGTTGACAAAATATAATGTTTTGAAATATTGAATTCAGTCAAAGAAAATAAACGCGAGAACGTAAGGACGCGAAGGCCGTACCACAGATGACATAATACTAGCTAACCATACTAGTAAAATGGACGACTAGGCTCTTTTTATAAGGCCTTCGTAGGACATTATTTTGACTGAAAATTGCATTTTACTGTTTTCAAATAATTTATATTTATTCTGTTCCAGCCCCATTGGTATTTTAGGAGGTCTTGCATACATTTCTGAATTTCCAAGCAAGGAGAGGCATAGTGTGCAAGTGCTCTTTGCTGATGAGGAGGAGTGGACGCTGCTATATGCTCCCGGCTGCATAGAGTTCTACAAGACCTTGCTGCATGAGCTCGGTCACGCCTTGGGACTGATGCACTCTGACAATAATCCTTCTATCATGTACAGAGATCCTGGATCTTCAACTTTACAAAATGATGATATATCACGAATGCGTAAACTTTACGGTGAGTTTGTCAGTCAGTCGAGACTAGGTGGTCACCCCCCAATCAGTCGATGACAGAAACTCATGTCATCGTGTCGTCTGTCTTAATTAGGTACTTATCTCTAAGACCCAGTTCCTCGCCTTTATTTTGCCTGCTTAATATTATTAAGCAAAGCTTAGAACACTTATCTTCGTGATTGAGTACAAATTATTATTAGATTATAAGAATTTAAATAACAATTATAAAAGCGCCTGTTATTAAACGTAAGTAATGTAGTAAATTGTTGCAGATATTGCGGGTACTTATTCCGGTTCAAGCATTGATGACGTATCACACAAGCAATCAATTGACAGAGCTACCACCACTGTATCTTCGGAAAAATCCTCCTCTAGTAAAAACAGCACGGATGAATCTATTGTTGAAGCTAGGACGAACTTGATTAACTGAACGAATGGTATTTAAATTGAATATAATATATATCCACCCGTCATCATCACCGTTAGTCCACAGCTGGACGAATGCATCCCCATACAAGCGCCCTTCGCACGATTCTTGATGCATCCAGCATCTGAAATCTTTAGCAGGTCGTCGTTCCACCTAGCCGGTGGGCGAACTACACTAAATTTGCTGAGTTTTAGTCTCCACTCAGGTATGCATAAGCTATAATATAAGCCAAGGGCCGTGGAATTTGTATTGCATACCATTAAAATAAAAAATATATAACGATACCCCACCCAATGGGGTAGATTTATAAGTAAAAATATGTTCATCCCTACCTTCTGTATTAGGGACTGAGTTTTTTTAAAGGTTTTTTGGGGAATTCTTTATACCTTCTATAGGATTAAGTTGTTTACGATGTAATATTTATTATTGTTACAATTTATTATGTATACTTTATTTCAGTTTTTCTAATAAAACAAGGAGTCACAAGCAAGCGTTGTATTATTATGTAGGTAGTCTTCTTTCGTCAACCAGGAGCATCGACAGCTGCAGGGTAGACACTCTTACTTATTCTTACTTTATTAAAATGTATTTTCCATTAAGTAGGCAGTTAGTTAATCGAAATGTATGTTTTAAAGTAAATTTCAGTTAATAACACTGCCCAGCCTCTGTGCTGCGCCTATTTGTCTACCCGAATATGTACGTTACTGGCAATGATAGTCTTAGATAGAGCTGACACTGAGATATGCGTAACAAGAACCCTCTTTCACGTTTTTACCTTATTAAATGTATGACATCGATATTCTCCGGATCGTTACATACACATAATGATTTTACCTAAACGTAGGGGTAGGTGTAAACTGCAAGGTTAAGTAGATACATAATAAATAAATAAATAATGCCGGACAATCCACACAGCATCATCTAGCCCCAAGCTAAGCAGAGCTTGTGTTATGCGTACTAGGTGACTGATATACAAAATAGAATATTATTTATTACATTATATAGATAATTTTTATAATACATAGAAAACGACCAGAACGCCCTGAACAAATATCTGCAGATCGTACAAATATTTGGCGGCATTATTTATTTATTTATTATTTATCTACTTAACCTTGCAGTTTACAGGCGGGAATGGAACCCGCAACCTCCTGCGTTGCAGCCGGACCTTCACCCACCCCGCCACAGAGGTAGACGATAGGTTAAGAAATCTCTAGCACTCCTGAAATCATACCTGATTATGAACAAAAGCTTTCCCTTTTATCTCAATATCCCAGTAGTCGAAGTAGTTGTCTGTCTTGCTCGTATAATCCGTCACTAAAGGCTTCCCCGGCCGTACGTCTATGGAGTAGATCTCTCGGCGATTGTGTCTGTAGTCACGGAGTTTGTCGAATTTCTTAAAAGAGGTGTAATCATGATAGCCCACGAGGTATTTAGCACCTTCTTTGAACTTCTCTATGTCGAAGTCTTTTAGTCTGCAAGCAGATAGATGTTATGGGAGCTAGAAATAGGAAGGAGCGTGAAATAGAAGGGCTAATATTTTTATGTCGTTAAAATAGCGATTGAATTGAATTGAGAGATAAGAGTGATTAGAACCTTTACATTTAACATAGAATTTATCAAATTATGGATTAACGTGATCCGAAATATAAGAATTTTATTTATTTATTATTAATATAAATAAGGACTCATGGATAAACGAACTAGTTTGTAATCCAGCTTAACACTTGAGTGTAAGGGTCAAAATATTAAGCTGTTGCTGCCCATGGGGAGACAAGAGGGGGTTTGCCAGAATCTTATTTATTTATCATGCGTGGTAGCGGCATCTGTGATCGCAGTGAAGGTATTTGACATACACAGAAAGGAGCTCCGACTCTGTGGCGCGGTGGGCGAAGGTCCGTTTGCGACGCAGGAGTTTGCGGGTTCGATTCCCGCCTCGGGACTAATATTTAATTTATTGTATTATGTATATCAGTCATCTAGTACCCATAACACAAGCTCTGATTAGCTTGGGGCTAGGTGATGCTGTGTGGATTGTTCAACATGATTTATTTTTAATATATACATTATTATATTTAAACAGAAAGAAGATGCCGCCCTTCATTTGGTAGGATTCCTTAGTCGTTTCTCACAACATTCACAAGTTGAGATGGAGGGTTCAATTATTACGCCGTGATTGTTACAGCCTCACAAATAAGCAGTGGTAAACTTACCTAATGAACTGGCACCGTTTCCATTCTTCCACTGGTATGACAGATCCAAGACCGACATTTTCAGGAAGCTCTATATCTGGTTTCAAGACTGCAAGCCTAAAAAGGACAAATAGAAGCATCACCATGCTTTTCAAGGAGGAAAAAATCACTGCTATTATTAAAATTAAATTAAATTTAAATTATTTTATTTCGAACTTCACTGATCCATAATTTGTAAGTAAATTTTATGCTAATGTTTTAGGATGCTATTGGGGCTATCCTGCACTATTTTGGCTATAAGCTAAATGGTACTAAAAATAATATTCAACTGTACTTGGCTGGTTAAAATGAAGAAAAGTAATGGAAATTGTAATAGAACGATTATAATCACGAATATTTTAATCTATTACCTGTATAAATAAGTTCTACCGATCGCTTGAAACCTAGCACTGAAATTGTCATTTACTCTCAAACACTTTCTCACGAAAATGGGTGTCCTAGACTTGAAGAATGATTTGTTCATTTCATAAGTGACATCTTGAGTTCCATAAATGCCTTTCCCTCGTCTTTCCAAGTCGAAATGTGCGCTTGCGTTCAGAGCGTGCACCCCACCATCTGTTCTGTAACAAACAATAGGAGTAGGGCATGCATTCCGAAATTCCGGAATTTCGCAACTCCGGAATCTCGGACAGTTTTTTACTATATTACAATTCCGGAATTGAGACGAATATCGTAATTCCGATATTAATAAAAACAGTGATCCCAACTACCTTAATCCTACACATGCCGTGTCCTCCGAGCTCGAAATAAACGATTCATCGTCTCCTGCTGACAAAGACGTTGCAGTTGATGAACCAACTCTGCAAGAGCAGCTAGACAAAGAACTGGATGAATGCAAAAAAAGTCGCAAGAATCTAAGGACCAATTTTGACCTTGCAGGGTTCGTGAAAGTAGAGAAATTAATGTGTTATTTATAACGGAGGACAACGAGGTGTGCATCTAGCGTGTAGCGTTTGTGTGTCGAAAATGAAAGAGTATTTTCGAGTGCAAGCTACATTTGTAACAGACTTAGAAGCTCGCTCTCTGACAAAATCATAGATGCATTGTTATTCTTGAAAACGCACTACAAAGAACAGCGTTTCCTCTCAAAGTCAAATTTCTATAAGTCAAGTGTTAATCTTTGTCTCAGTTTATTACCAAATTAATATTGTTGTGTTTATTATTACCAGAGATAGGAATAGGTAGTGCAATCTATGGTTAATGACCTCAAACATTATCAATAGTATTATGGATACGCCCCGGAATTCCGGGAAAGAGATCGAGAATCGTTTATGTTACACTGTCGGTATTTTGTAAGTTTCTTTTATAAAATATAAATATTTCACTAACCGTAAGTTAGATTATTAGGATAAACAAAACGAACGAACTTCGTTACTGTCTAAACTCCTTCTTCACTTATCGCCGCCTTCGTGAAGTCGAAACAATACATTCCATAATATTTTTGGTTTGAGGCTCCGGCGACGGATGAATTTGCCATAGAAATGTAATACCAAAATGATTTGTATTTTGAGCATATTTTCGCCATGATCTGATATTATTTGTAATAGTATTTATGTAGGTTTCTGCCACAAGCTATATTGAAAATACTTACCTATCTACACAAATAATACGAAAACGTGTTTTCTTTGATTAAATCCGGTTTCAGTTCAATTTAATTTCAGTTAAGTATTTAAAAAAAAATTGTGGTAGAAACACATCAATACAATTTTAAAACAAATAATAGCAGATCATGTTGAAAATATGCTCAAAATACAAATCATTTTGGTATTGTTTGTATATATTTGGGAAATTCATCCGTGTCGCCGGAGCCTTAACTACTCGTAAAAGTAATTACCAATATTGCGGCAAGTTTCTCGTTCTTCGTTGATAATATGATGAATTGATAGTATCAATCTTATTATTGTATATTTAAAATATTATTTTACATAGTACAAAAAATAGGAATAATAATTTCTCATTCAATTCCCGGGACTTGTGGCATGTCCATGTTAAGATAACCTGATGAAGTTTCGGCAAATTGCACTACCTATTCCTATCACTGATTATTAGTTTATGTAAGTTTTAAAATGTGAAACTAATATTATTCGTGTTTTATCGTAAGATTTTGATAATATTCCTTAAAAGACTGTTAATATAACACATTCAGTTGACTCGATCTCTTCCTCAAACTAAAAAGTGCCAATACCGGAACCAGTTTCGGAATTCCGAAATTAGGCCTCCAATATCGGAACTCAGTTCCGGAATCGAAAACATTCCGATATTGCATGCCCTAAATAGGAGACAGGAGATTCAAAAGCAGGGCTACAGAAGTTACTTGCTCGATTTGGAAAATACAAGTTATGCATTAAAAAAAACACGAAAATTTTTGGAATAATGATTTTTGTTTTTTTCTGGAAAAGTTATTTTTTTGCTTTTTCGGGTTCTTTCATCGATAATAAATAAATGTACGACAACTTTGTGCCCAAAGTTTTTTTTCAAAAATCAAAATTTTCTCTTCATATTTTTTTATGCAGAACAATTTTTATTTTTAAATTAAAAACGTAACTTCTTTTATGACTCTTTGACTCTTCTCACTACAAACTTCCCCTTGGTTGCCCCAAAAAATAAAACTTGTTTTCCATATTACTGAAAAAAAAACTCACCCTGACTTATACCTAACTGATTAATAACACTTACCGGCTCGAGAGTGCAATGTGAGGGTAGTTGAGAGGCCGCAATTTCAAAAGAGCCAGTTCCATTAAACCTTGTACACTTTCAGGGTCAGGGTAGTTCCGACCAGTTTTAGTCCAAATTTTTTCTGAACGTCTTTGAAAGAGAAAGGTTTTGAGGTAAAATACACACGTAGGTATATAGGTACATTAAAAAAAAAAATTTTTTTTCTTCTTTTTTCTTTTATTTGCATGTGAAGACACAGATATGGTAGGTACTATGGTATGGAGTAGATTTTTTTTGGTTTATTATTTATATGATCAGAAAATTAAGGAACAAAAATTGATTTTGGCTGCCTTATACATAGGTCAGCAAAAACAAATATTTGTGCAATAAATGTGACACTAATACAAAACTTTCTGTTTGCTGTTCCAACAGCTACTATATTAACTTATCCAACAGCTACTATATTAACTTATCTACTTGCTGGCCGATTGCTGATGATTTATACCTATGTTACAGCCGATCAAGACAAATGTGGTCTGAATAGTTTCTTGATAGATTTTTCAGACCAAATAATTGAAATAAATCAAAATTTGTTTCGAAACTCGGTCTCTGTCTGTGTTTCTTAAATTTTAAATATGTCCCATCTACTACAGCAAAACCAGATATGAAAATTTTAACAGGTAGTTGAGATGTCGAAATTTTAAGAGATCTACAACATCAAGTAGGGACGAGACAAAGACTACTACAAAGAATGTAGTAGTCAACTATTATACCTGGGTCCATCTGGCTCAGGACCATGCTTGGAAAGACCAGGGAGAGCCTTCGCCCAGCAGTGGGCTTAATAACTAACAACGTCAAGTAGGTATCATATGAAAGGTAGGTATTAGTTTGTACCTCAGACTAAATAAAAAAGATTTGTTTTGGTCTGAGGTCTATACATTACAAAACAGTTTTAGAAACTTGTCTAAGTATTAATACTTTTTGAAAGGCATTGAAAAGAGTACTGAGCAGATCCTGGTCCCTAATCTCCGAAGTGCTTGGAACTTGTTTTGGTCTACACTACCTAAAGCAAAGTTCAAAACACGGCGAGGTTCTTGTTTTATTATACCTACTTACGTACCTACTTACGTACCTGAACGATGTTCCGATGTATGAAATAAATGTAAGGTATCGAGCTTTCATTCTATTGCAAGAGTTAGCAGTTTATGAAGCAATTTCATTACAAATTGCATAAAGATTTAGTCAGAGTACCTTTTGTTTGTTTACGATCGGTCGGCCTGTTTTGTTTTTTTGAGGTTATGTTATTTTTACGTTTGAAGTCTCATCCTGACCTAACTATTGTCAACATCGCTATCGAAGGAATAGTCAATGTCTATGTCAATGTCGCTCACTCATCACATAACACAACACGTCATTTTACAAAAGTCAGCTGTCTGTCAGTGTTTTCATTCATTCAAGTTCATTCATTTTCATTTCAAAAGGTGAAAAATGGCTCGACGGACGTGGCATTTGTTAACATTGATAACATTATTTACGGTTTTATCACTCGTCGGCGATGTTATCTCCACTACGCCGCCAGCACCATGGTACGAGAACCTCCCTGCAGTCACCATGGACTATAAAGTCCACATAGATGCTGGCAAAGAAGACTGTTACTACCAATATGTCCAGCCGGGAGCAACTTTCTACGCCAGTTATCAGGTAAATTCTGTAATTTTTCCTATAAAAGTAATAGAAATCGAATTTAAAATCTATAAAAGTTCATTAATTTTATTTATTATGATTATTTATTTCACATCCTACTGAAAAATGTCTGAAACTGTACTTCTTCATAATTTCGACACTGGTACTGTGTAGAAACCGGCTTATTACCTCTATCAATATAATCTATCAATATCGCCAATGAATATAAAATAAAAAAATAAATAAAAATATTTTATTTCAAATGACAAGATCCATATTTTGTTAGTAAAAAAATTACATCAAAATACTTAAAGTTAAGGTTAGTAAGAACTACACACAAAACACAGCAAAAACATCACAATACACCTATTACCCTTCGCACAAAAAATATCCACATAGGAGAGGAGACTCTATCGGCAATAGTTTTCAGGATGCTGTTCGCGCTATCCCGGACTCTGCGCATCAGGGAGGCGGTCTTTTTGCGGAGAATTGCTGTAAACCCATCTACTTGGTATTCCGCAAACATCCCTGACGCACTACAGTAGCGGGGCAGCCCCAACATCATCCTGAACACATTGTTGTATTGTATACGCAGGGTCTCCAGCGGTTTTTTGGCATACCGTACCCATAGGTTTCCCGTATAGAAGCTTTGGCAGTAAGCCTTGAAAAGGGTTACCTTCACATCTTCGCTACAACGGGAAAACCTACGGATCAACATATT
Source organism: Eupithecia pulchellata (assembly GCA_963931895.1). NCBI lineage: Eukaryota > Metazoa > Arthropoda > Insecta > Lepidoptera > Geometridae > Eupithecia > Eupithecia pulchellata. The sequence goes on along the minus strand of OZ007527.1, from coordinate 13,107,697 downwards.
TCCTCGAACCGCCAGAGCCCTGCGCTCCCTCTCTATATCCATATTGTCTTTAAGGTCCTCGGTGACATGATGACCAAGATATTTAAAGTTAGAAACTCTTTTTATGTTCATGCCATCAAGGCTGATGCTGGGAAAACTTTCAGCATGGTTGCCGGGGGCCTTAAAGACAATGTGTTCACATTTCTTTATATTATAGCGGAGTCCATGAGAAGCAGCATATTTCGCGCAGACCTTTAGCATTTCCTCGACCGAGCTCGCAGTCGGTCCCAGCAGCACCATGTCGTCCGCGTAGCTGATGTTATTCACACAGATACCATCCACGCTACAGCCGACACGCATGCTGCTGAGTTCGACTATGAGCTCGTTTATATACAGGTTGAAAAGTGAAGTTGAGCTTACCCCCCCCTGCCTCACACCGCACTCCAACCTGTACGTCTCAGAAGATGCATTAGACCAGCTGACAAAATTAGACTGATGCCTGTACCAGTACTTGAATATTTTTAGTAGACCTGCCGGGATACTCCTACTCCTCAACTTGTTCCAGAGCACGTCATACGACACTAGATCGAATGCCTTGGAAAAGTCGAGGAAGCAGGCATACACCGGCGTCCTACGACTGGTGTAGTACTCGACAGTATGCTTGAGCCCTAAAATTGCGCTTTCTGTTGAGAGTCCAGGTCGAAACCCGAACTGCGCGTCATGGAGATGAAGATATTTTTGTAGCATAGAATCAAGCATACTGTCCAGCACCTTGGCTATAGTCGTGGCCAGGGAGATCGGGCGATAATTCCCCCTGTCTGATATGTCTCCCGTCCTGTTCTTAATGATCGGTACCACTTTTGTCTTCATTAAGTCTGCCGGTAGGTACGCATGACTTAGACACATGGTAAAGAACATGGACAGGATACCAGGCAGGTGAGGCCCTGCATACTTTAGGTGCTCGATGCTCAATCCATCATGTCCGGGGGATTTGCCTCTAGTCATATTCTTAATTGTCGCTTTGACTAATTTTGCAGACAATTGTACTATTGGCTCCTCTCCCGGGCTGCTGGATCCAGCATCAAGCTCCTCATCCGAAGGTCCTAGGGGGGATTGCACCCTGAAGTGCTCCATGAAAAGCTGTGCAATTTTGCCTCCCTCACTTATGCCTTCAATGCTCACGGGAAGGCCAGGCCTAATGTTTAATCTATTAGTGGACTTCCAAAAAGCTTTGAAATCCTTCCCCTCCCTCTCACTGGCTAGTTTGTCCATCAAAAGCTGGTTCTGGTTGTTCTGACACCACTTCAGGCGACTCTTGAAGATCTTACGAGATTCAAACATATCTTCATAGATGTTGCCCGAGGTGGGTCTATTATGGAACACCCAGTTTTTAAACTTAAGCCTGGCCTCCCCGTGTGCACGTCGAACATAAGTATTCCAGCCACAGAGACTTTTGCCTTTCTTAGGCCTACTACTTACATGCCGCTTCGTCTGGACCGCCGCCTCTACCATAGGACTGACGATGTCGTCATACATTTTATCCAGCACTAATCTATGTTCAATCGAGGTACACGACCCATGACCGCACTCCACTAATTCCTGAGGAAAGGTAATTTCGCGAAAAACTGCATTACAAAGACTCCGATATGTATTTATCTGATCATTGCTCCTCTCTCCCCAGAGAACAGCACTCGGAGGCAAGTCCTGGGTCGCGAACCTCGGTCTGACAGCATACAGGTCACACACCATAAATATAGGGAGATGGTCCGACGTGTAGACGTCCTCATATACACCTACATTTAACACAGTATGCCATGCGGCAAGAGAGACGACACAGTGGTCCAACCATCTCCTACTACCGGATTTCTGACATACAAACGTGTATATATCTTTACTTAACCCTAATTTCTCAACGTCAGCGCACAGCCAGCACTGATCAGCACAAAAGTTTGTTAATTCTCTGAAGAACGGTTCCTGCGGGTGCGCGTTAAAATCGCCTAACATGTATAGGGACTCGACATTACAGCTTTCTTCTAGCGCCCTAATTTCGCTAAGTACTTCCGTAAAAACGGGTAAGTTTTCTTTTTTATATGTAGGCATATAAACCGAAAAGATTATTACAGAGCGACCATTAGAAGTCGCTTTAATTGCAGCCAGTCTAGGACTCCTACAATCTAGAACCACCACGGACTCAAACAAACCTTTTCTCCAGAGTATGGCCACCCCACCATGCGGTCTACCCATTAATAGGCCAGCTGAGGTATCAACAGCTGATTTGCCCGTATACTCATACTCTTTACTTACAGTACCTAGCAATGGGAGATCATGGGGGAGTAGCCATGTCTCTTGCAGTGCGACTATGTCCGAGCGATTGCATAATTTACGCACACATTCAATAGATGTAGGTAAGTACTTACAATTAAAGCTAGACAATCTACAGTGAATTTGGTTGTGACTAATCATAAGATACCCCGATTAACTAACTTTAACTTTTCATCAGAACTCGTTTTGTACATAAAATGCACAAAACGCCTAAAGGAAATACCGTCAGGCCAGAATTGATCGCTCAGAAATAAATCGACTTTACTTTTACAAACATATAGCTTGTAGGCATTGTAATTCCTCGCCGACTTCATATTAATCTTTTTTAGCGTCACAGATTCGTTAGTTTTCTCCTTAATATAACTAACGATATCGGATTCGCTTGTTTGCATACTAACGTTGGAGATAAACAAGGGAACTTTTATGTCGGCGGCCCTAAATTTGCCATCCGGCGCGGTAGAAGCTCGTCCTCTATGGCTAATAACCCTATATTGCCTAGGTGATCTACGGCGCACTACCTGCCAGTCCAAGTCCTCATTTACCACTTGTTCACAACACACGTTCAACTCCGATGCATACGTATTGTTCATCATTCCTCCTCGTCTGGGACTTGAGTAGACTAGTGAAGCACCGACGACCGTCGCCGGTTGACTGTCGCTCGTCGCAGTCTGGACCCCGCTCGATGCGCGCGCGCACTGGCCGTGGGCGTGGTTAGGGGCGGTCTCCGCGCGATGCACTGGATTGTCCATCCCGCTCGCACTTTCCCGATCTGCTGTTGCTTGCGTGCTGCTGCTTTCACTCGAACTAGGCTTAACTGTACTGACTTCTGTTGCACTTTTTTGTCTCTGCGTGAGAGAGACACCATCATCTCCGGCCATAGTCGGTGACGCATGCTTATCGGGCACCGGACAACCGTTAGACTTTAAATCAGCTGATGTTTGAACTGATTTTATAGGCATGTATTGTAGGCCTATCGGCCCGCTGTCCAGCGTAAAACTGTCTTGCAAGCATGCCCCTCTTCTTCTGTTGACATTTATATTCATGTCCTGTGGCGAGTTGTCATGATGACGGAGTGAAGCATATTTCATGTTATCCACCTCAAGTTTCAGCAAATCAAACTTTTCATGAGTAACAGCTTTTTCTTCCAAGTTATTGAGTTGGTTCTGCACTTTTAGGATGTCCTTTAGTAGTCGTGTTACATCTACGTGGTCAAAAGTTACTGGAGGAAGCTTGTGAAGATCTTTCGCCACAAAAACAGGGAATACTTCAGGATTAGATCCTTTCATGAGGCAGATTATGTCTTCAAGATCTCGGGACATTTTCTTTTTTCCACCTTTACGACGTAGTGGCATTTTCTTAGCACTTGGCATTGACTCATAAAGCAGAGTTTTGGCACTCACTATTTCTTCAGCAGAGAACGCAGTAGTACATAGCTGTTCTATACTCTCTTCATCCATAAAATCCAGTACATTTCGCATAAACGCTAGAAGTTCGTTTATCACTACGTTGCAGTTCGCACATTTCACAGTATTTGAGGCCATTGTCCTCAACAATGAGTCACCGAGAGAGACAATAGACGCGCGTCCGTGCTAATTAGCGGTCGGCTAGAGACTGATAATATGTATATGTATAATAATAAGAATATGCTTAACCTTGTAAACAATGACAATGTTTTTTAAACAATTAGGCACACTTTCTTTTGTTGTATTTTTTTAACATAACTATTTCCTATTTCCAATTTACAGGTTCTAAAAGGAGGCGATGGAATGTGTGGATTCGCTGTCCGTCATCCTAACGGTCAGATAGTCCAACCGTACGAGTGGAAACAAAGTGCAGAGTATGCTGACCAAACCTCTACGGGAGGCTACTATGCCGTCTGCATCGACAACCAGTTCTCCAGGTTTGCTGGCAAGTTGGTGAACCTGTACCTGTCTGTCATACGATATGACATGTGGGAAAAATATGCCAAGGAGGTTGAAGAGCTGGATATGAACATTTCTAATTTCACAGTAAGTTTCCTACCTGCATTCAATGGCTGTTTGTAGATTGAAATAACTTCTAGGTTTATAGTGAGATGATGTACCTAGTATTATTTATATGTTATATACATACCCAACAACCTCTGTAGCAAGGTGGGTGAAGTTCCCCCTGTGACACAGGAGGTAGCAGACTCAATTCCTGACTATGGATAAATGTTTGTACGAGCGGATTCTGGAGTATTAATTGTACACAAATACTTAGTTATTAAGAAAAAAGATATTTGATTTTCTTTAACAAGGGTTTTGTGATATTTGCAATTATAACACCCTGGTTTAAGTTTAAGAAAATAAAGCAAATGTAATCAAAATATATATATTTCTTTCATATTTTAGGCATGGCCCAAAATTTCAAGGTACCTTGCTTTATTCATGTAACACACAATTAACCACCATTGTTTTGTTAACAGACCTCCATCCAGTTTGTGGAGCGGAACATCAATGACATCCTGCAATACCAGTACCACTCCAGGGCTCGGGAGTCGAGAGACTACAATCTGCTGCAAGACAACAACACATATGTTTTAAGGTAGCTACTTAGACATCAGACAAGCACATGGAAATGAGAAAAAACAGAATTATTCCAAAAGTTGTAGAGCAAAAGTTGATTTAATCAGGGTCCAGAAATACACACTCTTTGTGGCGTCCTGTATACAATAACCTGCCTTGCTTGAATATATAATAGGGTGTAATATCAGTTTGTCATTGAATGCATTGAATTGTAGATGCGATGTCATAATTTCTATTTTCTAAAGGTATATGCTTCTACAGTAAAACTCCAAGTCAGTTGCTAAAAATATCTATTTATAAATTTAAACTCGTTTTGTAGATCGGTGTATATAATTTTATGCATTTTTTTTTATAATTCTATTTTGATATAATTTTTATATTTTATAACTAGCGGCCCGCCCTGGCTTCGCACGGATATTAAATAAAAATTTCAGAAATTATACACACTAAAACGATGGGTTTCACAGTTTTCTTACGGATCTTTACTTTTTTTAAAAGCATTGGGGTTTTTGACATTGACTCGACATTCCAAAACTGACACTGGCCGTAGAGAAAAATCAAGCACCGTGCGCTATACAACCTCTTTTTATATTCTGACGCGCCATAATAGAAAAAGAGGTTGAACAGCCCACGGTTCAATTATTGAATTTTTCATGCGGATCCCTAACTTTTTTGAAAATATTATATAGCCTATGTTCATCACGGAAAATTAAGGATTCTAATGGTGAAATATTTTTTTAACTCGGTCCAGTAGTTTCGGAGCCTATTCAATTCAAACAAACAAACAAACAATCAAATCTTTCCTCTTTATAATATTAGTATAGATAATTTGATTTTTTTATAATTCTTTATAATTTTTGTTCCAGGTGGTCCCTCATCCAGATCTTGGCTGTAGCAGCCACGGGATCCCTTCAGGTATACTTTGTAAGGAAGCTTTTCGATACTAAGCAAAATTCCTCAAACACTAGAATTTGACCAGGTTCTATTAAAATAATCCTATTGACTCTTCAGAGATCTTACTTTGACATTTAACTATTCTTCTGTAACTGACGCATAATTTAGCTAGTGTATCTTTAGAGTATTTTTGTACAGGTAAAAGTTGCCAAGTGTCTTTTTAAAATGTGTGTATGTATATATAATTAAAAAAAAGCATTCTTAAAGAAAACTGCTTAAAGAACTGAACAATTCAGTTCAAATTCCACAAAATGCATTCCTGAATTAAGCACAAATTAAATATACTCAGACGAAAGCAAGATTAGATGATTTCTAAAGGAGAATATTGCAACAAACTCTGCCTAGTCTGCTTTATAAGATCTCTGCTATTTCTTATTATGTTTATTTAACAGTTATTATTCTGCCTCTCTGTTAATAACATGTACAATTTACTATAACAAATCAATAAATGAACTGTGGTTAATCAATCGCCGAGTCGCGATAAGTAACGCGAAATGTAATATTATTGTTTATTTTTTTACGATTTGACTATGTTAGCTTTTAGAATTTTATAGGGGTGCCTAAGGGTGGCGAAAGACCCTTCGTGTTACAAACTTCTAAACATAATAATCGAGATTATTTAATTTTAGAGATCTGAATTATAATTATAACATTTTTAAGGTATTTTTGATAATATTTGCATTTTTATACTTTTATTTTCTGTTGGAGTTCAATGTGCATTGTTTTAAAACTTTAATTGTTGGTTTAAGCAAATGATTTACTATTGTAATAAATGAATAAGTGTACCATATTTTTTGTTTCATTTTTGATCTTTTAGCTGTTTTATTGGGAGGATGGAATAAAATTACAGTTTATTAATACAAGTTTATATTTGAAATAATTAAATTATAAATAAGTAAAGACACTTAATTTAAACATATCTATATACACAATAATTTAAGTACAATACATTAATCATTCATAAAGTGGTTCAACATATTTTGCGATTACCTCAAATCGGAATGTGAAAATTGTGATTATTTCCAAAACAAGAACATATTTTATATACTCGGCCGCATAATATGACTAGGCGTTTTATAGCGGCCAAGCTAAACCTAATAAAATATAAAATTAAAACTAAGTATGTAAACTATACAAATCTGGAAATCTCATACGTAACTGTACATTCCAACTAAACAAGCTTCCTTTGAGATTACATTGATAAACAAAAATAATACATAGTCTAGCATATTGTCAATACTAAAGTTAAAGCACCTTTACAATGTACAATTTGGTGCGAATAACAATTGTAACGTTTAACCTAACTACATACCAACTTAGTCTAGATATTTCGTAGACAAAAACAGGGTCATTTATTAAAACGCGATAGGTTCAGATTTAAACTTAACATTTCATCATACAAAGTCTTCATATTTCACATTTTACTTAGTATTTTAAGTGCACTTGTGTAAATTTAAATTACGACGATGAATATATTGATTTGATTAGTTATAGTCACGCACTCACCTACTCTATGCAAACATTCATATGTTACCAAATGGTGCATGAAATATTAGATAAGTAAATGTGTAATGGACAACAACTCAATGGCGTTATTTTTTTTTATTGATTTTAAATTCACGTACTATTTTCTAAGTGTCACAATAGGTATGCATGTGACAAACATCGCTCGGTGACATGCATGTCGCATGACCGAGACTGGGCAGTGAATGCGTTAAGCATTGGGCATCATTCTCACAATTAACCTATCTACAATTGATTTCCAACTCAGTAAGTCCGTGTTCTGCCAGTACTGCTAACTATCATCAAGCCTGTACTACCGCGAGCAGTTGGTACCGTCGTTACAGATTTCCGAGCTCTCTCCCTTTCACAACAATCTACTTAAGTCCATGATAAACCTACCAGTCAGCCTTAAATCTGTCTGTTTTCTCCGAACTACGCAGTAAGTTTGCCAGCTCCGTTCCATTCCAATATTTTTCTACCACAATTACATCTGCCACAGCTGCCAACTACTGCTAACTCATGTAGCGTGACAGGTTAGTGCCTCTTATGTCCGAAGTAAGTACAGGAGCGCCTTCAGTTGTTTTCGCTGACGCAGGTTGGCAGCTCTGTTCCTAATAATTTTCTACCTCCACATAAATCTACCACAGTGCTGCCAACTACTAACTCCACGTAGCGTGACGTCAGTGGTCTGATATCCGAAGTAAGTCCGGGAGCGCCTGCAGTCGGTTTCTGAATCAGGTTGCCAGCTCTGTTCCTAACATTTTTCTACCTCTTAAAATCTACCACAGTGCTGCCAACTGCTAAGTAATGTAGCGTGAGGTCAGTGCCTCTTTTTCTGTCCGAAGTAAGTTCCGGAGAGTGCGAGCAGTCGGTACCGCTGTCGCAGGTTCCTGGCGCGGACGTGCGCGGAGGCGATCTCCGCGGTGTACGCGCCGGGGAACCAGCCCGCCTCGCCGTCGCGCGTGCGCTCGCCGTAGTACCAACCTGACGGGGGTAAATAAAAAAGATATGATAAGATAAGGTAAGGTAAGATTATAATTCTTTATTCTCAAAACTTATGACTAAGACAAAATAAAACTAAAAAAAACACCGAGCTGTTATGCGCACCCCTCGAAAGAGGATGGGGCTCTTTCGAGAGGGTTTTAGAACCGCTCACTAAGTGTCATTAGTATGTCGTCGGCATTTGATGTAGGTACCCAAAGTGGGCTGCGATATGGTTAGAAAATAACAACCATAAGAATGAATCCCTTGGTCTACGAAACGCACACCTGTCAAGTCTCGCCAGGTCGCCGTGAACGAGGAAAGATCATACCACGAAAGTTTTGAGAGTTTATGCAAGGAAAATCTACACATGACCTCTGCGCAACCAATGATACCACTTATGGATCATGAAGTGTTAAAACGAAAAATTCAGATCTGAATTTCATTGACATCTTTGAATCTTCTTGTAAAGCGAACCAACTATGGCGAAGATATTCTCAAATTACAAATCATTTATTTAATCTAATTTATTTCTAATTTATTTGGATTTATTCTAATTTATTTGTAATTTAATTTAATTTATTTTTAATTTTATTTTATTCTTTTATAATTTAATGTTAATAATTTTTAATTTAATTTGCATTTGTTTAATTTAATTTAATTTCCAATTGCCTTTTTATAAATTTAGAATTTTATTTAATTAAGTTTGTGTGAATGTGATATGGATTATTTTATCTGAAATAAATGAATACAATACAATACAATTTTGGTACTAAGTTACGTTTGTATGGGAAATTCATCCGTTGCCGGATCCTTAGGCCTTCGCCACACTTGGCGGAAATCACGTCGCGGATATTCCGCGTCGTAACGCCAATAGGTCTTATTGCATTTACATGACTAATATACCGGACTACTCGGAAGATCGGTCGTTCAATGTTCAATAACGGATTTACCGCGTCGGAATTTACGTCAAGTGTGGCGCAGGCCTTAATGTGTGGCCTTAGGTACCTTCGCTAGTCTTCCTGGTAACATTAACGACGTCCCCCTCGGCCAGCGTGAGCTCGTCGGGCTGCGCCGGCGAGTACGCGTACAGCGCGCACACCTGCGGGCAGTCCCAGCCTGCGTACACGGCCTCGCCCTCCGCGCTGTTGCCGCCGCTCGCTGCTAGGGCTTCGCCCCAGCGGGACGCGTCCGTTTCACTTGGGCATGACATTAGCTGAGGAGATTAAAGAATGGTTCATTTATTTAGATAGGATATTTGTTTAGATAGGAACGCCAACTGTATATTATAAAACATTCTTATAGATAGGTTTACATACTTATACTACTTATTTCAGTAGTTTCTAATATAAACACTAATAATAAATAAATATTGTCGGACAATCCACACAGCATCATAGCCCCAAAACCTAAGCAGATCTTGTGTTATGGGTACTACATAGATGAATGATGTAGGTACATAATACAATATTATTGCATATGTACATAGATATTTTTACTATACATAGAAAACGACCAGAACACCCTGAAAAAATATCTGCAGATCGTACAAATATTTGTCCACTCCATGTAGCGTGACGACAACGTAAAGACATAGTGAGAGTCGTTACCATCTCCACAGTCCTGCCATCGTGGTTCTCGAGCAGTGTGAGCAGCAAGGCATGCTTGGCGTTGGCGGCGCCGCCCTCGGTGGAACTCACTTCCAGCAGCGAGCGGGGACAGTGGTCCACTGCGACGTATAGCTCGTCACTGCAATCATAAAATAAACAAATAAAAATAGCCTTTATTCCTTTTACAATATATCAATTATTTTATTACATAAATGATACTGGACAATCCATACAGTAGGTATCACCTAGCCCCAAGCTAAGCAGAGTTTGTGTTATGGGTAGGTACTAGATGACTGATATACATAATACCTTATATTAAACTTATTAGGCTTTAAGACACTTCTAATCGAAACTAATGTAAACTTTTTATTACCGAAATAAATAAATAAATAAAAAACAGATAATTTTTGACTAGCATGTTGTTGAAGAGGAACAAGTAGACACTGTGGTAATGCAGTTCTTACCTCTTCTTCTTAGTAATGACGAGCATGTCGTTGAAGAGGAACAAGTAGAGCGGCAGCTTGTGGAACTTCTTCCCGAAGGTGAGTTTCATCTCGTCCGTCTTCCAGACCAGTTGCGTCATCTCCCCGGAACGCACCAGCCAGCGGACGGGCCTGGGGGTGAATTACTGACTTTACAACTTTTTATTTTTTAATTGTAAAAAAAATATAAAATAAGAGTTAGACTAGTTACTAAGGTACTTAAGTTACCCGGCACACAAGAAACCGTGCAACACATTCTTTTTGATTGCCCTGTTTTCGGTCGTGAAAGGTTCGATGTTGAAAATAGAAGTAAACTGCTGTAATTTGCCATCTATAATTCAAAACAAGCATCTTCGCCCTAAGTTTTTAATCTATTGTGTCAACTAAGCAAAGAAAGTAATTTTAAGAGATAGATAGATAAGGTATGATTCATATATATATTGAAATATACATATAATATAGAATACATATACATAAACTTAAAGTTAGATAAGAGTGAGTAGAGATAACAATAGATCTAAGAGAATAGGATTAAGGATGTACAAAGTCTCTGATTATGTTAGAGGAACAGAATAATAAATAAAAAAAAAAGGTTAAGTTAAAGCAAAATATCCAAAATATCTATTAAAGTGGCTTTTAATTACCTGCGATCCCGTCTTCCACAAGCCGGGCCGAGGTTGGGTGGGTTGCGAATGTTGGAGGGGAACTCGATGCTCTGTGACAACCGGAACATTTCTTCTATTCGTTCCGTGTTTCTCGCACCCTCATTGCATTGTGACACAAACTGTGAAAATAATTATACTCTTAAACAATTTCCGTTATAGTTACTAGGGTTTTAGTCAAGTGATAGCGGCTCTAAGTAAATAAATAATGCTGGACAATCCACACAGTAACATCTGTAGTCTGTTCGCGGAAACAAGCTGATAGAGAAATCATATATTGCATGTTATTGGTCGCAGATAGGTAAGGAATATAGGTAGGGCAGGTGCACACTATGCACGCTGTGTGGCCAAAAGTCAGTCTTATCTGTCCCTTGTACGTAAGAAAACTACACAGGCCACGGCACTCTAGCTCAAGACGCTGATTAATCAATGTACAGTGCGCGTCAGAATTAAGTACCCCCCTTGTCTACATCATATATACGATTACTTCGGATTCCCTTGTAACTTATCACAAATTTTCACATGCAAAAATTTATTACGCCGCCGCTCAGTATCGAACCACCCACCATAATACTCAAAGTCTGAAATTCCCAACAATAACAACTATTGTTTTCCACATACATTCAGATACGCTGGGTATTTATATGTGACGCGCACTGTACCTACCTACACATCGGGGTGCTTATTTTATCGATACTCGATCCTGGGACCAATATTATTTCTAGTCTTCATCTAGCACCTCTAGCTGGTACAATACGTTCGCAGTGTTCCACAAGGCTCAGTACCTGGACCTGCATTTTTTCTTCTCTTCTTATCCAGTACATTTGAACAAAAGATCTCTGACTAGAAATTCTAGGTACGTACGTCGTTAAGTGTTGCCAGCGCGTGCATGCACGGTTTGTGCTCGTCGTCGTGCGTCGGCAGGTGTCTCAGCACCGCGTCCAGAAGAAGTGGCAGGCGGGTGACGCGCTGCATCGGCAACATTAAGAACGAATGGAGGGAGAGAGACTGGCACGCGGGGTGGCTTTCCATCCTAGAACGGAAATAAGTAAATAAAAAATAATGTCTGACAATCTACACAGCATCTAGCCTCAAGGCTTGTGATATGGGTATTGATGTGGATGATTGATATATTGCATTTGGCAAAGGTCTACCTTAGATCCAGAAAGTTTCTCACGCCGCATCGTGAGATTACATTTTAGGGAATTTACAGCTATCATATTTGGTAAATAGAATTAGGTGCTGATGATGAAATCCTATGATTAGATCTAACTACTTGATCGTTAAGATGAAGATATGGTATTTTTTACCACTTCTGTCGGTTCGCCAAATATAGAGATGGTTCGCAGCTGCAGCGCTTTCACTCCTGTTATGAAGGTGAGTTACTATAGAACTATACCTCTTTAGTGCATTATCGAAGGTGGGCCGCTCCCTCAGCCGCTGCAGCGCTTTCATTCCTGTTATGAAGGTAAGTTACTAGAGAACCATACCTCTTCAGTGCATTATCGAAGGTGGGCCGCTCCCTCAGCCGCTGCAGCGCTTTCATTCCTGTTATGAAGGTAAGTTACTAGAGAACCATACCTCTTCAGTGCATTATCGAAGGTGGGCCGCTCCCTCAGCCGCTGCCGCGCTTTCATTCCTGTTATGAAGGTAAGTTACTAGAGAACCATACCTCTTCAGTGCATTATCGAAGGTGGGCCGCTCCCTCAGCCGCTGCTGCGCTTTCATTCCTGTTATGAAGGTAAGTTACTAGAGAACCATACCTCTTCAGTGCATTATCGAAGGTGGGCCGATCCCTCAGCCGCTGCAGCGCTTTCATTCCTGTTATGAAGGTAAGTTACTAGAGAACCATACCTCTTCAGTGCATTATCGAAGGTGGGCCGCTCCCTCAGCCGCTGCAGCGCTTTCATTCCTGTTATGAAGGTAAGTTACTAGAGAACCATACCTCTTCAGTGCATTATCGAAGGTGGGCCGCTCCCTCAGCCGCTGCAGCGCTTTCATTCCTGTTATGAAGGTAAGTTACTAGAGAACCATACCTCTTCAGTGCATTATCGAAGGTGGGCCGCTCCCTCAGCCGCTGCAGCGCTTTCATTCCTGTTATGAAGGTAAGTTACTAGAGAACCATACCTCTTCAGTGCATTATCGAAGGTGGGCCGCTCCCTCAGCCGCTGCAGCGCTTTCATTCCTGTTATGAAGGTAAGTTACTAGAGAACCATACCTCTTCAGTGCATTATCGAAGGTGGGCCGCTCCTTCAGCCGCTGCAGCGCTTTCATTCCTGTTATGAAGGTATGTTACTATAGAACCATACCTCTTCAGTGCATTAGCGAAGGTGGGCCGCTCCCTCAGCCGCTGCAGCGCTTTCATTCCTGTTATGAAGGTAAGTTACTAGAGAACCATACCTCTTCAGTGCATTAGCGAAGGTGGGTCGCTCCTTCAGCCGCTACAGCGCTTTTACTCCTGTTATGAAGGTGTGCTAGAGATCCATACCTCTTCAGTGCATTAGCGAAGGTGGGTCGCTCCCTCAGCCGCTGCAGCGCTTTCACCATCAGCGCCTGGTTCTCGCAGTACTTAACGTAGACATGGAAGTGCTGCTCCGCGTGCTGCCGCACGATGTCGCAGATGCCTTGCAGCAGGATGTTCTCCTGCCAGCACTTCTCCAGCTCGTTCATTAGAAGTTGCGAGCATTTGCGCACTGAGGGCAAGTTTGCAATTTGTAAATATATCACGGTTATAAACATTTTAACAATGTACAAGCGTCGGCGTCGTAAATATGCCATTGATAGTTTTTGTCACATACCTAAATGATTTTTGGATTGATGTTGTTTGTGCTAATTTTCTACTCAATTACGTTGTTCAAGGACTTTGACAAAAAAGATACAAGCCAGGAAGTGAACCCTAAATGCCTGAACTCTAATCGGATAAAGAAAAACATAAAAAAGTTTCAAACATGTCTCCCCTGACCTCATGCCAAAGATTGGAGTATTGAACAGTAATGATCTGCTTGGTTATGAATGGTTTTGTAACTAATCGTCAACATGTGATCAGACCACGAAACAACAATGCTTGGGAATGTGCTTGAAAAGGTGTGTTATGGTATGTACAGAATTGCGACTGTTTCACTGTATACCTACAACATCATCAATTATCTTACAAACGAAATTAAAATACCGATAAACACGCATCAGATCTTTTCGAACACAGTAAGTAATTGGTTGTATAGTGAAAAAGATGTGACTTTAAAAGTTTACCTGGTAAAATAGTAGAGAAGAGAGTTTCCCAATCTGCCCTAGGGAGTATACTAGGTTCTCTGAACGCGGGGTGGGCGATGAAATGAGCTTCCAGGACGTTCAGCGAGTTTAAGTAAGACGCCTCTGATGTAAGCAGCTCGAACTTAGCCTCTTGGAGACGCTTCTGTGCTGGCGCCAGGGAACCTGAGAACAAGTGAGATTGATGATTTTGACTTTTGATTTTGAATGCTTGTTATCGTCATCATTTCAGCCTATTTAGATCCGGGGGTCAGATAGACCTCCTCTGTTTGAACTAACCATACTTAGTTAGATATGGTTAGTTCAATAATTATTTTTTTCTCGCGTAGATTCGGGAAATCATCGCCTCTTTCATTGCTGACCTGCTCAGATCGTGCTGGGTCAAGTATGATCTATGCGGGACTGCAGAGAGGCTGTAATTATTATTTAGATTTTTTATCTATGCTGTCAATATGTTATCCTTATCAGACTAAGGGAGGGATCAGTCTCGTTCGTGTCAAAGTCGAATATCGCCGCACTCATGGCATCAGATTGTAGGCATATACCTAGTCTTCTATTGTGGGTAGAGATACTCACTAAGTACTGTAGATTCAACACTTCAGGCACCTCGCACCACAGCGTGCGGGCGGGCCCGCGCGGCGCCACTAGTGCCATGGCGGAGGGGCGCGCGGGCGGCGGGGGGCGCGGGGTCGGCGCGTCGGCGCCTGCGCTGGGATCGTACGCGTCGGAGTCAGAGTCGCCCGTCTCTCGGCATATGGACTGAAAGAAACAAACTATGTTAGGACATTTTCGCTTGGTAGATATGGAACATCAAGGGACTATCTGAAAATCGGAAATATCTGGAAAGGGGAGGAAGGCCTTTATTCCAGCAGTGTGGTGATTATTACTATAGGAAATTTTCTTCCAGCAGAGACCCACTGTTGACTCTTTAAAACCTAATAAGTATATATAGTAAAAAATCAGAGCAGTTGCTAACACGATGCAACCTCAGATTTTCCTTGAATTAGCATGTCCATTGATCTCAAAAACCACGTCAACATTAGGTCATTAGGTACATTACCAGACCAATACACCAACAAGCTACATAGGTTATCTGAAGGTCGTGGGTTCAATTACACCCAATTAGCCCCAAATTAACGCTGCATTTGTTCTAACTGGTTCAGATTAAATTGTTAGCTTCCTCTTACCCATGTTTACATATTTAATAACTTAATTACCTACTAAAATAAACCGCAAAATTATAAGTACAACACGAATGATGTTCTTATAATTTTGCGGTTTATTTTAGTTGTTAATCTATTGCCAACAATAAACTGTATTTTAGTCATTCCAATGACGGAGGTATGATCATAATCCTGCAGAAAAAAATATGAGATCAGTTCTAGGAAGTTTGATTTTTGAGTTATGAAGACTGAGGTAACCAGAAGGTGTGAAAAACAGATGTTTTGGTAAATTATTTACAAAGACGATTTTTCAGTTGCTTCTAGTGTAATTATTATTTCACAGTAATCTTGTAACTAAAATTTACTTTAAATACCTAGTTAGAAAGCGGGGAAAATGCTCATGTTTTAAGATTAAATTTTAAATTTCCATGACCCTGTATACATTTATTTTAATTGTACCTACATATACCGACACATATGTACATTTGTTTGTGAATAAACTAAACCGATCTATCTATACTTCTTCACGAACTGAACTAAACTATGTACTTAGTTGTTTAGCGTGAAGAAGTAGTTACGGCACATTTTGAGTTTTACGAGCTGATATTTTTGGAAAAGTTCTCATTTCCATATGATAGAGTTTTCTTCAAAGAGAAACAAAACTGGTACTGGTAGAGTTTGTCGGGCAAAAGATGTAAATAGGTCACATTATACTTTTCTAAAAATATTGTTACGGATACTTAGTAGAGCCGGCTTAAAGATCCCTTCTGTCTGAAAAATCTATGGAGACTTTTACCTCTACTTTAGCTGCGTTGTAGAACTGGTAGAGGGGTTCGTGTGTAAAGAGGGAGTGCGGCAGCGGTGACGCCGGATGCGAGCCGGACGACGCTCCGGATGACGTGGACACGTTGCCAGCTTGGTACAGCCCCGCTTCCGCGTACCTGGAACGTGGAAGCTTTGGTTAACGCATGTTGGTATTATCCTAATTCTAAGGCGCTAGAGTCTAGAGCCTAGAGTCTACAGCTGTCCGCATAGACCGCATAGTCTAGAGTCTAAACTGATGCGGTCTATGCGGACGGCGGCGGACTATGCGGCCCGTCCGTCTAGTCTAGAGCCTAAGTGGTGGAATAGCGATGTTTACCTATACAGTCAAATCGATGTAGATTATTGTAAACAAATCGCGACACATAATCTAAAACTGGATTATCTCAAGTTACAAATTAGATTGATATTTCAATAATTTTATTTCTTTAGGTTTGCAAAATAGGCTCTTAAACATGTCAAATTTAATGTAAGCAAGTAAGAATAATAATAATAATAATAATGGGTGGTTTGTTTACAAATATTCTACATCGACTTTTGCTGGTGAATATGGCTGCAGGCAGAGATAATGAATTGGAATATGAATATTCAAATAACGCTAAAAGTGAAAAAGTTAAATTTATCATGAAAACAAAATATAAAATCGCCACCTGTCGTCGTTTCACCGAACTGTTATCGTGTTGGAATTTGTGAATATCAAAATCAATATTGTTATCAAATTCTTTGTAATTTACACTTGAAACTTTCTGCTATCTAATCAAAAGAGACAATAAAAGATGTGTTCTAGATATCAAACAAATTAAATTAAGTATATATACCTACTACTACTTTCTATAGTAAACTGCGGGCACCG
Organism: Eupithecia pulchellata; assembly: GCA_963931895.1. Taxonomy (NCBI): domain Eukaryota; kingdom Metazoa; phylum Arthropoda; class Insecta; order Lepidoptera; family Geometridae; genus Eupithecia; species Eupithecia pulchellata. The sequence continues at coordinate 13,090,553 of OZ007527.1, read as the reverse complement.
GGGCTCGTTACAGTTTTAGGAATAAGTTTATTTATGTAGGTACATAGTACATACATTACCGTACATTAATTCATATATAAGTGTGACTGTTGGTAGTTGTAAGCAAGAGAGAAAAATTAAAAAAAATATACCTATACCTATTAAAAGTAAAAAAACATGTTCAAGGTAAAAAACTTAACAATGTTTAAAAATTATTAAGAAAACAAAACTACCTGCGATTCCCAGCACCTCGACACGATAACCGTTCTCTCACAATAGAATCGATAGGTTCCCACGTTAATCCATACACAGAAACTGTCAATTATATCTTTTCGCACTATTTATCTACTGGATAATTACAGAACGGAAAGAAATACTTTGATAAATTAACTAGCTCAACGTGCGCCCGAGAGTTGTCCGTGATAAATTGTCTTTCACGACATGATACATTTGACCGATAAAAATAACTTAATAATCAAAACAATTTTGTAAAACAAAATTGATAAAAAACGGCGGTAAGTAAATAAAAATCAAAAGAGGTTTTAATTCAAACTCGCGCCAACGCAACGGTCTTCGTCTCGTGAGCCCGCGTACACAATGGCGGAATTCGGAATTCAAAGTTGTCGTATGACCCAATTGATGGGTGCCGGCGAGTGGGGAAGTATTAGGGACATGTGGAACCAGTTTAATAGCAGCTAAGAGGTTAATAGCTTGAATTATTTGTGATTTATCATATAAGATGGAAACGGTGCTTTACAGCAATGGTTTTAATTGAGATTTGATTCTATTGATTCAGTTGTCCGAGTAGAAAAAGATCTTTGTGGAGGTACCTAAGTATTAAATTTTTAACCATACCCTGATAAATCAACGTGAATTCACGAAATAGTTTGAAATCTTCGTTACGGGGCAGTGGTCCAACTGCTTTTAAGATCCAGCTTGCATTTTGATGCATTTTTACTAAAATTGTTGTGACGTCAATAGTAGTTTCTGCTCGAGACTTCACTCGTTGTTTCTATGGAAATGTTTAAAGCTTCCTATGGGAACTGATTAATGGGATAGAAAAAATCCTTTGTTTGATTAGAATAGAGGAATACCAACGAAAGGTTTGTAAGAAACAGGGCTAATATAGTTCTCAATAAAGCATCATAGTAACCGCTTACCGCTCATCTCTCGCACCTCATCCTTAACGGTGCGGTAGGGAAAACTGGCTTTGCTCACGGGCGTGAGTCACCGCTCGACGTCATGCGCTCACGCAGCCTGACTAACCGACCCGACCCGACCCGAGATTGCTGATAGCGCGGGAATCAGCAGAGTCAGGATTGTTTTGGGAAGTCGGGCGAGGATTTTGACTATTTATCTTCCTATTATCTACTGGTTACTGCCGACCGACGTATCTTTTGGACCTACATACGAGTGTATTTTTCAAAAGTTCTGACGGGCTGTAACCAGCATTATTGCCTAAAACCAGAAATAGTACCAGAAGTAAAACCAGAAGTACCTTTTTAACCAATTGGGCCAGCCCTCGTCTCTCTAAAGTTTGAGAGATCTGATAAATAGTTCTCCATTTGTCCCATTATGTATTGCCCATTTTTATTAGATTTTAATGGGTATAAAGGAGGCAGGACCTTTTTGTTTCAAACGCTGTACGATTATTTTATTTTTTATATTAATAGTTAAGGTTTATTTATTTTTGTACTAATGTTTTCTTGTGTCAGCCGAATAAACGATTTTCTTTCTTTCTACTAAATTAAAGTACATTTTCAAAGCAGAAGACGCATTACCAACCAACCCAACGCTTTTTTCTGGACTATCACATTTGAACCTTTTTGTGTCTATAATTGTACAACATTGTTAAAAGAATGCAAAGCCTAGAAAATTATGTAAAAAAAACTGACCAATAAATCCTACTTCTGAATTATTATACCTACCATAGTATTCCTACCTTCTGATGACATTTTCAGACCACAGCTCCAAATGTAACGAAATGTGGTTTATTGCAGAAAGCATGTGCAACAAAATAAACAAATACAGAACCTAATTCCGTTATCCATATTGTTAATTATTTTAATAAACTGAATTTAGTAAAGTAGAGGTAAAGTGCGAATATTTTACAAGCAGGACTATCCTCTCATTAGGAAGTTTCCCCGGCAAAGAAGATATCTTTAATTAGTAGGTAGGTAACTACGGTAAAACTCGCTTGCGATTCCCACCAAGGACTTCCCCTGTGGCCAAGATGGAGTACATTTCAAAACACCAATTCATCAAGGACTGCATTACATAGGCAGGCAGGCAACCTTTTCTCATTTGAAATGATCAAAAGGGCATTAGGCCAACGAAGTGTAAATCAGCCATTGACCTGCGGTGAACTTTGTGCAAGCGGTTCTGCTTGACAAGTGGACCGGAATTGCAAGCGTTGCATGACACGCAGCTTTCATCTGGAGGCGACACTAAATGCGTGTGTTGAAATGCACTGGGTAGTCTAGTACAGCTCCTACCCACTTGGTTATCTTTAGATGCCAAATGAAAGCTCGCTCTTCATAGTTCTATGCTTCAGTAAAGCTTATGCCATAGTTGTTAGGCCTACAGGATCGTAGATTAAGTCTTGTTTGGATTTGACACATTGGTTGAGATGTTGCAAATAGAGTCACCTAAGAAAAAAATATAAAGAACCACTCAGTAGTTTGATTCTTATTCTTACCTTCCGGACTTTAAAACAACAAAGAAACAAAGCATAAACAAAAAGTTTAAAGTATAAATGAAAGAAGGTTCTGGACTTACCAAGAAGAGTTGGATTGCTGCGACTGCGGCACGATATCGGAGCTGCACTCCGCGTACCACGAGGTCCTGGCTCGAGGCGCCTTCTCCTTGCGGGACAGGGTCGGCAGCAGCCGTTTCAGTTCTGCATGAGATGAGGCAGGTTAACACAACACGCATCACAATATTCACAACATTCATTTGTTAGTCAAAATACGGTACTAATCTTCGGTGGTAGCTATTGGTGCTCCCTTACAAATGCAGAGTTATAAACGGCCAACTAGTGCAGATTTTTGAAACTTGTATAACTACAAACATATTTAAACAAGTTTCGAAAATGAACTTGTTGCTCTGCGTTTTTGTGAACTAAATGGAAATCAATTGAATTCATAGCTTTGGCAGGTTTTCGCTTTGATTTGGATCAGCCTACAATTATTGTTTATATATAATTATGAATTTTACAACTGGGAAATAGCAATAAGTGCTTGTAACTTGTACCTGTGCCTTTGTTTTAGTCGAAAACAATTGAAAACTAAAACTAATGACATTGTGAACACAAAGGCCTGATGATGTTAAGCACTCAGACGGAGCCACGAATGATGTAATAATAGTTAAAAATAAGTAGATGCATCCAAGTGCAACGTCTTGTACTATCTGAGACGGCAATGATAAAGTTAATGATGCAGGAAACATTATTCAAGTTTACTACGAGTATACGACTACGTAGATGCAAGGAGTAGGTATCTGGTTATTGTAATGACCTATCGTGCAGATGATAAAGCGACTGTTCACATGAATCTGTAACTTTAATTTTATACAATGGCTTGGAAAAATACAGAGGAAAAAGAGGTTCTTCTGATGAAAACCAAGGAAGCTCTAATAAAGATATCATTGGAGTTATAAATTTTGTCCTATAGCTACTATTCCTAAACTGTTTAGGATCATTAATTATTATTTTTAACAGTTAAATAGCAAAGCACACATTTCTGGTTATGTAAAGGCATACCTGAAGCAATTGGAATAGTCAAAAAAATTAGACATTTTAAAAATCATTATGACCTAATGAGCGTGAAGTAATGAAGTAAAGTGTTCATATTCTATGCAAATAATCATATACGTAAGTATATTTATAGTATACTAAAGTCACAGAGGAAACAAATATTTTGGTAAATTGTGGGCGACAGTCAAGGTTAGGAAGATTAATAACGCTACATAAATTGAACAAAACTAAATGCAATTAGATCATCAACCGTAGGCGGGCCTTTTAAACTTTTTAATAAAGGCCTTTGTTAATGCGTTTCAAACTACGCAATTAAAACGTGCAACAAAAAATCATGATAAAGCTAGTTCTATGTTAGTTAGAAAGAAGAGAACTCACGCCCCATCATTTAAAAAACAACACATAACATTCACAGAAGTTAAAAACGTTTGTATGAACCTTAGACGTGCATCGCTTATCCGATCTATGTGGTGACTGAGCCTGTATTTACTGCATGCAGTTGTGGAGGTCGCGTTACGTCAGCATGGGCGTAGTGAGTAGTAACAAGGTAGTGGGCCTTTATACATTGCCAATCCAAAGAGAGTTGCCAATCCAAACGCGTTACACAGAAACGACAGTCTTGTTGTTTCTGTGTGAGCGGCGTCGAATCGGATTAACCCATATAGAACACGTGACATGGTTCGGTCAAGGAATCTCTATGGCAAATTCAAACGCGTTACATAGGATAAGACAATAAATACGAATTTAAACATGTTATGTTACACGGTTTGTAAATTGTATCCCAGATGCAGAGCTAACATTAAAAGAAGAAGTTTTAGTGAGGCTGAAGAAAAGCAATGGATTTTTATCGGGAACGTTCGGTGCTTTATTTTACTCTTTCATTTGTATAAAAAGTTACGTAGGTATTTTAATAAGACCCGTGATTTCATTTGGGGTACGTACCTACCACCTATTACTTTACATACTGTTCATTTATATATTTTTAAATTACGCGACAATGCATACTACTGCATGCATACTACTTTATAGATACGTACAATATTATTTAAAGTGTAATCTAGTGGCGCAGGCAACACTGGGTTTTTCTAGTGAATGAAAACCTTCTTTTATCACAACTTCTTCTACTACGATTATCAACAGAATAGTACTAGTAATCTAAGTATTATCAACACAACAGAATCCATACAGAAAACAAACAAACAACACAAAGCCATATAAAGCCATACGACAATCACAAGAACTCATTCACATTCACATGCGCCCTTCACTTGGCTCAATAACTTCGTTTTGCTCCAAAATAACAATATTAAGGTACCTAACTTTTAAGTAATATAATGAAATATTTTGTTATTTTATTTAATTTTTTAATCGGTAACATTGATCCACTATAAGCGGAGCTGTAACATAAGTTTTAGCTATACAAAACGAATGATTTAAATGCGTTTTGATATTATGTTCTAAACTCGGTAACACAGAAAATGGTTTATTTTTGTAAAAAAATATTTACTCATACGCTACACAGTTGGGACATCCTTTTAAGTATGTAAATAATACGAGTGCTAATTTCCTGGTCTTCCATACAAATACAAGGGTTTGACAAATAAACTAAATTAATTATTAATGTTATGAGCCCTCGCACTGGGGATTATCTCTCAGAAGAAGAAGTCCCACCAAAAACTAAAGTTTTGTAATGTTATTTCTTAATTATTTCACTAGGTACTTAGTTATTGGAGCCAAGCGAGGTACTGACCTCTGTTTAGCGCTGTCTTCTTTAATCAAGGCGGAATAAGAGGTACTATTCTGTAGGTATTGCTAAAATAGCATTGTTTATTGTTATAACCATGTTATAACATTGTTTATTGAAGTATTTATCAGTGATTATATGCTCTGTGGTATTTATCTCAAAACTCGACGCGACAGACGTCAACTGCATATAAAAGCCTATAGTTGTCATAAGGTGAAAACGGTCTCCTGTAACGAGCCATAAAAGGTATTATTTGTTCGTTTTCATCTATTTATAGCAAAATTTAAAGATCTAGGAGGATGATATCATAAATTCAACGTAAGCAAGTTGTTTTACGTACCTAAATAGGTAGGATTGTAAATTGTATCCTATGTAGGTATATAGTAAAGTTTTAATCAAAATTTCGATATTTTCAAGAACTACCTTTTTGTTAGCTAGCGAGCTGCTACTTTGTTAAAGAACTACCAAACTTTCAAGACCATAAAAAAGTTATCCTTAATAAATTAGGAGAGCAATTTAACAAGCGCCTAGCACAACAAAATCAGTTGACGTCCGTACCTTCATTGACAGCGCTAAGGTCGGTCGCACGCCCCAACGGGGGCGAGGCCCGAGTCGGTACAGGAGCCCCCGTCATCCCGTACTGTGAGGCCGGTGACAGTGCACCGGTCGGTGACAAGTGCGCCCCGTTAGGTGACAAATTCACGATGCTTGGTGATAAAGCGCCGTTCGGTGAATGATTCGCTTTTGGGGACAGTTGCATAGCGCTCGCCGACAGATGCGCGCCAGGCGAGTGCGCCCCGTTACGTGAGGGGGCGGTGGGTTGCACATGTGTGGGGGGTGCGGGGGGTGGGGGCGGGGGCACCGAGGGGCGCTCCAGGGCGAGGCAGGGCGAGGACTCGGCCCAGGTGGAGCGCAGGCGGGTACCTTCGCGCCGCCGGGAGGTCAGCGTCTCCGAGCTGCCTACTGCGTTGTCGCTGCTGGACACAAACAATAGGGATGAGACTAGTTGTAATCAATAACGAACGTTTATCTGTGGTATTATCCTCATTTTAAGATTGTATGTTTTGTACGTAGACCTTGTCTGTCTATAGCTGGAAAATCCAAAAATCTAGATACAGAGAAAACAGTTTATCACACTCAAACTTATAAATAAAAAATTTTAAAAAATCTAGGATAGACTATCCAGGTCCTACAATTTCGTAAAGAACCCAGTCGGCGCCTATATCGAATATATCTCTCTTTGGGGTGAGAAAAACTCAAGTAAAATCGGAAACCTGTTCATCAACAAAATATTCCAATAAAATTTATTTTAGAAAAAGTGAGCGCGTTTATGTCTTTTGTATGAAGATTGTACCAATTTGATTTATGAATCACTATAGAATATACCTATAATTCGTTTAAATATTCTTATTATTTTGTATTCGTATGAAGATTGTACCAATTTGATTTATGAATCACTATAGAATATACCTATAATTCGTTTAAATATTCTTATTATTTTGTAGGATTATACAGTCAAATTAGAAAAAAGGTATTTAGTTAGGTAGTTTAAGGGGTTCGTGGCTTAGGCCCCCAGTGGTCGACGCACCTGTGGTTGACGCCCCCGATTTTATTAATTGTATTATTATTATGATTTGCACTTTTGCACTTAGTACAGTAAATGCCAAAAGTGTATCTTACAAACCGTTTTAGAGATAAGCTCAAATGACTTTTAAGTAATTGTACTTTATCAATAAAATACTTCTGTCTTTAATCCTACTAATGTTATAAATGCAAAAGTTTGTAAGTAGGGATGGATGGAGAGATGAACAATGGATGAATGTTTGATACTCTTTCACGTAAAAACTCCTGAATTGATTTTTGCGATTGGGAGGTGGTGGGTGATTGGTTGCGTGACGTTGGTAAACGGCCTGACGGTTACTAGTCCTTTAGACATCCAGACATTTTATTTAGAAATATTATTGCTAAAAACATTCCTGTTAGCAGGCGAAAGAAAGCGACAAGAAAGAATGAAAAAATGATAGCCAATTTGAATGAGTAGTACAAAAATAAAAAAATTACTTCGATCATATTTTTAGTACAAATCTGCCAATAATCTGCTGAACAAATCTGCAAATATGTGGAAATCCGAGCAAAAAAGTAATAACTAATTATTAAAGAAGTAAATAAGATGATTTTGGTTGTTTTCTGTTGTTTGTAGACAATTTTAGTTCATATGTATTTATTTATATTTTTCATTTGTTATATAATAGTTGATTTTTTGCTGTGCTGTGTGGTGCCGGCATAGATGCTGTGTGGTGCCGGCATAGAATTTCACCACCCCATCTCTTCCCACGGGTGTCGTAAGAGGCGACTAAGGGAAACACATCGGAGGGCGAGCAGCAGCGCCCTCTGCAGAACAACTCCACCGAACTGCGATCCCCAACCCGCATGCCCAGCGTGGGAATTATGGGCATTAACCCCCAAATGATAGTGCCATCTTTGGCGCTCATTAGGGGAGGCCTATGTCCAGCAGTGGACTATTATAGGCTGTTGATGTTAATGATGATGTTGTAGTTGATTATTTTTGATAATTATTATTAAAAAGGTTAAAAATTACATATTAAATAGATAATGTTATATGTACCTAGGTACCTATGTTATATTGATAATGTAAAGAATTTTTTTTTAAACTTATTACGTACTTTACACTATAAAATTTTAAAATAAGTTTGTTTGTTTGGATGTTTGTCCGTCAATCACGCTGAAACTACTGAACGGATTTTGATGAAATTTGTTATCAGACAGGGTATGAGCTGACTTGGGTGATATGGTTATGATATAATATATTACAAGCTTATGCCTTTTATGCCTGCCAGTACATTTGATAAAAAAAATATTCGGATTAAAATAAACTGACCGGGGGCGTCGACCACAGGTGCGTCGACCACTGTGGGCCTAAGCCACGAACCCAGTTTAAGTAGCAACTAACAATTTAAACAGTTGATGATTGATGATTTATAAAGTTACATACAAAAAATGGTAGCAAATAGGACCGAAACACGCTGGCTATTTGTTTTTATAATTTAGCTTTTAGTTAAAAGAACTGGGACGTCCTTGTTTAAAAATAAAATAACTCAATATTTTTTACAATGCTAGTACTAATTGAAAGTAACTCACCAATTACTAAATCCGCTGTCGCCATCCATAGAGTCAGTGAGGTAGAACGTAGAGTTGGTTATTTTTAGCGCACTAGGTACGTCATTGATGTCCACTGCTATAGACGTGGCTCTCCGGAACCGACTCTTGAACGAAAAGTAGGCCTTCCTCGAAAGAGTTCCACTATCCTTCTTCCCCTCACTAGTAGGCGTCACTGGTTTGTCCACCTTCTCTGGCAACGCTAGTTTTTCCGGCAAAGGAGGTGCATCTCCGTTGCTCAACCTCTTTTCTGAATGTTTGAGTTCTTTACCGTTTTCAGTCTTATTATTGTCAGCAAAGTGGATATTGCTGTATAGGTGATGGGTTTCAGGTTTTTTGTAATTGGCGTAGATGGGGGACTTTTTGCTCTTTACTGTGTCGTATATCCCGTTTTGAGGCGGCGATTTGAAGGGGTTTCCGTCCATTGCGACTGAAAAAAAGGCAAACATTAGACGTGTTATAGATTGTTCTTACGTAACGTTGTCGGTGAAACTGACTGGGGAAATGCAGGTGCATTAAGTTTACTTCCGTATGTTGTGCGTGTTGTCTTGCACTGTTTCTGATATTATGTTTGTACACAATGTACAAAATTGTACTACGGCAGCTAAAATAACAAGATAACATGATACTGGGGAAAAATGATCTTTTTATCTATCGAACAGATTAGAAAGATTGCATTGATAAGGGCTATTTCAAGTCTTTACATATGATCCGATATGGTCTAGTGGCTAGGATACCTGGCTCTCACCCAGGAGGCTCGGGTTCGATTCCCGGTATCGGAATAATTTTTTATAATTTTATTTGGCATCTTACCAGAATATCTTTTCGTGAGATTTCTCTTGATTTCCTTCATTTTCTTTTGGGCCGCACTAGCTATTTTTGTAAGTGTGTATTGACCGCTGGTGGGCGGCGTTGGCAGTCGTGATGCGGGCAGAGTCGGCGGCATCGCAGCGTATATGGACTGGAAAGATAATGGAAACACCAGTCAATTAATTGCACCGCTTAGTTAAATTTTCTGCTACTCATAACTAGCTTTTTTGTCACTGTCATTATCAGTGTCGTTGTCAAAGGAGTTGGAGTAGTAGGCAATAAAAAACTCATATAAGCCAAGCGTATAAGGTAGTCCGAGACAAACTCTGTAGATAAACGAGTCTCTTAATTCTTCATGGAACGAAAAAAAATACCTATAATAAAACATTTAGGTGTAAAATGGCAAAGGCGAGCTTAACCCTACAAAGAAGTTCTCTCTTATTGGGAGAGAGAGATAAAGTAATGAACGTTATGAACGTCTAAGCTAGTTTACCTTGTCACAGTCATCATCAGTGTCACTGTCGAATGAGTCGGAGTCGTCATGGTGCGGGATGAGCGGCGGCGCGCGCGGCTCCAGCGACTCGTACAGGTGACCCGAGTCACTGCTGTCACACTCTGGAGACAATTATTATTAACTCATTTATTTCAGATCACAATCACAATGGATAATGGATACGTCACAGGTTTTAGATAACAAGGTCATCAAGGTGTGCTCGTTAAAAAGATCCGAAGGTAAATCATCTACAGGTAGTATGTAGGTTTAGGATAGCCTACATATAGATACAAATGAATGAAGAGCTTTATCTACCGGGGCAAGAAAGACTAGAAAGTTCGACTTCCGTTTAATAGTATTAAAACATGTTGCTTTTTGTTAAAATGCTTTAGAAATAAGCTTGAGAGGCTTCGATTGAATTTTATCAAACAATTTTTGAATAAAACCTTTATAACAAAGAAAATTACAATTATGTATATGTATAACTAAATTAGAACTAGTATTTACAATTGTCACACGTCGCTTCGACCAGTCGCAGATTTTTTTTTTATTTTTTGAGCCTCTATACCCCACGGCCACGGACCTAAGGTCTCGACTCCAAGGGGAGAAAATTTGTAGGCTAGATTTCGAATTTTCTAATTGATCGATTCAAGTTCACATCGCTACAATTTCCTAATGGCTCTAAATAAATAGCGTCATCAGAACTATACGTAAATGGTAAGAGTCAAGGCCACAGCGACGGTTACCTAATCGTGGTCACCTGTAATGCAGCCTACACGTCATGTGCACATGAAGTAACCAACTGTCGCAACCACTCGTCAACCGTCAGTGGACAGTTCAGGTTGACTTGACTGGTATGTTTAGTGAGGATTTCGTACCTACTAGAGTAGGTAGATAGACGTTAGTGATTTTAGAGTACATGGTTATCACATCAAGTAAGTAATAGGTTTATCAAGTAGGGTAAAGAGATAACTTGCAGGGCCCGCAAAGACAAATAGTTTCTTGTGATGACAAGATATCTTTTGCCTTTTGTCCATTATAGAAACTAAGTACCACTATATCGCACACTTAAAAATCACCTTAATTTGGTGAGCATTAATTGGCGGTCTTACAAGATACTCGTAAACTCGTGAGAGGCCTAGGCTACCTACTCAATTCGGTACAAGAAATATACGTGTAGATAAATTTCTTAATAAAACGCGATTCTAAGTTTTATACCTACTGAAACACTCAGTTATGAGAAACACTCAGTTATGCTTTGAACAGTGAAATTGAGGGCGGATTTTGGACAGTTAACTAAGAGATAATTTGCACGGCCGGCAAAGATTAAATGTTTCGCCTTATGAAAAGGCCTATGTTTTTTCCTGTGTTCCATTATAGAAACTTAATGATATTTAAGCTTTCGCAACCTGCTACGAACGAACTCGTCAAGGTCTTTGTCGTCAAGTTAGCCAACTTCTGCATCGTTTGACGGACTTCCATCGATGACGCAAGACCGAGGTTTTATATCCGCCTCTTTTGTTTTCACCCAAGAAAGATTCTACTTAATCTAAGGATTCTTCGATTTATAGCTGTTTTATGTAGAGCTAACAATAATTATTTGATAAAACCACGGCCACACTGCACTTTTCTGGGAACCAAAAATTTCGACTATTTTAGTCCAGGATATAAGCTACCGTCGTATCATTATTAGTTCACACAACTCCGATCAGCTGTTTGAATGTGAAGAAGTCAGAAACACACATAATACATTTAAGCCTTTTCAATGTGTTTAATTTTTATTTGCCATCTACTCTTGTTCTAAGTTTATGATTACTCTATAATTATGATTTAACTCTACGCACTATGTTCAGATCTGTATCGCCAGAGGCCGCATTCCAAACAGAATTATTCAATCTTGTATACTAATACAGGGCAGCATTATGAGCTATGTATTTCAGAAAAGAAAACCAAAAAAAAACTACCTTTACAAGCCGTTAACAGTAATTATTATGTTTGTTACACGACCTTGTTGATTCATGTATATGTTGTTAGAAACTTGACCCTCTTTATGGCACTTTTGAAGGTACCTCCTATGAACATTAAACATGGACCGCCAGCCAGTTATTACCGTTATTGCAACAAATTAAAATAGAAAGATATGATTTCGGTACTTGAAGCATTAGTCCACAGCAAAAACATGTTTAGGCACTAAAACCGGACAAGTTAAACCAGTCCGATTGTATAGCAATAGATAATGATATTGCGGTAGAGATTCAATTGGTGATACAAATATTAGTGTGCCTACACACAAAAGAAAGTATCATAACAAACAATTGAATTCCTAAATATTATTCTATCACATAATGGTATTTATTTAAACAGAATGGTTTTTTGAGATGGGTATGGATGGACGATCGAATCCTAAACGGAGAAAAATCTAAATATGCAATTTTTATTTTCTTATTAATTTATTTAGTTTCGGTTTCGGAATTAGCCATCTTAAAAAGACACATTGGTCATAATTTCTTACAGCCGTTGCATGTATAACTAATTTAGATATTGAATTAAAGTAGATAAACAACTTGGATCGATGAACCCGACTCGTTTGAGAAAGCGAGCAAAGCAATTGATCAAGATGTGGCCTGTGAATCATGGCCTGATATCAAATCAAGAGGCTTGTCATTTCAGCCATTGCAAATTTTATTATAAGGTGTTGGTGTTGGTTTTATATAAATAATACATATCCGTAAAAATATAAAAAAGCCTTATGTATATGGTGTTGAATTTTTATTACGAGGTGTACGGATAAAGATTTTTAAAGCAATTACATATTGTTTTCCTGCTATTGAAATCATTGATCGACCAGAACGAATTTTATCGTTAAATTTTGCATATGAGGAAACAGAAAAAAAGAAACACGATTTGAGAAACTAGGAAACAAATATTTCCTAATACGTGACTGAGTTTGCATGCGTGAAGTGCAATTTACCAATGAACGCGGCAATGTCCTGGATCTCAATGTCCGTGTCGCGGAGAACCGTGCGGATGCTGAGCCAGCACCGCTGTTCCAGCACTTCGATGAACCTCACTGCGTCCACGCCCTTCTGCGGGCCCCTGGACACCTCATCGTTGCGGCTATAGTACGGCACCTTCACGTTTGTGTCGAGGTACACAATGCTCGACGATGTTATGGAAACTACAACAATAGCCAATCAAGGTGTTAGAAACTTTGAAAACTCAGGCATTTCAGAATATTTTGATTCCACAAGCTTAGATCATCGAAGCTCTGACATTTAAGTAACGTTAAACTAGTCATGAATAGTTTATGCTAGAGAACCGGCTTGTCAGATCTAAATGTGCAGAATTTATTGAAATGCGAATTGAGTTTAAACACCTTGATCGCCAACATTTCTGCGGAAAGTCCGCGGCCTCGGCGGCGCTGGCGGCCCCACACCGCCGTTCGGAGGTAGCTCCGAGACCATGTTTCATCATCACTTGTTTCACTTCATCACTTATTCACTTCACCGCAAGCCTTATGTGTTCCGTTTGAGAACAAAGAACTCGCTAATATATCCGTTTGCACTTGTCCACTGTTATTCACATTTATTTTCCCACTGAAACTCTCAAAATCACCATACCTATTCATTCGTTTATTACAAAATATTCATGTTGAGAATTGAATAATGTTTTCCTCGGCCCAGCTGTGCGGTCAATAAGAAAAAAGTGAGGCGAGAAGCCGGCGGCAGCTGCGTCGCCGGGCGTCTCAGGGTCGACTGGTACTGCAGAGTACCAGTTTGTTCCATCAACTTCGGTTCGTTTTTTACACCACTTCAATGCTAAATGCCGTGATATTACAAACCACCGAATCATTTGTAACAATCAGATGACATTGGATTCTTTCATGGTCAAATTTGAATTTATTTTTAACTTATCGCCAATATTGGTATGTAATAAGTGAAATTTGGTATGTATTACCGAGAAAACAAACCGTGTCTGGCAAGTCTATTAGCATAATGGCTTTTGAAGTGGATCGATGTGCTCAAGGGGGCTTTTACAGTAGCGGTTATGGTGCAGTTGCAAAACAATCAGGTGCGTTTGAATATGGCGTTGCAATCAGAGCAGAGAATTGCGAAACAATGAAGGCTAGCGCTTAATCTGTTAGCAGAGAGCATAATCAATTAGGTTGGTATCTAAGAGAGCAGCTGCAAATTATTCTAGACTCCATTTGAAGTTGAAGCAATAAAAACTAGCTCTAATTTGTTAAATGATCATGACTTTAAAGACTTAATTGCAAAATCATACCTCATACAATGTAATAACAAATCTTGACATAATAATAGCATAGGGCAGCATAATGCACTGCTTTACTGACTTTCTAAAGATCTCGAGATTCGCAGAAAACATTGACAATGGATTCTTTGTTTTATCTAGTGATGCAGAAAAACCAAGAGATAGTAAGTATGGGTTGGGGTACTTAACCTTCCCATAGAACGATTTCCGAATAAATAATACTAGACAATTCACACAGGATCATCTTATGAATTATGATATACATAATATCATCATCATCATCATCATCATCATCAGCCTATGTTAGTCCACTGTTGGACATAGGCCTCCCCTAATGAGCGCCATAGCGCCCTGTCTTCGGCTTGTCGCATCCAGCATCTGCCAGCAGTCTTTCGCAGATCGTCATCCCATCTGGCCGGAGGGCGTCCTACACTACGTTTACCGAGTCGCGGTCTCCACTCAAGAACACGTTTACCCCAGCGGTTATCGGTTCTTCGCGAAATATGGCCGGCCCACTGCCACTTCAGTTGGCTAATTCTCTGAGCTATGTCGATGACTTTAGTTCTCTGTCGGATGAATTCGTTACGAATCCTGTCCTTCAGAGAAACTCCGAGCATAGCTCTTTCCATAGCGCGCTGAGCGACTTTGAACTGGTGGACCAACCCTATCGTGAGTGTCCACGTCTCAGCTCCGTAGGTCATGACTGGTAGGACGCACTGATTAAAAACTTTCGTTTTCAAACATTGCGGTATGGATGACGAGAAGACTCGACGTAATTTTCCGAACGCTGCCCAGCCTAGCTGGATCCTCCTCTTGGCTTCCTTCTCGAAATTGTTTTTACCCAACTGCAAAATCTGCCCGAGGTAAGTGTACTCAGAAACAATTTCGAGAAGGTGGCCATGTACGATCACCGGTCTTGGATCAATGTGGGCATTGATCATGACTTTGGTTTTATCCAAATTCATGCCAAGACCGATACATCGGGAGGCTGAAGCTAGACTGTCCAGCATCCGGTTCAGCTCCTCTAGCGACTCCGCCATTAAGACTATGTCATCAGCGAATCGCAGGTGTGAGATGTAGTCGCCGTTTATGTTGATGCCCTTGTCTTTCCAGTCCAGCGTCTTAAACATATCTTCCAACGCGCTCGTGAACAGTTTCGGGGATATGACATCCTCCTGCCTCACTCCTCTGCGCAGTTGGATCGGTTTAGTCTGCTGGTCCTGTACTCGGACACTCATCGTAGCGGCTTCGTAGAGACATCTCAGCACCTCGATATAACGATAGTCTACTTGGCATCGCTGTAAGGATTGTAGAACAGCCCAGGTTTCAACGGAGTCAAAGGCCTTCTCATAGTCCACAAATGCCAGACACAGGGGCTGATTATACTCTTCGGACTTCTGTATAATCTGCCTCACTGTGTGAATGTGGTCTATGGTACCATATCCTCCGCGAAACCCAGCCTGCTCCGGTGGCTGAAACTCGTCGAGTCTCCTGGCGAGACGGTTCGATATAACTCGTGAGAAAAGCTTATAGACGTGACTTAGGAGCGAGATGGGTCTATAATTTTTAAGAAGGGTTTTATCTCCCTTCTTAAAAAAGAGCACCACCAAACTCCCACTCCACGCCTTTGGAGTTCTCCCACTGTGAAGGACGGCGTTGAAGAGGCTCTGTAACTCCTGTATAACAGGGTATCCTCCAGCTTTCAAAAGCTCTGATGTTATTCCGTCCTCACCGGGGGCTTTTCCATTTTTAAGCTGCCTCAGAGCTAACACGATCTCGTCTTGACTGATGTCTGGCAGTTCGTCGGTATAGTGGCGTATCAAGGTGGCTCTAGAATTGTGGTCGTCTCGTTGGGAACGGGGAGCATGTGCAGCGTATAAACGGCCATAAAAGTCCTCTATCTCGGCCGATATCTCCGGCTTCGACAATACGGTCCTTCCGTCGTGCGTTGAAAGCTTCGTCAGGTGGCTCCTTCCAAGCTGCTGAGTGAATACTTTGGACCCTCGGTTTCGCTCTATCGCCTCTTCAATGAGGCGTGTATTAGAGCTCCGAAGGTCGCGTCGTACCATCTTCGCAATTCGCTTGTTCAGGTCTGACCTCTCTGACGAAGTCGCTTGGGTGGTTTCCCGTCTTTTTGTCATCAGCCCAAGAGTCTCATCCGAGAGTTTGGACTTCTTACCAGTACGCTGCTTTTTGCAAAACTTGATGCCCTCGTCCCTCAGCGTTTCTACCAGATTGTGTAGGGTCTCGTCAGCGTCATCAGTGGGTTCCAAGGCAGCGAATCTATCCCCGAGAAGCTGCTGAAACTTCTCGGTGCCCGCCATAATTTGGATTGGGTTCGGTCGGAGCGTGGACTTCATCAGACGGTTTCTTTCAAGCTTCAAATTTATATTCAGAGAGCCTCGAAGGAGTCGGTGATCAGATCCGGTATTGAACCTGTTGATCACTGAGACATCTCTGAATATATGCTTGCTATCCGTCATGATGAAGTCGATCTCATTTTTAGTCACAGAATCGGGACTCCGCCATGTCCACTTCCTTTGGGGCTGTTTCTTAAAGAAAGAGTTCATTAAGAACAGCCCCTCTTTCTCGAGGAAGTTGACGAGCATTTGTCCCCTGTGATTTCGAACACCAAAACCATGCGGGCCTATTCGGGATTCGTTGCCAGTCTGGGTTCCCACCTTGCCGTTAAAGTCCCCCATAACAACGTTGAAGTGAGCCTTGGTGGTGTGATGTAAGGCTTTGGATATGTCTTCGTACATATCCTCCACTTCATCATCCGAGTGTGCCGAGGTCGGTGCGTAGACCTGAATGACCTTCAAGCTGTAGCGCTTAGACAGCCGAAGGATCAGGTACGCTACCCTGGTCGACACACTGGAGATTTCTTCGACGTTGTTAGAGAGGGCCTTATTGACGAGGAAACCTACGCCACCCTGGGATGTTTTATCACCCTCGCGAAAGTAGAGAAGATGGCCCGAGTCTAAGGTTACAGTGTCCTCCCCCTCTCTACGGACTTCACATAACCCTAGAACATGCCATTTAATGTTCTCTAGCTCCACTTCCAACTGCGCTAGATGGTGATCAAGCCTCAGAGTTGCCAGGGTCAGTGTGTGTGGGGTGTGGTAGCCTGATGTAGCCCGGAGATTCCTAGCACCCCCTGCCCCGCCGCACATACGGCAAAATGACCACTTTAGGCGGTCAAAAATCAAAGATGTGTAATAATATGTGCATTTTACCTAGAAAGGTTTTAGACCTTAAATGTTATTTTGTGTCGAGGCTTGAGAAGATTTTTAAAGTACTTGCCTACTTATAAGGTAATTGTAGATAGAAATAAAAAAGTATTGAAAATAAAATTTAGTTTATTTTACGAAAAGCAACAAATTATGTTGTAAAAAGATTTAACTAGGCTAGTTTTTTGGCTAGTTAACTTCACTGTCGTCATGATCATCATCATTGTCATCATCATTGGTCGTTTCTACAAGAGGCACGTCTAACATTTCTAGCACCTCCTTAGAAACTAAAAAAAATAAACGACTACCTGTGAAAAAGGGTCTAGTGTCACAATGAGTTGGTTTGAGTTCCTACAAATTATAATACTAACAGTCAACAAACGCATAAGTGGAAATATTTAGGATAGATGGCGGTACTAAGCGGAACTTTTTTTGAAAGTCTAAGGAATTATCATTTTTTTGTGAAAAGTAAGAGCGGAATGAAATCGTAATTTATTATTAACTGTGGTAAAAATGAAATGAAATCTTAATGTTGTTTTGAAGTACATACCTGTGGCTTCTACGTCCATAATGAATATTCAAATTTTTGCACGAGGTGAACGAGAATAACAATTTATAATGCTTTCGGGTTTCGTATGCAACTAGCCGTACACTGACAATGCTTAGCTGTCAGAGCCTCGGGCGCAATTGTTATAAACATAAAAAAAGATATTTATGGCTAGTACGATGGTACAACTATCTAACTCGATGAATACAAAAAAATTTAGAACTTATCTTTAAGTAGAAAAATCTATTTTTGACCGCCTAAAGTGATCATTTTGCCGTATGTGCGCCGTTACCGTGGCCGCTACCATGGCCAGGAATAGCGAGGCGGCCGGGAACTGAGGGCCATTTTGTGGCGGTTCTTATCATTGGGGGTAATTGCCCATAATCCCCACGCTGGGCATGCGGGTTGGGGATCGCAGTTTAGTGGAGTAGTTCTGCAGAGGGCGCTGCTGCCCGCCCCCCGGTGTGTTTCCCTTAGTCGCCTCTTACGACACCCACGGGATGAGTTGGGGTGGTGAAATTCTATATTATGCCGTCACCACACGGCACTGCCGTCACCACACGGCACTGCCGTCACCACACGGCACATATAATAGATATTATTTATATCTGACTCCGGCATAATATAATAGATATTATTTATATCTGACTGACAATGACTGGTCGTTTTCTGATCGTTCCGGGAGCTCTGGATCTCCCATAATAAATATCTACAAATCTTACAAACATTTGTCGCGAGGCGGGAATCGAACCGACGACCCCCTGCGTCGTAGCAGGACCTTCGCCCACCGCGCTACAGAGGGAATCATATCGAATGATTCTCCGAATTGAAAATTTATCAAACTTCTTAAGAGAAAATATTTTGAATTAATTCTAACAACAATCTCGAGATACCAGTTTATGAACTAGGCATAATTAGTCCAGTGCTGCAGTTCGTATCCAATTGAAATGCAAAACGAAATAAATATCTGGATACAGCAGAGAATGCAATGAATGTCGATTAACCAAATACGGTGTTAACGCACGAATTCCAAAGCTCTCGGTCACAGTTCCGGCTGCTTTAAGTCGGTCGTGGGTGGAGTAGACCAACACTGGAGATTATATCTATTTTTTGAGGAATTACCATAAACTTGAGGCATTGTGGTATGAGGGTATTCATAATGTTTATAATGCAGGAGTTATGAACGAGACAAAGAAATAAAGATAAGCTTTGACACATCACATAAGAAAAACTAAAAGCTAATGTCGTGAAAGTAAAAAGTGAAAATTAGCTAAGTATAAAACTTATCCGACTCCAAGCCGGTTTTGACTGTTACAAAACAGTTAAATTATATGTTGTGGTATGTTGAACCACAGTGGAGTGGTATGATGCAAACTTAATGATGAATAGCTTAAGAAAAAAATGATCGATCTGACATTGAAACAGAAATGGTCGGTTTTAAGTATGAAATGAAAGGATCTGTAATAGACCTACTCAAGGCGGTCAACATGACTTGAATAAATGAATAAAAGTAACAAGTCAACAATAGTTAACAAAGTGAGTCTGAGAGAATCGAAGCATGACCGAAGATAACGTGCAGTTAAAATGAACGAAACACTAGAAAGCAAATACGCAAAAACATTAATTTCAAGACACTAAGAGTATAAATTTCAGTAAGTTTTCGTAATAGACGTTACAGCAGGCCGGGGCAGACACTGTAGAGGTATTTCACAACAACACGGACAAACATAACAATAAATTCTTTGAAACATTCAAAGGGGATTTCATAACTACACACATTGATGGTTCAGTGGATATCAATACCGGTGTAATAGAACGTTTTACGAAGTGTACACAATGCGCGGATGACTTTCACTGGCGGCGGCTAGAGGCGGGCGCACGGGCGCGCGCGCAGGGCTCACTCGCGGACTCAGCGCAGCCCCTCTGTCCCTCTCCCACGCAGGCCTTGCGGACAGCGGATACATGACAAGACAACTGTAGCAAAAGCGTAGGAGTACTTAAATTGCCATTTTGGTAACCCTTTATGTTCATTTCGCTGTTTATTGCAATGTATTATTATCTTGAGAAGTCATTGCCGCTGTCATTTTAGATTGTCGGAAAAACCTTCAAAATGTAGGTAAGTTATAATAAACCAAATGGTAATACTTACATGAGCATGTATGTAGCTTCTTATACCTATGCTAGACGCTTTTAGTTTTGAAATATTATAAGTTAAATACTAAAAGTTGCAACGTTTAGTAAAATAGGTATTGAATCAGATATTTACCAGTTAGCCAATTAAATTCAAACTTCGTGAAAACAGGTTCAATTTGCAAGAATTCACGATACGCTATCAATGAGTCCATAAATCAGCAATGTTCGGATAACGAAATCGCAGGATCGATAGACAATGCTATTCCGTCAGACAGATCAAAAACAGCGGTAAATACTTGTTAATTGTGCATAAACTAGGGCAAAATTGTTCACGAACCATAAGACATGACATAACGTACCGGGGCCTGGCAAGCACATAATTAATCCCACGTTCGATTTTAGTGTATCGCATATTTTATCACTTGTTTCGGGTATTGTTGCCCAAGAGATCGCCAAAATTGATTCAGTATTTTGAAAAAATGCACGACGGACTGCACTCCACAAGAACGCCATCGCGTGTAATACCAAATTACCCAAGAATGAATTGTACAGTCAAAACACGATGACCACATCCAAACAATATGTTTTGGTAGATATAAACATCTTAACGTAATCTATTGTTTGATAGTCAATAGATTCTCCTCAATACTTTTATTTTACTCAAAGAGTTTTGGAACCATGTTTTACACATTTCTCCATAGTAGAGGACTATTAAGAGATTCTTGGCAAATCCTGGTTTGGAACTGGGATGGACTGGACTGGGACTCACATCAATGCTCACAGGAACTGCAAGACTAAATAGCTCCTTCCAGTCCAGGACAAGCAGACGCCGATTAACTATATCTTGTGGATATTCCATCCATTTATACCTCCTACATACTTTACGAACCTTTATCAATCGTCACCGCTAAAACTAGGAGAGCTGTGTAGAGTGCTGCCATCGTCAACCTGGTTCTCATCAAGACAAGAGTAGGTGTCATCTAGGTGTGCGAGATACATCGTCCGCTACATTTACAATTACAGGAGAGATTATGGTCAAACGTCTATAGCGATAAGAAAATCCAGTAAGTGGGTCTTTAGATAGCTGATGATAATATACAATAATTAAAAGTGTTTACTATCGGATCCGAGATCGCATGTCGCTCATCGTTTTCCACACGAATGCCACGCGATACTTATTTTTTACTAACCTTGTCGAGATGATCGATCCGTGTATTCTGTTCATAGAAACTCTGAGAAAGTTTAGAATTTTCGTGTAAAATAAAATACAAGTTTTTGGGGTATGATAGAGCGGTAAGTTTACAAATTTATTTTTGGTCCACACGCTGTATTATATTTTATTATTTTTATTATCCACACTTTTATTTTTTTTTATTTTCACTAATGTATTTATTGTGCGAGTCAAATAAACGATTTTCTTTCTTTCAAATCATCTTTGAAAGGGAAGTCTTTATTATATGTACTTCCCTCGGTGAATAGACAAGTTACCTTTTATTGAATTGGTATGTAATGCTCATAATTATATGTTAATTTTTAAGGTCAAGGATGAGTAAGCTGCAAATGTCACGTGAGAAAATATTTCATGTTGTTATTGTGTGCACACCAGACAGTAACTACCTATCATTGTTTTTGTAACTGCCCGTTGTTTACTACATGTAGTCATATTAACAATACAAAAACGTAAGCCTCCTGTTAGTGTTCATAAGTTTCAAAAATAAATAATAGGAACGACTTGATTTGCTCATAATTCTTTTTTTATGAAACGGTGGTTTCATTGGAAAAAAATTTGTCAGAAGATCTTTGTTGAGAATAAATTAATGCTATAAAAGCGAACATGATAACAGAAAGATAAGTCATAAGTCATTCATAACTGTCTGTACCTTTTGACGCCTAACAGCTGAACGGATTTTAATGAAACTTGGCAGGTAGACGGTATTCCGAGGACGGATGGAGGCATAGTTTTTATCCTACGGCAGAGGCTAAGATTTTTAGAACCTACCATCGCTCCATGCCTAATAGACGACTTGGATAGATAAAGCATAATGTTGGACAATTCACACAGCTCCAAGCAAAGCAGAGCTTTTGATAAAGGTACTATAACTTATATGTATATACATTCATTCTTAGGTCTAATTGAATGGTTAGTATAGTTTTCACTAGGTACATGCACCCTGGAAGGGCACTGCAAAACTGAGTTCAGATTTATTAAGATTTATGTCAAATATGATTTTAAAATATTAACATTAATTTAAACAATAATATACATATATTATTATTTTATATAATATATTACATTGAATCATATCTATCTAGGTACCCAAGATGCTGGCTGCATTGCCTCGCTGTATGGCAATGCTGATGCGCTGATACTGACCAGCTCTGGTCGAAACGACGTGTGACCCGTCACACGTCGTTTCGACCAGACGCTCAAATATTTCTTTGAAAAACCGGAGAGTCTTTATCTTTAGTTAAAAAAAATATATTTTATGGGATCCGGAATCGGAAGAGAATTCAATAAGAGATTCGATCTAGCCAGAGGTTAAGCCATGGTTAACCTGACACATCGCGTTCAATGTTATCTCGTATATTTATCTCCGACGCATTTTAACCTTGTAAGCTCGTGTATTTTGAAACTGCGTGAGATTCAATCACAGGCACATACCTATACGCAGATTTTTAGATTTCAGATTTTAATAACCATTTACCAGCCTTACAATTTTACATTTTACTTAAAAGGGAATCTCAAACACGGTTATGTGATTGTATATATTAAGTTATGAAATAATTATTTTTGTATTTTGTCTTTACAAAATAAGCACTGACACATAACAGCATTTCCTGTCCACAGCTCGATATAGGCCTGCGAGAATAGAGTTTGGTGGTCAAGATTCGTATCCCTGCTTGAACTACCTATACAAAAATAAAACCATAATAGAGATAGATAGATAGAAAATACTTTATTATGCCGCACAAAGAAAGAAAACATTATAAACAGACATGCTTATAGTGCGGCCTTATCGCTATGAGCGATCTCTTGCAGGCAACGTTGGGAGAAGTAGGTATTAAAAAAAAACTTATATAATAAATATTACAAACTGCCCAATGATTTTTTGAAATTTGTTCAGCGTAAGACATGTACAATTTTTTCTCTCTGTAGAATTTTTTTAATAAAATGTTAAAATTTTATAATGTTATTAGAATTCTATACGTGCAATATATATATTTTGTTATAGATACGAATCTGACATGTTATTCGTGTAATTTACGAAATGAATGATTATTGATTAGGTACATTTATTTTAGAAATAATTTCGGACCTTTGATAGTATCATCTTATAATGTTGCCATCTGGCTAAACTTAACACTTAACTTATGTAGGAATTTTCAACACCAACGAACACAAACTTTTTCCATAATTGCCTATAATTTATATAGACACATCAGCCATAGGCTGCTCGTCTATTAACAAATAAATAAATAAATTTCAGCCAAGTTCAATTTAAAAAAGTTTAAAGTAAGTGCTTTAAAAAATTAGTAAACAAACGTCAAAAGTTATGATATTCTCATTTTTTCGTCGAGGTTCATTCACATAATTTTTTGCCGCCAATATTTATTAAAGCTACGATCTTAAGTCACCATGGAATGTAGCTTGTGTATAAAATACTCGGCAACTAAGCTAGGTACCTATCTTTAAGTAGGTAGGTGCCTATAGGTGGTGGTAATGGGTATAGGTGGTTTGACTAAAAATATTTCACGTCAAATTCGTCTCGTGCATAGTTATTCCTTGATCGCCACGTCTCGTCGTCGGATCGCGACTACTCAGATCTTTGATGTCTGTGTGCGTACGCGCACCCAATAAGGAAGTCTACTTCAGTGGCTTTGCACAATCACAATCTGATTTGTTATTGTAATCCCGCCCGCCTTTGTTAACAAATATATAATTAAGTGCATTATTAAGCATTGAAAAGCTTTGTGATAAACGAACCGTAGAAGGAATGGTTGACATTTTATAAATTTATATATTCATCAGTAGGTTACCTATACATTTTATTAATAAAACAACATTACAGGGCAAAATTTTAAATACTTATTTAATATTTACGTAATACTTAAGTACCTATATAAATTATGGTATTATATTCCGATAAAATATCATTTATTTTAGCAATATCACTTTTAAAATAGTAATAAATACATTAAAATAAGATTTTCTCACAACATCACATAATTTTACTGGAACGATCGTTAGGGTACAAGTAGGGGTTCTTTCACCTTCTCTTGCTCTATTTTTAGGAACAAACATGGTGTTTAACCATTTGTTGTGTGTGTATCCATTACAGCAGTTATCAATGTAGGTCACAATATCAGATCGATATGAGCCATGGCTAGCGGCGTGGCGTTGCGAGGCAAAACTGGATCGATTGCTAGTAGGTATTTGTGGAAACACTAATAATAGAATAGCTTATTTTATATTCAAGGGCTAGAAAAAGTCTTGGATTCTATTCACGGTAAAAAAAAAAGGTTGTGAACACCTAGTTGTGACTGGAGCGGCAAAATACTGGTCTTAGAAATTATCTTTAACATCAGAACTCTTTAATATGCTAAGTAAGTGTATTAGTAGTATATTATATGTATATTAGTATTTAATATGGGACGAAATACCTACTACATTTATGAATATGTACGTGTATATTTGCCACCGACATGTATGCATTGAAATTTGTAAAAACTTATAGTTTTGGAAGATTTTGAAGACTTCTAGAGCCGCAAGAAAAATCGAAGAATCAATTTCAAAGTAGGTAGACTAGGTACGTATACCTATAGTGTTAACTATCTAATGACCTAACATAAAGTCAATAACATAACGCAAACAACCTAAGTAAAGCAACAGAGTTGTTTAGACACAGTATTATCATTAGGGCTTGGAATCCGGCAACAATTAACAAACACCCACAAAAGCTTGCGCGGGCGCCGAGGTTCTTGAACTTACAAAGCTCATGACATTCTCAATAGGTACCTACATATTGCTAATCGTTTTTAGTCAACATATAGCTTATAAATGAGTATTAATTATTATAAAAATATAATTAATATAAAAGTTGTTTTTAATTTCATCGCAAAAGGGCCATGGTAGATAAAGCATACTTCGTTGCAATTTTGTACTTACTTAATAGTTATTGTTGAAATTGTAGAGCTTTGGAATGGAACCCAAGCATGAAATACCTAGCCAGTGTTTGCTATTGTTACAATCCTTACTAAATTCCATAAAGTGGTTTATCGAAAATCTGTTTGTAATGGAATGCGAGTGTAGGACGCCTGTCGCGCATGTTTGCGAAACTGTAAATCGTGCGCTTGCGCAAATAAACTGGCAAGGCTGCGGTTAACAAGCAAATCGTGTTTCACATTTTTATTATTGAGATCTATTTTTAACAACGCATTTAATGAGCTAAGTTTTCTTTTGTTTTTATAATTATGTGAAAATCGTTTACCAACTCTTTTCTTAACCAAGACAAGTCTTGGGAGACGGTAGTGACAATTTACTAGCGCCACCTAGTTGGAATCAATCAAACTACGTAACCATCCAACATTCGATTCGAATACAGTACGCGACCAATAGATGGCGCTGCCATCTATTAATAATGAAGAAAGGATAGTAGGTATGGCGGCTGATTGGATTATCATCGTAATAAAATATGCGCTAACCTTTGTTGTCGTTCTTTTTTGGAGTCTTCTGCCATTGATGCCGAACTTTCTGTGACCAGCTGATCGGACTCTTTCTTCCTCTACTTCTCTCTCGAACACTGCAATATAATAATTCCATTTTAGGTAGACACTTTTTTAAATTTAGTCCTATAAAAATATGTCTAGGTTTTCGCAAACATTAATAATAAAAAATGTAGAGCGTGTCGCGTTCTCTCCATCTTTTTTCTGAATGGGGAATAGTTGCCGGAAAATATGTTTATCACGTTTGATAACAATGTTTGCTTTTCTCTTTGGAAACAGGTATTGCACTGATCGCCACTTCATTGGGTCATGATAACGGGGTGGCCTTCTTTTGGTTCAAAATGCGCAAACTGTTGTTTTTAATTACAGTATGACAAAATTTACAGATTTTAAGAAAAGTACCTATCCTACATGCAATGAGTAAAGTTAAGTAAACTATGTTTTTATAGAGACAAACCTATGTAGGGACTTAATCGACGACCTCAGTGGGTGAAGACTGAAGGTCCGTCTGCGATGTAGTAGGTTGCGGGTTCGATTCCCGCCCCGGTACAAATTTTGATTGTTGTCCAGCATTATTAACGAAACTTTGTAAAATGTCATTAAAAATACTCACATAATTATCTTTTGTTCATTGCCCTTCTCCTCATCAGACACGTCCACCCAATCGTCGCTGCGGTCGCTCCTGTCGCTGACGCTGGTCTCACTGCTGGGCACCTGGAACGTCATCTCCTGCCCGTTGTAGCTGATCACCGACCGCTGCCCGTAGATACTGTTTGTCTTCTGCTCAGACGACATCGTCGACTGACTGATATTTGACACTGTGTCAAAA
The DNA here is from genome assembly GCA_963931895.1 of Eupithecia pulchellata. Taxonomy (NCBI): domain Eukaryota; kingdom Metazoa; phylum Arthropoda; class Insecta; order Lepidoptera; family Geometridae; genus Eupithecia; species Eupithecia pulchellata. The sequence continues at coordinate 13,063,861 of OZ007527.1, read as the reverse complement.
GACAGTCTTTTGTTCACAGCTGAGTTTAAATTCTTCTTCAAATTGTTCCGGAATTTGACAACGTTCGGACTGTTTGGTATGCTCTCGTAGCAGTGGGATAGCGAAACTCCGTCAGCATGCTTGATGGTGTCATAGATGTTCTCGTTATCGTTGTATCCAGTGTAGTCAGATATCATAGAGTGCCTACTGCTATAAGTAGGACTGCTGTCTTTGGATTTAGGAGATCGACTCGGAATCTTCTCGTAAATCCTTTCTGATCCAATCTTTTCATAACTGACAGTTGAAGCTCCGCTGACGGACTTTGTGATGTTATAGTTTTTAGAGTTCTCTGCGGTTGGTTTATAATCCTCTGCGATTTGGATGCCTGCGCTCGATGTGTGGCAGTAGGGTTTGATAGGAGATTTACAGTATTCATAGCCATCATCACTATCACCATCTCCTCTAGTTCTTTCTTCCATACTTGTCTCACATACCTCGTAGTTATGGAGACTGCTTTCATCTCCTTCAGGATGGGAGCGCATTTCTATTAAGCACTGATAGATATTATCTTTTTCATCTGTTGGAGATTCAGGGTCCGATACTTCAGATACCTGTTTTGGTATTTCTGGAAGTGGACAGTTGACCTTAGGACCTTCCACGGATTTGATTGGAATAATTACGACATGATTGTTATCTTTCATGTCAAGGGGCTCATAGTCATCTTCTAAATCTTGTTCAGGTTCTAAAGGCTTAGGTGTGAAACCAACAAGTACCTCTTTATTGTAAGCTTCAACTAAATTACTTTCAAAGTCATTATTAGTTTTTTGGACATTTGATTGAGATTCTTCACAGTGTACTTCTTCTTTTTCATGTGCTTTTTTGTTTGTAGTTTCCTTCGAAGTATCAGATAGTCCTAGATTATAATCTGAAGTTTCAAATTGGTTTACAGACGTTTTAATAATGCCGTGAGGAGTTTCCGTAGGTATTTTATCAAGTTCTGCATATATTTGCGTTGAGCTTTTTCTACGCCATAGGAATGACTCGTTCGGGGCTATTAGAGAGTTCACTTCTTCACTAACAGTAGCTTCTTTTAATTCACTGCTTGTTGGTTCAGAGCTTCCAATATTATGTACATTGACAATTAAAGAATTATTCTCATTTATTTCTTCAGGAATTATTTCAACTGCCTTTAATGACATTTTCTCTGAGTGGATGTAATTAGTCTTAAATTTCTTCTTATCATAAATTGGTTCTCTCTTTTTGGATGTTTCTATTGTTGGTGTATTATTTGTAGTCGTGGTGATTTGTTTTGAAACAGACTCGGTTACCAGTGTTTTGACAGACCTGAATTTTGGAACTCCGTCTTTGACAACTATATTTTTCGTTAACACTAATGATGATTTCTTTTCAGGTACTTTTGGTTTTTCTTTTAATGGTATTGTACTTTTCGTTCGATCAGGCTGTCTCTTCAAAGTATTATTCAAATTAGTCTGAGCAATTATTTCACATTCAAATTTTTTAATGACATTCTTTACTTTAACAGTCTCTGGAGATTTATTTGGTTCTTTAGATTCAGTATTTTTCGTTTTGCAGGGACTTCCGTCTACAGAATCCGAACCGCTTTGTTGCTCACTTGAATAATTGTATCTTAGTCTTTTCTTTGAAGTTTTAGGTATTTTCATACCATCAGACTTTGATCGTATCACGTGGATTTTAGTTGAAGTATTATCTTTTACAGCTATTTTATCTATTGAGTCCATACTTGAACATCTTGTTTTACTGTAACGTTTTTTGGAGCCTCTTCGCTGTCGGACGACTATTTTTATGTTAGGACTTGAACTAAGCGTGGAAGATGGTGTGGAGCTATTACTAGGAGAGCATCGAGTGGCATTGGTAAGGTTTTCAATAGTTTTTACAAGTTTAGGTGACATCGGAACTCCCTGAGATTCACTTTGCAGATTGTTGAATTTTTTTGTCAGTTCTGATACGTTAGCACTGGTTACAGTCAGAGTTTTACTAGCTATTGGTGGTCGTCTATAGACAGCTGAAGCTGTTTTTGTTTTGAAGCTTACTTTTCTTTGTTGCTGTGGTTGTTCGAATCTGTTGCCTATGTTTATGTTTAACGAAACATTAGGTTTAGCGTTATTCTTAATTTTAATCGGGATTGCGTATTCTCTTTTGTCTCTCCCTCCACCTGTGCTCCTGGGGTCATCGCTCTCAGAGGTGACGGCTAGTTGTGCGTAGTGGATTGTTGGTTCCTCTTTCGCATCAGTATCAGTTCGAGATGTTTTTGTAGAAGGACTAAACGTCGAGTTCAGAAATGCTAATTTAGCTTCGTTCATGGATTTCGTCCTCGCTGTGATGCTTGGTAAGGGAAGTTTGGGGACGGTGTACACACATTTCTCGCTTTGGTTCTGTTTGATCGCCATGTCTGTTTCTGGGTGGATGAAATTCTTCAGGAGAGTCTTTATGGTGCCGTGCTGCTTGCCATCGATGTTAAAGTGCTTGATCGACGTGATGAGACTGGTGTTGGTTACTTCGCCTTCCATTAGGTTTAATAGCATTTGTGGTGGATATCCGGATCCGCTCTATGCCATCTGGAACAAGAAAAAAATAACTAAGCACAAGCCAGGAAGTAATAAACAAGAACATGTTCGCGAGTCATTAAATCATATTCAAACAAGTGTTTGTTTAAATTATTGCGAGTCAGAATATTCATTGGTCATTTGTACCTGCAATCGATATGATTATGTCATGAAATTGTATGATTGAAGGCGATAGACCTGGTTTGAATGTAGAGCACAATGGGCTGACGGTGAAAGTGAAGGAAATGTTTGCCATTGGGTAATAAAACGTAGGTAATGTAATGACTAATGATCTTGCAATTTGCAGCTGATAGGTTTATTGTCCGTAAACTGACTCTCACGTTTACCGGCGAAAACTCTGTTTACAGTAATAAGGAGTTTATGAGGTTAATTTATTGACAATCTGAGACATTAGAAAGCTGGTTAATAACATGAAACAGTGTTGTGAGGGAAAATTAACTAATAGCTGTTTACTTTTATTATATAATAAATAAATAATGCTGGACAATCCACATTAGATTAGATTAATAATAACTTTAGGACTATTTTTTACTTATTTTAAGTTTTATTTTTTTTTGTACCTACTTAAGTTTTTTTCTTGTGAACCAAATAAATGATTTTCTTTCTTTTCTTTTTCTTTCTTTAGATTAGATAGATTTTTTATTTATGAATTTTCTAAAAATACATACTTTGTTAGCAGTGCCTTTAAAGCCTATGTTAGTTTTATCTAAGCACTGGGTTCTCACATAGTTATTGTCATAAATTACAGTTAACACTAATTATAATACATATTTCTAATAAATAAATCTAGAATATAATTAAGTTCATTTTAAACAAAAGATCGATTTGGTATACGCATGACAATTGGCAACACTCACAACTTGCTTTTATCTATCAACGCACGCATAACATCATCTAGCTCCGAGTTAAACAGAGCTTGTGTTAGGGGTACTAGAGATGACTGATATACTAATACAATATATTACATGAATAGATAATTATTAATATACACAGAAAACGACCAGAACACCCTGAACTGGTACATACATTTGTAAAATTAAAATCAAAGTGCTTTATTTCCTTTAGACCTTACAGGACTCTTGGATACGTCAGAATGTATTGTATCAAAGTCAAATAAGAATCAACGGTCTAAATCTTCACTGTTTAAATAAAGGAATACTGAAAGGCTCAACTTTTATCTTGATAATTCGTTACGTCTGATTCGAACGCTCCATATAAAATATCCGCTCTGTATTAGCTACGCGTGCTTATTGAACATACTTTAACAAGACATCTGTGTTGAGCAGTGCATCTGTTTGATGGTTTATAATTGTTTGATTGTCTGCTACATTTGGTTTCTTGACTATTGAGCAGCGCACTGCAATTCGGGTTTTAATAGAGGTCCGCCCTGAATTATTAAATATATACCTCCTGGTATTTAAACGTGGCTTATGCTTAGCCCAGACGAACTACGAGATATCGAGGGAAATCCTACAGTTCTTAGCAGCTGCAAGGATAAGTGACGAACTGTAGCGCCGCGCTGCTTCGGAGGTGAACTGTTGAAGTGGCGATCACTATAGGCCAATCATGGCCGCAGAGCGATACTAGTAGGAACGCAGGGGGTAAGGACAGTCGGGAATAGGCGTACAAAAGCCACTAAGAGCAAATAAAAATACCTCTAACCGTAGCTTTTATCGGGTGTATAATACGGGCGGGAGTCTTTATTAGAAAAGTTTATAATATCTAAATGTAAGAAATAGAAGGAAACTACTGATAGTAGTCAAAAGTTATAAAAGGCTTATTAAAAAACCTCAAAACTCAACTGATCCATATCCATTCCATAACAATACCAGCCGGAGGATGCTGGCTGACATTGTACCACAACCAGGCTTTTGAATGTGCCAGTAGTTCTAATTATAACTTTATCAAACATATGTACCAACTTTACCTAACTACCCTTTTGGAGTTTTTATACCTATTTTTTGTAACATAGACGTTAAAATGTGGGCATTGCTTCATCGTTGCAGCCTTAGGTTGCAGCCGTATGCAAGCAGCAGTGCCATATTTCAAGAACAAAACAAGAAACATTTAAAACTCTATCAATTAGCTCACGTCTCATTTCCAGGGACTTTAATTTCTGTGTATTGGAGGTACCTACAAGTGTAGTTTTCTATCAGTGACGGGTTCGTAGGTAACTATGACGTCATCACATCGGTAAATTTTTCCCACGATGAACGGAGTCGGGCATTTTTTTTAGTATGTCCCTTAATATTTTATGTTTATATTTGTAAAGGTTTGTATTTGTGACGTGTTCGTACCTATGACGCCATTATATCGGTAAATTTTCCCAGGATGGATGGAGGCGGGGATTTCGCAATTTTTAAAATTTTGTGCCAAATTATAGTAAGACCCTTATTTTAAAATGATTATTATTTGTTAATAAACCTCTGATTTATGCTAATTTCGTTTTATTTATCTTAGGGAAACAATAAGCTTTATTCGAAAAAAATTGGCTAAGCAGCCGGCCATTTCCAATTTTATTTATTTATTTTACGAGTGGACTGAGGTATAGTTAAAACCAAAAAGTCCAAGTTTCGCATACCAATGATTAAACATGGCAATATTTTATTTGGAATATCGGTCCAATGATACTAAATTGCTGAAAGTCTGAAAGTAATCTGTCTTCAGAAACATCTCGGAATCAAAGGTAACGTAAGTGTAAGAAAACATGTTTATGAGTGTAAAACGATAAAGATACGAAAGAAGCTAGCTTGCTAGAAAACGTGAAGGCTGTAATTTAATAATTACTATTTTGAACTCTGATCTCTAGCAACAAAGGTAGTACATAAGTAATAGTACCTCCCTTTATTTACAAAGAAAACAACTTAGAACTATTATTTACAATTGAGCTAACTGCAGACTGTTGCAACAATCTAAATGTAGCTTAACTGATAGTAAATTGATTATAAATTTACCCACAAAATATACATAACTACAAAAGGGACGCAAGTATGCTGTTGAGCCTCTGTCAATAAGTTGTTGTGTCTGAATGACTTGACTATATCGAGTTACCTGTAATTTGTTTTCTACAGTCAGTTGTGTCAATTGTAAATACTAGAGTACTAAATTACTTTCAGTATTTTTTTTATTTTTGTTTTGCTTTTTTGATTGTTTTAATATGTGTACAATAAAGAATTTTCTACCTTTCTACTAGTTCTAATTTGGACTTAGTTAATAGAGATAAAAGGTATAAAAAGCCCTATCAGAGACAAGGACTGTATACCGGGTCGTGAGAGGCTTTCACCTCGGCCTACGTGATTTAGGTTTAGACATTTGTACACACAATCACTTTAAGCAAGTGTAGAGTTGACTCTACATTCCTTGGAAGGAGAAAGTTACAAGCAATGGTATTGGTTTAGTTTTGCTGGGAATTTATACAGTTCAAATCGCATGAGAGTACCTACGGATTATTAGGCTTCTATTTTCAAACATAAATAAAATCGGTCAAGGTTTTGGACAACGCGTAGTGTAGGATTCCGTTGTTGTACGGTTTATCATGTTATTTGAATAAACTTATTTACCCGTTTTGAAGAACTTTATTAACGTTCCGAAGTATTTTTAGTGGAATTTATACGGAATTTTTATTTTAAAATTTTACAATACTTTCCCTAACGTACTCATTAACTAAACACAATATGAGAGAATTTGAGGAAAGTCCACTGACTTTAATGCATTTTGCAAATGACGCGGATACCATTATATTTATCAAATAATTTAGTAACCATTTAATAGTGGTGGTTCAACATGTAATTTTACAACAATCTATTTTGGTTTTATCACTACATACCTTGCAATGTTTTCCTGAATTAGTTTATATTTTAATTATTATTAAATATTAACGGCTTTTCATCGCGTTTATTTACGTATTTTTCGTCGTAACGCCAGGAAACATAGGTGAAGAAACGCGATAAATATCCGTGCATAATTATAATATTATATATTATTAATAATGTGTTCAGTGAGCGTTTAAAAACATTTATCATGTAAATAGCGGTTCGCCCCGGCTTCATACGGTATTTAGGTACCTAGGTATATAAAAATTTTAACATTATATTTACGTTTGATTACTTACATAATTGAAGTTTTCATACGAATTCCTATCTTTTTTGAAAATAGCCTATGTTCATCTGAGAGAGAGAGATAATGTGATATTTATTATATGGTGAATGTATTTTAAAAACGGTTCAGTAGATTCAGAGCCTGTTCAATACAAACAAACAAACTAATCGTTCCTCTTTATAATATAATCACCAAGTTACCACACTGTCAAAACGGCTCATATTATCTCATAACAAGGCTGGTTATTCACAATTCGGCTCACCCAATACTGAGCAGCTCGCGTCAGCATTAGGAAACTAAACACCTGCGGAATTGGCAAGACAATGCGCGCCCCAGTTCGGTAGGCACGGAGAACCGATTGAGAATATAGCCATTACTGTTGAGACACCTTCAAGTTGGCTCATACCGGCATAGAGGGCTTCTTAATGGTGAGCGATGCAATAATAGCTCCGGGCCTGTTACAAATGTGGTTTGATTGGCGCAGTAAAGAGGAGGCTAGCAGAAACGAAAAGCAGCACCAAACTAGAACGATGAAAATAAAATTATTATTTCAATATCTCTGCAATGATTTCGTAAATTGCAAGGAGTAGGCTGAATGTGGTCCATTAATCATACAGATTTATTAATTCGTAATAGGCATCAGCAATGGAGGTCAATCAATATCTTAACATCATCAACAATCTAAATCTCCAAAAGTCCTGCTCCGGTACTTCAAGGAGCTGGGCTGGATAGGGCCTGGTTAGGCAGAGGGATAATGCACAAAACACTCCTACGCGAGATGTCAGTGCAGATCTTAGTTCCCCCACTTAGAATTAGAATTAGAATTAGAATCATCAACAATCAATATCAATAGCTCAATCAATCGCGAGCGTATTTGGTAATTTTCAGAGCGGAAAATCTAATATTTTCATGCGAGAGAATGTGGAAATAATGACTGGTGATGATAATGATATTGAATCAGCTCGAAGCGTCGAATTAATCGGTGATGATTGCACAACAGCGGCGGCGCGTGCGTTTGCTTGGTCTTTACAATGTTCCCGCGGCGCGTGCCTGCCCCGAGAAAGTCGCTAAATACGTGATGGAAATCAACAAACACCGTAGTCTGCATTATCTAATTCCTTGTTATTTGCCATAGAAAATGTGCTATTAAGACAACCTTGCGTGTGAGCGACCGGATGATGTTTGCCAGGATGCTATGATTTCACCTTCTGCCCTCATGTATTCATTTATCTGGCTGAGTTAAGCTGATCTGTATAATCTCACTTGATTTCTCTGCTACATTATGATTATATGTAAAAGTTGCGCAAAAGTCTCTAGTAATTGGAAAGATCGGATTTCAAATTGGAGATTGCTGTTATTGAGTAGAGTTTGTTGAACATCGTCAAGGTCATTGACAACATTTGAATAGTTTCACGACCGAAGATTACCTATGCATTTATGCATCTTCGTTCTTTGGTCACTGCCAAACATTTCCAATGACTAAACACGTTTCGATGGAGGTAATACGGCTCCTATCTGTGTCACGAAATCTAACCCAAAATCCTTTTCTTCAAAACAAAAGTATGAAAGTGTTGCCAATTGGAAATTTCAAATAAACTGAACTGGCACAGAAACCCATATGTGAAGACAAAAGGCCATTCTTGTAAACAATGCTTGCTTACCTTTTATTTTGGACAAACCTAACACACTTACAATAATAATTAAGAAATTTTCAGACTAAATGTCGAAGGAAGTGTAGAGAAAATTCACTACCTAGAGTAAAGCCTAAAATCCATCCAAATTTATGAAAATGAAGCTAATTTGAAGTTTGCACATCAAACTGTACTTAGCACAGAAACCCATATCTGTACAAAGGACGGTATTGACTCGAGATGGTGTGAAGTGTTCCGATTGGCCAGTCCAGCGCGTATAACTGTAACCGCTTAGCGGAGGTAGCGCTCGATGAATCGTAAACAGCGAGATGCGAGATCTTCAACCGTTCTCCGGTTAATTGTCCAGTGCTTCTGTATGAATTGGAACCGATTCTTTAACTTTGGTATCGTTGATGATATTGATGTTAGCTTTGTTTCGCGGAGATATAACACAAGCTCTGCTTAGCTTGGGGATAGGTGCTGATGTGTGGTGTCCAACATTATTTTACTTATATTTTTTTATAAGTAGTTGAAATTTACCGTTTTGTCTTTTTATGTCCCTGGCTAACAGACATACCTCATATTGTTGATGTGCTTGTTACATCTAATGCAACAGAGTCATTTGAACAAATGCAAGTCGTTATATTATTCGAAGCAACAAAGAGAAACTTGAATAGGGCTTGCAGGCAGCCACTACCTAGGTAAGTATGTAAATAGAGGGTAATAAAGAATTACTTTCGCTTTCCAATGAAAAATGTTTACGGAAATTGAAATCAATTAGATTATGAATTTATCCATGATCATTAATGTAGTATATGTAGATGTTGCAGAGAAAGCCCCTAAACGTAATATTCAAATCTAATGTTACATCTCGACTTTGTTTATTGTTTGGGGTCTATAAATTGCTTTGAGAAACGGTAGAACGACGGCAGAGGTAAAATTTTACTACGGCATGGTAACTGAGTAGGTACAACACTACACTTACGTCTTAAAGACCCATTTGGCGACCATATAATTCCAGTTGAACAAACAACGACTATTGTTTTACCAGTAAGGGCCGCGTGGAGGCCAAACCAGGTGCCAAAGGTACCATTACTAATACTCATGAACAGAAAACAATAGGAGGAAGTTTCAATAACATTGATGTTCCTGTATTATAGATTGACGTTTGTACTTTCCAAGGAGATGTGAATAGAGGTGTTATAAATGTGATCTGTGTTACTATAAAATAAGAAACATTCTCATATATTGATAAAACTAAGGACCGTGCAAAGTTTATAAACTTAGAAAACATTTCAAGAAGAATTATGTTTGAGGAGGTCTTGGGAGAGTTTAGAATAACGATATTGATAAACAGAGAGGAATAAAAGAGTAAAATATAGGTACAGTATATATAAACAGACAATGATGCTATGTTAAGCTTTTATAAATAGGCCTATTGTAAAAATACGATAGAACACCCATAGAATCCAAAACTACATAAAATATTTTCTCACGAGTATAATACCTGTCTGTCGGTACCAACAATGAGTTCTAGTTCATTTACGATGATCTCAGAAAATGATAATGTTAATCCTCCTGGCAGCAACGTGAAGGTCACTGACGTAAATTATAATTTTCGACGACTTGGTTCGTTAGTTAACGATATAACTCAAACAATAGTTCCAATTCCAACTACTCGTATTAGCTTATTGAATTAGAACAATAGAAAGCTAAGTGGTCATTGTGCTAGTCAATAGGCTAGTAGAAAGCTTTATCAGGCAGCTAATGATTTTCAAAGAAAAGATACGATTAGAATGGCATAAAAGGGATGCCAAGGTCAGGTGATCCAGACGTGCACAATATGGTATTGTTGGAGAAACAATGGTAGATAGCGTGTCAAACGGAAATCTGAAGGTAGACCCTGGGAAGGGAATCTCATACCGGTTGCTATTTTGAGTGTAAGGAACAATTCGCTAATCTTTGGGTCATTGTGGATATTTTCAATTGTCTTGTGCAAAAATAAATTTGAAACTTCGGCATTTTTATACAAAAGGACTCATTAACTTGTCACCGATATACCTATCTAATACTGATGGTTAAAATTTTGCGTGTCGCTTTCTGTTGAAACTAAGAAGTAAAAATAATAAAAGTATGAACAGGTTCCATACAGATATTAAAATTAATTTATTTAACCTTTTCTCGCCTGACCTGGACGACTAAATAAATCTGATCAAATGAAATTTAGCAGGGAGATTAGTGCTAACCTGTCAACGACACTTTTTATCCCAGAAAAGAGCGTGCGATGCCGCGGGCAGTAGCTAATATAAAATGTGTATATCTCAAAGTACCTACCTACTACAAATATTCTAACATCCACTTTTCGCAATAAAATTTTCACGCGTGGTGATTCTAGTTAGAGTCACTTTTTATCGCCGCCATTCTAAATACCTTTGATCGCCGTTTAAACATGAATGTTCATGTTGTTATAAACACCTAACGGGACAACATATTAATAAACATGTGTTTTATAGAAATAAAATGAAATAAAAATAATGGAAGGGATTAAAGGTAATCAAAGCGAGAGCAGCAGTTTCTTTCTCCGTACATTTAACACTTTTACTGCGATCACCAATGTGTCTGCCAATTGTGGTAATTAACCCCTTGTTTGCAGGAGGGTTATTCAGCAGTGGGCGTATAAGTGCTGTTAAACAGGAGGAAGTAAAGAACCTTATTGGGGCATTATACAAACGGAAAAAACTTTAATCAATTAGGAAGTTACGGCATGTGGTGATTGTAGCCTTGATGTAATGCGGAGCTAATTTCAAAGGTCTGACAAAAGTCAACGACCACGCATCCCACGCAGGTGCCCTAAAGAGGCAAAGTAGCCGTTAAGAATATAAACTTGCATTCTTTGGATCTGAGACTGAAGCTACTTAACATAACATGGGATCTAAACTCCAATTGGCGAACGAAAATGGTATGATAGGGGGCCGAGATAAAGCTACTGTACTTAGTTAATAATGTTATTGATTTAGAATAGATATTGCAAAAGACTATAGAATAGATATAGTAGAGAAAGAAGAAACTGAATAGTTCAACTTTATCGAACACTACGCAATCAAAACCTTCGGCAGACTCATGGTAGGCCGATCTGATGCAACCAACTCCATAGCAATCGCTAATAACATACCCATGACTATTTATTAAGAACTTGAGCTAGTAGATACAATTGTGTAGTAAGAAGATCGGAATCAAAGTATTGCGCGGGCGGCTGTTACAGACTTATTACTTCACCTCGGCAGTAACATGAGGGTAACATTGCACCCGCCCGTGCGTGACTCTCCACGACCTTAATTATGTTGCGTTTGCGCATGGATTTATTATAATTCATTTGTTTCGTTAGTTCATAGTCGAATTAGATAAAAGACAATTTAATATAAAACGAGATGAGAGCTTGATCTTACGTGACGTTTTATGATTGTCATACTGATTTATATGCACACATAATTCTAAACGCCGCTTCGAATGCGTCGTTTTTAAGACATTTAGAGGTTGTAATTCTATCCAAAATAGGTTATTTACTAGAGCAAAAATCAATAATTGACTAGGTATATAAAAGTAACCTTTGTTTTATGAGGTCTAGAACTATATTCATACATCCAAAACTTCGCATTTAAACGTCGACGAAATGAATAGTAATCATGCAGTTCCAACACAATCCCACATTGAAAATGCGTGAAGGAACAGTTAAAATATGCCCTGTCAATATAAGCGAAGTAAAAACGGATGATGGATGGAAGGTATGCTGATCACGACCGCGGCGAGGCAAAAACATGTCACGCGAACACTGCGCATACCTGCCAGAGAGGAACATTACTCTACAATGTGCGCAGACGGCGGTTACACGGAAAATTATGAAAATTCTAAGGAAGATGCTGTCTAAAATGTTTCTGGACGGTATGTTGAAGAATAAGTTTGGTCTGTAAGAGTGTGAGACGAAGGGATGTATTATAGAATGCGCGCAAGGTGATTGTAAAGATAATTTGACACTTGCAGACATTGATTTGAATCTTGAAGAGTTGATGTCTTAATTAATACCTTTCACTTTTCGGGAAACATAAATGTAATTTGGAAAGAGATCTCTTTCAGTTAATCGAGATTTAAGTTATGGGACTTACTATTCTTTGAAAGATAACCGGACAATTAGCAGCTCAGCTACGTACCTATCATAATGATTATCAAGACAAAATAAAACTTAACAAGGCGTCATCCGCTGATGTTCCTGAATACTCAAATGCAACATATATTTAAGCACCTCTCAAATCGCGGTTTTTGACGGTTTTTAATGAAAATCTGTCAAAAATTTGCCAAATGAGACGTAAATCTGAGATACGTTTCGTTACTCGGGCGTTAATTACATATTTTAAATGTTGCTTACTAAGTTGCTATTATCCAAACCCCCGGGGGTTTGGATTGTTTACAAATATAAATAACGTAAATAATTACTGACACGTTATACAATTTGATAACAATAGTGTTATTATGTTGACGACTCAGGCGATGTCGCGTTATCAGAATTATTGTGTTGTTAGTGTTGTTATAGCCATATTCCAAGTAGGTATTACATACCTACATTCAATTAGCGTTAAATCACTTATCATTTATTTTGCACTGGGTCACAAGTGCTTCATTTTGTTGCACATACGTTTAATTGGGTTAGTAATAATAAACTTAGAAAAAGTGCATCTCGACAGATGCAGGTAGATTTAAATTTTTATGAGCATATTCACCCAAACAGCCTTAACTAAACCCATTATAATAAAACTTTGTACCTATATAGGTAGCCAGGTACCTACTTAAACAAGCTCTTTAGTAACAAAAACGTGAAACAGCATGTTATACATAATGTTTAAACCACATTCAAGCAAAACGGATTTTCCCATAAGACTAAAACAAAACAAAGAACATACCAGTTTGAATGAAACAATCCGATATTCACAACACTTCACACCACTGGCTCTGGTTTAGCTATAACTGATCATGATCACCCATGAATAATACTGTTATTATTAGGACTTTTTCAAACGTTTCTCTGCGGGAGGTAAAAACTGAGAGGCGCGTGCGGTTTGCTCGGTCGCGTGGTCCGTACTGAAGTAGAGTCAGTTCAGTTCAGTTCATTCTCTATGGTCTCGGCTAGCCAGGCCAATGGTTTAGGACCAGACGGGACGGAGGCACGCAGGGCTCTGACCGTGGTTCAAGTAATTAGGCGAAGCGGACGCATACCTTCTTGGAATAACTTAGGTCTGGAGACCATGACCAATGATAAGAATTGCAATTTGAATCGGTTCGGTACGGTGACATTATATAGGTAGCAGACCTATATATGTCACCGTACCGACTAAGATTAAGTTAAAGACTAAATTTAAGTTTGCATAACAAAGATCACTTTTAGCGATAAGGCCGCCCTTAGATACTTCCTCTAAGCATGTCTGTTTGTTATGTTCTCTTTCTTTAGGTATAATCAAGTATTTTCTATCTATCTATATATCGCAAGTCATCTACGACATCATTTTGTGCGAGTTCTTGCCTCGAGACAAATATTTGTACAATATGCAGATTGAAACCTACTTTTTCTGAGTGTTCTGGTCGTTTTCAATGAATGATAACAATATCATGTCATACATACATGTATGTATACAATAACATATTTAAGTTATCTAGTACCTACCCATAGCAAAAGCTCTGCTTAGCTTGGGGCTAGATAATGCTGTTTGGATCGTCAAGCATAAGTTTTCAGCTTTCCAATATTTAGGCGCAGTTTCATGCGCCGTCATGAGAAATTTTCGCAATATGTAATGAGAAAGGTTAAGATTATGCATTTTGATACACCACTTTGCTTAACTAGGTACCTAACTATGTGGTGTGAGACACAAAAGATAAATCATCTCTTAAAGATGACATTCATCTATACACAAGTTAAAACTTAGAGCACGGAGTCAGTTTATTCGACTCCTAAATGTTTTTTGTTCAAAGTATGTGTGTGTGTGTAATACTAAATACCACATAACTATGAACTATTTATATATACGTTTACAGTTCAAAGTATGTGCGTAATACTAAATACCACTTATCTAAGAACTATTTATATATTGGGTAATGTAATGGGTTTTTCAAAAAGAGTCATCTCAGACATTCAAAGGGCCAGCAATCGGCGATGTAGCAGGTGTCCATAGGCTGCGGAAACCGCTTCTCATCAGGCCGTTTTTGAAAATTGGTATAAAAACATTTGTATGCCTATTTCTGAAAACTAAACTTTACTTTATATATGACGTCCACTGTGGCGCGGTGGGCGAAGGTCCGCCTGCGTCGCAAGTTGCGGGTTCGATTCCCGCCTCGGGACAAATGTTTGTACGATCTGCAGATAATTGTTCAGGGGTTCTGGTCGTTTTCTATGTATAATAAAAATATCTATGTATTTAATGATATTGTATTATGTATATCAGTCATCTAGTACCCATAACACAAGCTCTGCTTAGCTTGGGGCTGTGTGGATTGTCCAGCATTACTTACTTACTTACTTATATTGAAATTTAAAAATTCGCGAAGAACACTTATTTATTACTCCTCCAACAGGTTCCCATCTAGGAAAGGTCCGATGCAAATCTGGTTGACATTCCAGTGGTTTAAGTAAAAGGCGGACAGGGTTTCAATAACAGTGAACACTTAGGAATCAGGCTTCAACTTTCTATAGACGCTAACAACCTTTGTGGGGGGGGGGGTGGGGGGCAAATTGCGTTTTGCTATAGGTTTTATATAGGGTTTCTTTAGAAATAACTAAGGTGAAAAAAAATACTTATCTAAGGTATTTACTAAATCACTTCTGATTAGACTAGTGAAATCGATTTTGGATTTGTCATATTTGTTTGTCTCTCTTCCCTGTATCTCTAGGATTTATTTAGCTTAGATTTGCTCCTAAGACCAAAGTAGTACAGAAAATTATTAACGACCGATGTGGCGCAGTGGGCGAAGGTCTGCCGACTGCCTGCGAAGCAGAAGGTTCGGATCCGATTCCTGCCTTAGGGCAAATGTTTGGACAATCGAAAATATTTGTCCGGGTTTTCTGGGTACTTTCTATGATAAAAAATATCGGTTTTATTACGTATCAGTCAACTAGTACCTATAACACAAGCTCTGCTTAGCTTCGGGCTGGATGATGCTGTGTGCATTGTCCAGCATCATTTATTTATTGAAGTGTCAAATCGTATTGTGTGTACAGTACTGTCATAAAATATCTGAATTCGTGTACATAGTTTCAAAAATAACGAGGAGAGATATCAGACAAGAATCTAGTAACCTTGATAACAACAATGAATCGGCAAAACATTAAACAATGAATATTTGTACGTTGGTACCGGCCTGTAACAGTCTGCCATGTTACCTCCATAACATCCAATTACGGAGGAATGTGGGTCAGCCAGTTTGCTTCATACTCGACTATTTGACAGCTCAATTTACCTGTGACATGACGAGAGAATCGATTGAAACTCACGCGATTATTAGTAACTGTAATATCGTGATGCAGTCACGTGTGGCATGCAATGCATAGAGATGCATGAAGTGGTGATATTGAGAAGTTGAATGCTCAGAAACAAGTTCTAAAACATGAAAATGGATTATGCCATTCGTAATAAAAAGTACTAAAATGTAATTTTTTAGAGTTGATAACATTGTGTTAAGCCTTTTAAATGTTGTAGAGAACATTCAGTGATGTTGAACTTCCTGGTGATTCAATTTATTTTTAAATATGATGCAGTTTTGCACACATGTCTGCAATATGAGCAGAAAATCTGAGTTTGCAAACAGACGATAAAAAAACGCGTATAAAGAATTTGATGCCTAGACTTGTCTTTTAAATTTTTTACGCGTGCTTATTTGTAGAAGAACAGGTTGATGATTCATGCAAATAATGGACGATCCCTGGACATTTCAGAGATGTTGAAACCACAAACATTTAAGACAACCAGTTTTGGAATTGGTTTATAATGAACAAATAGAAAAGCAATTACAACCAAGGTGAAACCGAAGAGCCGAAACAAAATTAATAATGATGACCGGCGTATAATTTGTACATGAGAATATGCAATGCCATCATGACTTCACACAGTGATATTGACCCAAGCAAAGCCTTCATAAGTGTGTCAAACACGATCCTAGAATTAAGTAGATTTGGCATTTAAACAATGAAATGTTTATATTGACACATGTGTCACATGTGTATATCATATTTCTTGCAAAGTCCAACATTGAACGCACAACCGAGTCGAATTTGAAGGAAACGATCGCAAGGGCCGCCCTTTGCCGTATCAAATTGCACGTTAGTACATGGGTATATAAAGTACATAAGTATATAGGTATATGGTCAACCTACGTACGTAAGTACGTATAAACAACAAAGTATAAATTACTACTTACGTATTTAGTGAAACCTACCGAGTTAAAGAGGGTTCCGGAAACGTGTAAGGTTTCTTTGATAGGTATCTTCTTTGTCGCTTGTAATAATATCTATTTCAAGTTAAATACAGGAAGGAATTAATATCTTTTTCTAGAAGATTGAAAATCAAGACTTGACAAGACAATGGTCAAAAGGAGTTATGGGGGTCATAGGGGGAGGCTAGCAATGGATTAATCGCTGATGATGATGTTGGAGACATGGTTTAAATCAATTTATTTATTGAATGAATGCACAAAAAACAGGTATATCTTAAATTTAGGTAAAAGAGTTACAAAAACACATCTCCAACTAACTTTACAAAACAAAACCAGTCAAATATTTATTTTAAAATTCGTCCAATCGTGTTTGAGTTATAAACGTTGTAACTAACCCGACCTAAATAATGCACTCGAGAGCAATGAATCCGGGTCACTCAAAGAATCCAAAAAATCTCGGAAAGTAAGAATGCTAGGTTAATGCAATAAATTGTTCTCCGACGAATCAAAATTTATGCTCTACAAGCACGATGGAAGACACAGAGTGTATAGAAGACCAGGGGAAAGATTCAAGCAAGCATGCATCGAAGAAAAAGTAGCCTACGGTGGTGGGTCTGTACTTGTGTGGGCCGGAATTTCCTCTGAAAGTCGCACAGAGCTGGTGATCATAGAAAACGGCTCTTTAACTAGCGTAAGATATGTGGAAGAAATCCTCAACGAACACGTTGGTCCATTTATGGTCAATTTGGGTGAGGATGCTATATTTATGCATGACAATGCCCGACCTCATACAGGTAGGATTGTAAATGACTACCTTCAAGAGATGAACATTACTTGTATGGAGTGGCCAGCGCGCAGCCCGGATATCAACCCGATCGAGCATGCTTGGGACGAGCTAGGGAGATGCGTAAAACAACGAAACCCTCCCCCAATCACGCTTCCTGAGCTCAAAATTGCTCTCACAAAGGAATGGGAGAATATTCCCCAAAATCGTATAAGGAACTTGGTGTACAGCATGCCAAACCGCGTAAACGCAGTAATGGAAGCACGAGGAGGTAAAACGAAGTATTGAAATTCAAGAAAATCGTCATAAAGTTCAAAAATTTCATGTTTCCTATTTTTGTTTTAAGGAGAGATCAGCAGTTTTTTTTTCTTTATGTAATTTTGTGTAAATAAAATGTATGGTGACTCATATTTTTTTAACTTTCATTTAAGGAGTATTAAATTGTCTATTAAAAACAATTTATTGCATCAACCTAGCATTCTTACTTTCCGAGATTTTTTGGATTCTTTGAGTGACCCGGATTCATTGCTCTCGAGTGTATTAATCTGAAGGCACATAATATCAGCAGGAAGTCGTCCGCAAAATAAAAAAAAACTATTTTAAAAATTGTACTATAGTAGTCCTGCAAGAGTGACTCTGCGCCCAAAGGCCCTGATCATAAAAAAAAGAAATGATGAATTCAAGTTACAAATAAATTCCTTTGTTAATAAATTACCAGTTAGAAAAATTATGATATTTAATAACATAACACAGAGCAAGCTTGCAAACCTGTAAGAAATCACAAAACGCCAGAGCACAGGTGCACCTGTACATTAACCCCCACTTTCCCTTGGAACCGGCAGACCACATAATACAACCTTTTAAGTCTGTCTGCCAGGTTTACTTACCTTACCGGATTTCAGAGATTTTTCGCACTTAATTTTTTTTTGACTTTGGTCGATTTAAAAATCTACGCAGCGATAGAGCTGCCATTGTCGCTATTTTATCGACTAGAACAAATATGGGTGGTTTAAAAAATCGACGTGTATCTGTAAATCTCATAATCTGTAAGTACTAGGTACATGGGATCCATATAACTGTGTATCTGTAAAATCTGTGTCAGTTTGCCTCTATGTAGTATTGTAGCTTCCAAACAAATCGACGGCTTTAAATGTTTGGTGTGAAGCTAATTCGTCCCTACAAAGTTTGGGCTACTTCAAAAAATCTCCTTTCGTCTCACTTTGTATGATTGTATGCCATATACGGCCTTCAACCTACTTTGGACGGTCTTCTCTGTATGTATAAAGTTACATCGTTGACTTTTGTCCCTTAGACTTTTGGAAATGTATACATAATGGACAATCCAAGGCATTAGTAGGTGTTACGCTAGCGCCCCAGCTTGGCACGGGTATTAAACAAAAAAATAATAAATTATACATTTTTACTCACTCACATGTACATACATATTGGGTATAATTAATAATTATTAAAGTTTTTAAAAAATCTATAGCCTATGTTCATCACAATCCTATATCAGAATAATGTAGGATTCTAATTGTGAATTTCGAATTGGTCCAGTAGTTTCGGACCCTATTTATCATAACAAACAATTAAATCTTTCCTCTTTTAATTTATCTAGATAGGCATCATACTACGTAATGAATCTTTATTTATAAGTAAAATTATCAGATAATTCCGGCTTTAGTGTATATAGCATAGCATAACATGCTCTATAGAGCCATAGTGCGAGTATTTTAGCTCTGCCTCTCGCACTATGGCTCTATAGAGCCTGTGGGGAAAGGTTACGGTGCAAATAAGCAAAAGGTATATCATTAAGATATTACAATACAATACTGCAACTTAGCCTTTCCAGCGCGTAGGAAGTGTTGTCATGAAATGTAGGTGATCGCCGTTTCTGGTGCAAAAATGCCAACTGGATATGATCTGATGGTTACAACTTGATCATTACGTGTGTTGCTTTCGAAAAGGGCTATGATGTAAACCAGTGATGTAAAAAGGAAAACGTATAAGTGGAATACGTACATAGAGGTTTTGCATTTCCGAGACAAAAGGAAGGGAAAGTAATGAACTTCAGTCAAGCAGGTGACAGGCACACTTATGGCACGGTTATTGCTTCATTAAATGATGAAGGTAATATTTTATTCGACGGTGACATTTGTATCCTTTATGTATGGAACATAAAAGTAGGACATAAATGGCCGATCAACACCCACCCTCAGACCGCTCAGGCGCGCGTATTGCCACCATCGCCGCCCCGCCCCGCTCTAGGCGCTGAATATTGACCATGTCCACCCAGTCTTGGGTCTAAGTGTTAATGTTCATCACTTCTGATGTGAGGTTCTCCTAGCATAATTTTCGGTACCAGCAGCCAGTCTAGCCGACACTAGCCTTGCATAGGGCAATTTTATAATGCACTAATGTGTACGCAACACAGGTGCAATCTCTAGCTAATCACTCGCTTTCACAATCCGAAAGGATGACAGACCGACACGACGAAATAAAGTGCTCTGATATTATTTTGTAGACTATTGATCAGGTATTTATCGCGTAGGTTTTTATCTCCCCCTACGTTTCTATCGCGTTGCAGCTATCGTGGTCACGGAGTGGCTGGATGATTTTTTGGATTTTAGCCAAGAATTGACGGCAGTATCCAGTGCTCTAAGCTGCTATAAACCAGTAACGACTAACATATCATCAAGATTACCATAAGGCTAGTTTCATTCCAGTGATGCTGCAGTTTCGCAACTGGCTGGATGCACGACCGGTGAACTTTTGCACAAGGGAAAAGGTATAGTGACTGCAACAAAACCAACAACGATCAACAAAGATGCGTCAAAGAGGCCCATTTCAACATGAAGTTCCCACTTACCTATTACTTAATTACTTTGCTAGCAAATAATGACGCATCCAAAAAACAGGTGGTTCTTAAGGGTGTACACTACCTCAAACTGCTAATTTTCAACTCCGCCGGATGTCCATATCGTCTAAAGTACTGAATATTTAACTTTGAAATTGATATATGGTAAAGTTCAGGACTTAATCTATCGATCATATGTTTCGAAAACACGATTCCATAAAATTTTCTCGATAGAAAAAAATCGCAAAGTTACCTCTAAATTTTTACAAAAACCTAAATTTCTCAATAAATACAGAAGTTCAGATCTTGACAATAAACGTGGTAATAGAATTAAGTATAATAAAAATGTTATATGTTTCGGTTTTTTCAAATAATGTCCTAATTAATAGATAATAAGCTAAAACTTGATTTTTGGACTTGCGTTGCAATGCCCTGTCCCGCTCTTATGAACGCAAAATCAAATGTCTAGCCTTTTCGCACAGAATTGAGGTTGTATGCGCCCTTAAATGTCAGAAGTTTATTTCTTTACATCGCAACGCCATCATCGAAGAATCAAATAGGTTAGTTACCTTATGGTTGCAAACTTACAAACAATCTACAGGTCATTCCATTCTCTTATTCAAACAAGAACACAATACTGCTGATGCTTCAAACTCGACTCATTGTTATTCATTCGTGTTCTTTTGTTATCTTGTACCTATATCATCCTTCCTCTTTGATACAGTCACATATACAGTAATAAATTTACTTTCAATTTCAGTCACATAACTGTAATTAAATCCATTGATGTCAACGCTTCGACTATTATGCAACGGCATGTGCCGAACAACCTGTTTGAATCACCTTCATTTAAATCGAAATCTATAAATGATCCAGTTAGTTCCGGACTTCAGAAGATGGGAGCAACTTTAATTTAATTACGCAACTGGTTTAAATTGATTAAAATTTTACGTTTCTGTTTAATTTTGATAATTTTAGAAAGTATGTAGTTCAGTGACATTAGGCTCTTTGAACTCTATTGCTCGCATCATTAGTTTGGTGAAAATTTACCTTAAGGTACGTGAGCTTTCTCCTTTATGTTGGTTTAAACGTTTTTGCTGGATTTAGAGGCCCGTCAGACTGTTATGTATTGAATATTTCCATACAGGAAAATGTACCTACCTAAATTATGTAGGTATGTATGGGTAGGAATCTAGCCATTTTTTTCGTTTATCCGAAGGCAGGTATGTATAGAATGATATATGATCATCAGCCTATAATAGTCCACTACTGGATATAGGCGTTTCCGAATGAGCGCCATAGATGGCATTATTAATCAGATGGGTAGGGGGGGTGGTTATACCGAATGATATGATATAGGTAGGTAGGTACAGTATCTGCTTCTGAGGACGGTTATTCACCTATGAATGGACCATGGCCAACTATAGACAAGGTAAAATCCCGCAACATAAGAAATGTAGAAAATCCCTTCAATATGTATATCTGTATGTCTGCCAATAAAGATTAACTTCCAGTTACTTCAAGTTATCCCTTGATCATGGCGCATGGATGGAACTGTGGCGAAGTATTGAAAACTCAAATTACCCTGATTTGAGTTTTATTTACACATTAGAAATGATGATAGGCTCCGAAAATACTGGACCGATTTGAAAATAGAATGCTAAATTTTCCCTGATCTTATAAAATATTTCCAAAAAATACCCGCATGAAAAAAATATTTTTTTGTTAAATACCTACCCTTGCCTTGCGAAGCCGGGGCGGACCGCTAGTAATAAATAACTTTAAACGTTTAACTGTAGGTACTTAATGATATTATCGTATAATGATATTATAATTTTTAGTCTATAGTTTATTATTAACTTTATATTATAAACTTTATACAAAAGTTTATAATAAATAAAGTTATGCAAGTGACTCATGCCTTCAACACACCGCTACTTTAAAACTCGGTAGACGCTGAGAAGGGAAGGATAGGTAATTTTACATTGAAGCACGTCCTAAGCATTATCTTCATCGTCCCCTTTACTTTAGCACAGTTCAACGTTCTCTGTGTATAATGAACAACAATATTCAACAGCATCATTATCATTAGAGTAGGAGATGTATGAAGATGTTGCTACCTTGCATCATTAGAGTTGAAGATGTATGAAGATGTTGCTACCTTGCATCATTAGAGTTGAAGATGTATGAAGATGTTGCTACCTTGCATCATTAGAGTTGAAGATGTATGAAGATGTTGCTACCTTGCATCATTGGTCGTTTCCTATGTATAATAAAAAAAAAAAAAAAAAAAATATCTATCTATTTAATAATATTGTATTACGTATATCAGTCATCTAGTACCCATAACACAAGCTCTGCTTAGCTTGGGGCTAGATGATGCTGTGTGGATTGTCCGGCATTATTATTATTATTATTATTAGAGTTAAAGATGTATGAAGATGTTGCTGCCTTGCATCATTAGAGTTAAAGATGTATGCATTAGAGTTGAAGATGTTTCCTTCGATAAAGTCTTACTGATTTGGTAGAGTCCGAAAGTTTGTGAGAATGTGTTTATTACAAGACAAAGCGAAAGCTAAGCTAATCCTTACAAAAGAGGATACCAAAAGAAAAGCTGTTGTAGAAAAGGGTAGTATAGGAACCGAGAACGCTTCGATAGCGCATCTTTTTTAGTGTTGCCATCTAGATAAGGGTGTGTGAAGTAAACTATAACCCAACAAGGATGGCAAGCAGATATTTGTTGAACTAATTTAACAGATATCATCTTTGTCGTCTTCTTTACACTACTACAAATTATTTTACTTCTATACGAAACTGATATAAATAGAAAAGCGAACTCTCAAGATAGATATAGGGTAAAGCCTTTATTAACTAAGAAAATTATAATTAAATTAGAACAAGTCTCTACAATTGCAACAATCGAGCTAAACAATATAAAGGTAGCTCAACTGATCCATGTACCAATACCAATACCAATCGGATTAACTAAGTTTTTGTCCAGTAGGTAACGGATAACTAAACACGAAGCTGAGAGGCCATATCTGTAGTCTCCAAAACTGGTCAGGCAGGTTCGATGCAAACAGAATCGGGCCTTATTTACCATTGTCTAGTTTTTAGCTCCCGAAATAGAATTACCTCACTAAAGTATTGCCTTATTGAAGCTTCTGCTATGAATTTGCATGTCACGCTTTATTAGCAAAAGTATTCCTACTTAGACATCCTGAAATAGGAACCTTTGTACATTTGTGGAAGTTGATTGCAAAATGCCTTCGGCAGCCGTCCGTTACGGCAATCAGAAACGCAAAAAATCTAAATTATTACGCACGCCACTCAAAGATAAGAGAAATCAATCTATCACAAGAAAACCATAGCATAACGTGTTAATTACCGAGGTGTTACAGCACAGGGAAATAGCTTTGTTGTAGATAACACACGGAAGTAAACTATCGACGAGAATCGATCTTTAAAGTTTTTATCGATTGCTCTGGCTTATGATGGCGGTTCCGAAGAATCAATTCCTACAACACAGCTTGTCGATGTTGAGAGAAACGACTAAGAGAGGAACTGCAGACTATTAGAGGAAGGCAAGCAGCTTCTTTCTGGGTAATTTTTATACCTTAATAATAAACATACTGCGAATAAAATCTTCAATGATAATGTATGATTTGTGTCGTTCCCCACTTTTTCTGAATGATGCAATTTGTGAATGGTGCAATTCAAGAGGAGCAACATATCAAATAAAAAATACATTGATCCCTTTATTGACAACGAAAGAGTCTATATAAAGGTAAAAAATAAAGGTCTAATAAAATAATAAAAAGAAAAAAACATAACCTACTAATAGTTGTATGCCATAATAATGGTACCTAATAAATTAATAATGCTGTACGATAAAGACTTATACATCATTATTAAAAGTGGCTTTGTTATGAAAACGGCGTATTTTTCAAATTATAATAATAATAAGTACCTACTCTATTAAAATTTCTCCCGAAAGAATGACTTATTCTATGTTCATGATTTTGGTCAGACGTGATCACAGATATGATACACGTATTGTCATGGTACGATACCTACATCTAAATTGACCAGCGAAGATATCTTTCTTCGATTTCAGTTAATCTGTATGGGGACAATCTTTACGTCGCAATCAATGAAGTGTGTTTTGCGCCTCAGGAAGTGGGTAGAATCTTCACTTTTGTTCCTCACATGATACTTGTATTGTGTATCGGCAATTAAAATACGTCTTTACTGCTTAAAGCGTTTCCGCGATAGATTGTATGGATGTCAATACGTTTTTGTTAACTGTATATTAAGCTATTGTCTTCAATGCTCTTCAAATGGTTAGTTAAATAAGGCATTTCATCTGTGATTGTTCTGTTCGCTTTCACGGATGTTGCATCCGGTTCAACGACAGCTATTTTGTTTACCTACCCTGTCTTAAATATACTACAATAATAATTATTTTGAACATTAAATTATTTCAGACACGTGATCCATATACATGGTTATTTTTTGACAAGGGCGGTATGACCGAGGCTGAAACCACGAGAGATAGAAAAAAGTTGTGAAAGGAGTCGTGCCCTCGCTATAAAAGAAAAACCAAGAGATAATGTTGCTTAAAAGAAATTTCTTAATAAATATCAAAGGGAATATAGAGGTAATGCCATGACGTTCACGACTTTTCTCTTACTGGTCACTAATAGTCGGATTTGGCCGCGGCTAAAACATAAAAGAACAAATTATGAAATAAATTTGCGGTTAGTGTTTTTGGGATTTTGCATCGTTTTCATGTACGCACAGAATAACAGTGTAGGTTACCACCACCTGAAAAAAGCTTCAATTAGGTATCATTTACATTTCTAGACTACAAAGATTCACCCGCAAGCTAAGCTCCAATTTATGGTAACGTTTTGATAAAATTTATACCTACTGTCTCGCACCATTATTGTGAACATGAAATGCCTTTGCCAATTACCAAAGTCGCATTATAATCTGCGGCAACGCACTTAAACCATAACAAACAGTCGGCCAATGACTCCGAACACATTGCTCCCTTCTGCACTAAATACTGTGATTGACGTCATAGAGTCACATTGTTCTTATGCTGCTTTCGCTCATTGTGCCACGTCTTATGGGCTGTTATTATGGTGGGAATATGGGTGCATAATGAGGTGTTATTAGTTATTTAGCTCATCGTTTCGAAAAACAGCGAAATTTTTCAGCTTACCGCATCATGAGAAAATGAGGTGTACGTAAGCATTGGTCTACGACCGTATTGCATTGTTGAATAAAAATGTTGGACGGACAATCTACATCATTTAGATTTGGGGTAGCCCCAAAGTAGAGCGTGTGTAAGAAGTGTGCAAAATTATACAACTTTAGCTGATATCTAGTATATCAGCTAAAGTTGTACAATTTTTTATGATACACAGGAAACGTCCAGAACACCAAAAACAAATATCTGCAGATCACTCAAACATTTGTGCCGTGGTGAGACTTGATGAAACCTGTGTCGCAGACGCTGCGCCACAGATCCCATTTAAGGTTTCTACTTCTGAGACCTAAAAACAAATCTAGATCGTAACCTTCAATGATACATAAAAAAATTCGGTCGAAATCGAAGACCAATCCTTACAACTACATCGACCTTTGGTCAAAGCCTCTGGTTACAACTCCAAGCATTGCACCAATGATTCATTCATTTCTCTTATGAATGAACAAAACCACAACAGCAATTTGTACCTTATTAACCCGAGTTTAAACTGGTAATAGACTGCTAGTTCCGTGTGATGTTGGTTGTGAATCATAGAGAGATTGTAAAACAAACTGATTTGTGGGTCAGCAATATCGTCAGCTGAAAAGAGCTGCCCGTGAGATTTTGCAGGGTCACACAGGGTTATGTAAGTTGTAGTTATTACAGGCATAAAATATGATTCCAATCACAAACATTTTTAAAATAAACCCTTTTATAAGGCAGCTCTATCAACCCGGTCTTCGGTATAGAGAAAGTTATGAAACAGATGTGTAATAAGATATTATCCATTGTAACAATATTAGATACAGTAGAGATTTCTACAATTCTAGGTACGTGCAATCAATCAATATATCGTATTTCGTAATCAGGAGAAAAGAGAATGTGCTTCCGACTTCGCACGGAGATTGAAAATAAATAATAATACAATAATAAACTAAATGATTACTTTTAGGCGGCGAGCGCAAAATTAATAGAAAACGCAGTCTGACAAAATTGGCGCTATTATTAATTTAATTTAAGTGTATTTCATTAACTTCTTTTTATGGCTCCAATAATATAGCTCTGAAATCGAACCGATTCAAATAAGATATTTGAGAATGCTGATCAATTTGATTGAATGAAAGAACCCTAGGTCTAGGTATTGGATCGGCAAGCATGAAAATCTATCGTTTTGCTTTCTGATATACAAATAAAAAATTCACAAAATCATACTACACTTATATCTACTTGAAAAAAAATGGCATTTCTGGCTGCAATTTAGATTGGTAGGCAGCCATCTACTAACTTAGCCATGGTTTGTTTCTTTTGACGTGATCACTAGGTACGTTAAAGAATAAAACTTCCTTTATCACCACATTCACCTCTTATAGTCATTGAAATATAACAAAAAGGCAGTTCATTGAGTAATGTAAACTTTCCTGTTCCTCCAACAACTGCATTGTGCAATAAAAATCCATGGTTTCCTCGTAACAATGGAATCTTTGTGTCTTGGGTACTATCTTGCTTTGCATGTTTAGTCCTAACTTGGATCTACTAGATAACTTCCAAATATACTTGAAACAATATATTTTATGGAATATGTAAATGATCCAACGACAGATCCCTAGCGAACACCTAAACAAATCAAGATTAATATGAAACAATTGAGCTTACTGCAGACTGCTGCTAACTGCATGCTTGTTGTTAACTGCAACTGATCCATATCAATACCAGTTGGAAGTGTAATTGAAAACAAAATATAGCAGGATAAAATAAAACCCAGCAAAGAGCCTTTGAAAAGACCATGAGCAATGTGGTATCAAGAAATGGAAAATCCCTGTCAAAAGGACGTCACCTTCGACAAATGCACACCTCACGACCAAACCTTGAGGAAACACACGCAAATTACAAATCGATTTAGGAGGGAACTGGGGCAATGTGGGAAATTAGTTAAAATGTCATAAAATTTTATGAAAAAAAAAACTAGTGTAGATAGATAACTAGATATTCTAATATATTAGTACTGCTAAACGATATTTATAACAAAGTGTTCAGATTGCAAAAGATAAAAAAAAATAAGTACCTACCTGTACTTATTTTTTTACACAAATTATAAATTTTCTTAAAAACCTTTAATAACCTCAATAATCAAAATTTGAAGGGAAAAGTGAAAGATGTACCATGCATAAGCAAGAACATGTACTACTAAATAAAACTAAAGTATGTATAATATAACGCGAAAACCATTACAAGGGAATTCAAGTAGATAGCAAAAATAGTGATGTCCAAAATCACAGGAGAAACAATTATTATCGATGATTTTTTCTAAGAACTATTGTAACATAAATGGTTTTAGATATAAAGATGACGTAACATAAATTCCGTGCCTAGGCATGCCACGAAAAAACAATTAATATATTTCTATATACTAGTGCATGTCTGCACCTCTCACTGCGAACCTGAGTTAATTGACTGAGAGCTTATGTAATGTTATCTTTCACCCAGATTTTGCATTCTTGTGCATGTTACCGAGTAATTGTTATAAATGGCCGACAAGTTGTTTCGCTTTATTTGGACTGTGCATTGTTTCCTCAATAACAGAACTTTAAAACTGAATTTATGAAATATTTTTTGCAAGAAAAACTATATTAACAAACCATGAAAGGAGTTAGGTACGTTCCTATGTACTTTTTAAAAAGATTCATTAACCTAAAAGGACATAATCATTTTACAGGTGATAAAGGTTAAGTAATTGGTTTATGTAATTGATTAATCGATTAAGGATACGAAATTATGGAAAAAATCTCGGTTCTGTCAACTGACAGAGTATTCATTTTATGTTTTCATGAACCATGGCGTGCGTTGCGATTAGTCATACTGTACCTATTAGATAAGATAACATTATTGATTTAATTATCTCGTTACAATATTTATATATTTGTGACTCATCTGAAGAGGACATTATATAAGTCTAAGCTTTTTAGGCAAATCTATTATTTCAAAAAACTGTTTGAATATTTAAGCTATGACTCATAATTAGATTTTCAATATTATTGTTATTGAGCCCATTGACATTGAGTAAGTCTTTGTTATACTTTCAGCTGAATAAATAAAATC
Organism: Eupithecia pulchellata; assembly: GCA_963931895.1. NCBI lineage: Eukaryota > Metazoa > Arthropoda > Insecta > Lepidoptera > Geometridae > Eupithecia > Eupithecia pulchellata. The sequence continues at coordinate 13,035,084 of OZ007527.1, read as the reverse complement.
TACTAAAGCGCTATATTAATAAAAATTAAATAACGCTATGATATGAGAGTTAAAATATCGTATTCTCTCGAGGAATTTCGTTTTTTTTAGGTACGCCAATTTACTGTTTTTTTTTAAAGATAATAGTTTTTTTAAAGATTTTCGTGTCATTTTGTGCGTCATCTTGGTTCACTTTAGATAGAGTGTGCCCTAAAATACTTCTGCGTCTACGTATGTCAGCTTATTATCCTTGTGGTAACAAGACTAGAGCGCTCCGTTAAATGCCTTACCCACATGATGACCGTTAACTTAGACAAAGTAGAACACAACGTAAATCATTACATTTTATATAAAAACAAAAAACTGACTTCGTATTTTATAATACAAGACAAAAAAGGTTTCAAATTCATGTTTTTCCGGGACTAATCCCATACATACACATACCCTCATTATGTTTAAATATTTTTATTTTTAAAGGATCTTTTCGGAACTCATAATCTATACAATAGCAAAAGAATCATCAACATCGGTGGTCAGTTGACAAAATACGTAAAAATACTGACGATAGAACCTCCTGCTTTAAGTCGGTTAAAAACGTAAAATAACTACTTGAGAAGAAGCTGATAACACTAGCTGATGTCATTGACATGCTAGCGAAGGCCATGTTACTTCATCATGAATAATATTATTAATATAATAATCCTATCATCTTACCTAAAGAAGCCGAGTATATCCTTCACAATCACCAGAACTGTTCGAATTTCGAATCTATCTCTTTATCGCTCCATATAAAGAGAAGATTGTATCACTGCACTACCACATCACTACTCTCTTATCGATACAATTTAAATATCGAGACGAATTTTCAAATGTTTGAAATTCGAATGGAGAATGTCGCGCGCTAGTGCGCACGCGCGCTGACAGCGGTTGACTGGCGACACTCGACAGGCTCTATCGCAGGCTGTGTAGAGATGAGGACTTGTTGGGGCAGAAACCGTCGATAGATTTTCATAACTTGCATAAATTAATATCAGCGATAAATAGGTCGTTTGGATGTCAATAAATCTTCACAGCTTCTACTATATTGTCTTATGATTTTGCGAACAAGTTTTTACAGCCTTACATTAGCTAAATGTCATCGAATCGCCTCGTGTTGTCATTGAGTTAGATTATTTGCTAGTTTAAAACAAACTTGACATTTTTAAATATTCTTAGCTATCGATAGTCCTTTTGGTGATCCATCTCTACGATTGTCTACAAAATACACCTTAGATTGTTTTTATCGACATCGCTTTTGCAACTCTACCATGTTCTACATAATAAGTAGGTACTTGTTACTTTGCCTACTGTTACTACTACCTTTTCCGCGGCATCTTATGGAAAATTGTTTGGGTCGAGTTATTTTTCAGTTTATGTTAAAATGAAGTCCTCTCAGCCAAATTTCTAGACCAAGACCACCTATCTGCGTAAGACATTATAGTGCACAAGTATGTGCGCAAACACAGGTGCACTCTCTATTCTCTCACTCTCATAATCCGATACGATGGGACGGTAGACCGACACGACCGGGGAGAGGTCAGGCGATGGACCATCGGCATAGGTTGTTTTTCTAAAGTGTGCAAAGCCGCCTACTTCCTGAATGTAAAGTTTCTTGCTAGAGAAAGCCCAATTACGATAACTGATCAGGATCTAATGATTATCTGATGATAAATGATCAGGAATTAAAACTGGCTCTATCGAGCAAGACAGTGATGATCAAGGGTCATCAACAAGGGTTAAAACAGACAGGAAATAAAACCAGTAGAAAACTACCATTGACTACTCTCTAAGTATCTATTTGCTGAGAGATTTCTTGATGTTTAACGCGAAAAAGTGAAATTTCTTTAGACAAATACGTAAAGAATTTTGTAGACATGACTTATCATTCTTACTGTGTAACTTGCCAATTTCTTTGTCGCAAAATTTTCTGAATAGAAGAATACATATTTTTATGTTTTTGTTTAAAACAACGTCTGGGTTGCAATACCAAGGGGGAGGGGGTTGTTTTGTTGTGGGGAGCGCACATTCACCAGTAGGCATTAAAAGCTGTTATATTTTGGTGAAGGTCTTTGAATTTAACCTCAACTTAAAACTTGGATAATTATTTCACTTTTAGGGTGGTTATTCTGAAACTAGGCGAGGCGCGCAAATCTACTACGCATTTGCTCACCTTGGAATTGAGACCCAAAGTCCAGGGGACGTATCCGACTGATATTGATATAGATCAGTTGAGCTAGCAGTAGATTGTTTGCAGCCGTCTGCAGTTAACTTAATTATTTCATTTGTAAATACTACTTTGGTTCTGTAATTTAATAATAAAGGTATTTTTTAATGAATAACCAAATTATATCTATTATTTACAATTGCGACAATTGAGCTAACTGCAGACTGTAGCAAACAAACTACAGGTATAACTAAAGGTACTTACCTAAAGGAATTCGGACTACGTCTGTGGCGCGGTGGGCGAAGGTCCGCCTGCGACGCAGGAGGTTGAGGGGTCCGATTCCCGCCTCGGGACAAATATTTGTACAATTTGCAGATATTTATTCAGGGTGTTCTGGTCGTTTTCTATGTATAATAAAAAATATCTATCTATGTAATAATATTGTATTATGTATAAGCACAAGCTCTGCTTAGCTTGGTTGGGGCTAGATGATGCTGTGTGGATTGTCCAGCATCATTCATTTATCATTTATTTATTTAATTTTTGTGAGAAGACGATATGCCTAGACTTGTTATTTAACATTCATAAACACGTTTTCTAGACGACTGTGTGTGGGTACTTAATATCGCTGGTGAAATTACGTGATCTTATCATTCAATCTCCAGATGTTTGCAGATGGCTATCGGAAATGATTGAAACATTGCTTTGCATCGTTGAATATGTAAACAAAAACAGTTATAACATGAATAACCTCTGAACTCTGAGTGATGAATTATTTTTAGAGGGAAGTAGGTCTACCTACTTGGTATAATTATCTAACCCGTAGGTACCTACGAGAAAATACACGTTGTGTTTATGTGAGTATTATGTTGTATTCAAGAATTGAATTCTAAATTACCAATCTATGTAGTACCTGATTTTACTAGTTCTAAACGGGTTCTGTTAATAATAAACAATATTTAAAAATTTCAATCGTTAATGATTAAAGCAATTAGAACTAGTATAATATTTACAAATAAACTATTAAACTAACTGCAAACTGTTGCAAACAAACTACAGGTCAACTGATCCATATTAATACCAGTCGAAAGTGTCAACAAGATGCTGCCGCTGCATGCCTCCATGTATGACAATGCTGATGCGCTGCCCCAGACACTGACCATCCCGGGTCAAACGCGCTCCGACCAGACGCTCAGATTGTTTTTTAATTTTTATTTCATTTTTCTTTTGAAGTCATTCAGCTTATCAATCTGTCAATACAATTTGAGTTCTAGAATTATAGAAAGTATTATCACATACGAAAACAATTGAAGGATTTTATACTTACTAAAGTAAAGGAAAATTGGAAACTTGTCTACAACGACATCGTCGAATCGTCAGATTTTTCTTCGCGCCTGTTACAATTACAACCTTCATAGCTTCAATAACAATAGTTAGAGGTATTATTATTGGAATAATGAAGAAATTAAATAATAAGTGGCTTAAATTTAATAGACAAGACAATACGACAAAATGTAAGAATTACAATGCAGATTCTTATAAATAGGCCCACAATGTTCTCCGGCAATTGTACTGGCACAGTGGAGTGTTGAAAATTTACCCATGACATTATAATAGATTATATTCTACCTTTCTAGCCTCATCATCATCAGCAGCCTATGTTAGTCCACTGCTGGACATAGGCCTCCCCTAATGAGCGCCATAGCGCCCTGACTTCAGCTTGTCGCATCCAGCATCTGCCAGCAGTCTTTCGCAGTCGTTCCACCTGGCCGGAGGGCGTTCTACACTACGTTTACCGAGTCGCGGTCTCCACTCAAGAACACGTTTATCCCCAGCAGTTATCGGTTAAAAATGGCCGGCCCACTGCCACTTCAGTTTGCTTTCTAGCCTACGTTAGTAAAAGTCCGTCGCTCGTAAGCCGCTGGGAATAGGCACGACTTTTACATAAAACTTTATTATTTTTATTTTGTTAAATTACGAAACAAACAGTTATAATCATAAGCTAAACCAAAAACTACTAAAATAACTCTTAAACCAGCAAACTTAGCCAGTGAATGGAACATTAATAGAAATATAGAGAGTACAGACCTCTCACAAACTACTTAATCAAACAATACCAACAATACATTCAATAAATTTTGGCTATAACTCGTCAACTCATGATTGTAAAGTGCCATGCCGCTAGCCGAATACTGTAGACCATCTTTGAAAGTTGCAAAAAGATTCCCAGCACAGCTTCGTGACAGGTGTTATCTCATTTTCGAGAATACCTACAAACCAAACAATGAAAGTGTATGACGCAAGTTTCACGTAATGAAGGCGATTATGCTACTTACATAGATTAGCGGCTTTATATCCCAGATCGGCCTAATCTGTTTGCGGTCATCATCTCACCAAAAGAACCGGGTTCCGGTGTTACTGAATCTAACTTTTACAAGGCGAGCATTCGTGCAGTCTCGCATTTTATTCACTACTAGCGGTCCCCGGCTGCGCACGGGTATTTAACAAAAATATTTTTTATGCGGATCTCTAGCTATAGCCTATGTTTATGAGGGAAAATTTAGGATTGTAATGGAGAAATAATTTTTCAAATTTGTCCAGTACTTTCGGAGCCTATTCAATTCTTACAAACAAACAATCAAATCTTACTGTGTCTACCCAATCTCTATGTCTCTGTGTTCTTGAGTGATATAAAAGTTACTATGGTGGAGACCGTGATTCGGTAAACGTAGTGTAGGACCTGCCAGGTACGATGACGATCTGCGAAAGACTGGCTGCTGGCAGATGTTGGATGCGACAATCTGAAGACAGGGCGCTATAGCGCTCATTAGGGGTGACCTATGTCCAGCAGTGGACTAATATAGGCTTATAATGATGATGATGATGACCCAACCTCTATTGAATGTGGTCTCGTAGAGCATAACAAAAAAACTCTTATATAAGGATAGAGAAGAAATGGTTTGCTCTTTTATTCCAGTAGTGTGTTGTTCGGTACCTAATCTCTCTCCTGTCGTGTCAGTCTGCCACTGTATCATCAGATTATGAGAGATAGAGGTTTAATACCCACACTGGTACTATGTAATATGTCTTGCCCTGATGGCTAGTTTTTTTTTGTGTTTAAGGGAAGCCTATGTTCAGCAGTGGAATAACATAGGTAGTTGATGATGGCTATGTTTGTGGAGATAAGTCCCCGTGGTGGCTAAGAGCATCAACATTTTGGTCTAGTCACTTCTAAGCATATACAGAAGAACACATTTCTACAATTTTCTGAGGCAAAAATCCACTAAAGCTCATCTAGCTACCTTCTGTCAGCAAAAAGCAATATTTTTCTAAAAATGCATGTTTTCCTGGTGTTTACAAAACAGTAGAGTGAGTCACTGCGTAACGGGAGCCGGGACCGGTTCAACGGCTCGTGGTTTATTTTTGTAGCTGGTCCATGGCACCACTTGGTACGACCATTTACATAGACTATAGAGTAGCGAATAAAAATAAATGAATGTTGGATCATCATCATTTTGATAGGTGAAGTCAAAACAAAGCATAAGCAACCATTTCCCATTGCATTTTTTCAATCCTTTCTATAAAAAAATAAATATTATCCTAAAAAAGAAGGTTTCGCCAGGACCTCAACACTCTCTCAACCTCATCCACGACCTTCCCTCAGTACGGGAGAGACCTAACCCGAGTGCTTACTCAATAATTATTAATAACAAAAATCTTCGCCCAAAGTCGAGCACATGTCGTTCTTAAGGCCCTGTATAAAGACAATATTTAGGTATAAGTAGTATTATTTAGTAGTTCGTAGCGCTTGACAAATAAAGTTGAAAATGGTGATGCGTTTGATTTAGTTGAATCTCTTGTTCGACAATGTCAACATTATTTATCGGTTTTAATTTATTTTAAAAGTAAATACACCAGTAAATTAAAATCTTTATACATAATTCTCTAGATGATAAAATTACCTTTCTTACAGTAACAAAATTATAAAATGTTATCACTCAAAATATTGAGCATTTCGAGACGAAAAAACTTTCTTGCGATATTTTTTTCAAGTTTCTAGATGGTTTTTATGAAATATTTTTGTATAAGTCTTTTGTCCATACACTTGACTATAAACTGTATTTTTTTTGGGCTTGTAATATGTCGCAGTAAGCCTAACTGTGCGACGAAAAAGTGGTCGTTTTACGATGTCTGTCGTATGGCAGCGCCTTAGACACCTTCCACATGGCCAAGACCCGAATTTCTGAAGGAGCTGGTAAATGCAAAGAAAAAAGAAGGCGCTTCCTTCAAGTCCTGACCGATCTGGTGTCTTTCTTCAGTTTCATTTCTTCTGTTTCAGTTTTCGAACCTAAGATAGGTTCGAAAACTGAAACAGAAGAACCAAGAAGCCTACCGGTAGGTTCAACTGTTAGTGTATAACAAAAGAAGACGCGATTGTCTTTTGTCTGTCTTTTAATTTTAGCATGGCTACTACATACTATACAGAAAACATTATTTTAAAATTTAAGGCCTTCATAGTTTAGGAAATACGAAGTTGCCCTTTTTGGCCACCAAACTCTATTTTCGCATCTGACTAAACTATACAAAATAAAACTATTACAGAAGCATTTAAAAAAAGCTTATAATAGGTATCCCAAACTCCCCAATGTTTTGACATTTGCTTTCTTCAACGTTGTAATTAGATAAAATATGTGGCGGTGCTAATTTGGATCAGCGGAACGCCTTAAAATAGGTTGTTAGAACAATAAGAACCAATTTTAACTTAAGTTTAATTAGGTTGGTTTTGTGTCCTGAATTGACTGATGTCAATTTAGATTGACGTCTTGAAACATAACTCTGTAAGTAAAGTTGAATCGAATATATAAAATAATGCTAAATAAATAATTAGACAACATTTTTTCCATATTAGTTTAGAATATGCAAAACTCTATTCAGCTGTCTCCTACGATCCCATACAGGGGCCATATATTAAAAAAAGAGCAGGCCTTTTAATGTGAGTCTTATAATATTAGGTATTTTGATTTTTTAAATTTGTATTTTGATATCTTCTACACATCTGGGCGGGCGGTCTGCCCCTAGGCAACACTCGTTATGATGACCAAGTGCAGGAGTATTACACAATTGCTTTCACTATGTTCATGCGATACCCTTTTACCACCGGAATAAAATCGAAAGGCGTCTGATAAGTTATTGCGTGAATTTGCGTGTTTACCTGGATATAAGCTTGATTGAGAATAATAAAGAAATACTATAGCGCTAATTACTACCTACCTACTGTTAAACCATCCATCATCTATACCAAACATCTTGGAATGATATTCCTGCATCAAAAATAATCTAATGTTTTTTTGTTTTGTTGATAAATAAATAGGATGCCCCCTTACTAAAAAATATGAAAAATACTTTTAAATTAAATAATGCTGTATAGCTAGCCCTAAGCTAAGCAGAGTTATCTATTGGGTACTAGATGAAGGATATACTTAAAAATATAATATAATAATATAGATATTTTTTACTATACATCTAAAACGATTCGAAAACTAAAATGGTAAAAGAACTGAAAAGTCTGTATTTGAACTAATTTTATTCTGAATCAAATCAAACAGCGACCTTTTCATTAACTTAATCTGGTAAACTATATGCTAACTAGGTAACCTTATCGGATAATTAAATATCTTCCAACTGCTTCGCGTGTACCACTCAAACAAGGCAATAAGTTATTCAAGCAACATATCAATGTTTGCGAAAACGACGTGTGACGAATGACACTTGAATATTAGCTACACGATTTTTCTTTAGACCAGGGTCCGTGCTCGTAAAACCGTAATCAAAGTTACTATTAAGTATAAATAAAAAAATAAATAAATAATTCCGGACAATCCACACAGCAGAGCTTGTGTTATGGGTGCTAGAGATGACTGATATACATAATACAATATTATTACATATATAGATATTTTGACTGATATACATAATACAATATTATTACATATATAGATATTTTTTGTATTATACATAGAAAACGACGAGAACGCCCTGAACAAATATCTGCAGATCGTACAAATATTTGTCCCGAGGCGGGAATCGAACCCGCAACATCCTGCGTCGCAGGCGGACCTTCGCCCACCGCGCCACAGAGGTCGTATTGCGCATAGTTCAAACGCAAATCTTATTCAAGAGACATAAGAGATTTTGATTTTCCTCTTCCTTCTTTTTCTTAGGCTCTCTGGCCATTTGTTTCAAAGATTGAAAGTTTATCTCACGGAGAAAAGGTTATCTCACGGAGGGCATTCTTTCAGTCTTTTTAAAAGGTTTTGAAAAAAGGTCGAAACATTTACCATCTTACAAGTTTCAAGTTTATTTTTTTTAAATCGTCAAAGTGCTAATTTTCGAAAACTTTTTTATTGAGTGAGTTATCAAATCAATTTCAAAGAAGTTTTTGAAAATTTACTTAGATTCATACTTATTGAAGTACATTGAAATGCATCGGAATTTTTCCAGTACCTCTAGGTACCTACCCTAATCTATCAAATCAAATCAAAAATCAAATCAAAATATCTTTATTTATAAACGGCAAAGAGGATACACAAAACGCACAAACATAAACTTAAATAGAATAAAGAGAAAAAAAAAACAACTCATGTTCCCGCCGTCTATAAAAATGGCTCTGGCTCAGCATGAGTTGGATGACAAGCAAGCTTGCATTCAACGCTGATCTTCCGCCAAAGCCACTTGTTGGCGTTACGGACATATTACTCACATAAAAAGACACAAAACTCACAATAAATTAAAATTAAAATACATCCAAACCAAAACATGAAAAACAATAGAATACAATAAAAAAGAAAAAAAAGAAAGTACTTACACCTAAACACATATAAAAATAGGTTAGGATTGAAAAAATAAAATACATTTACAATATACTTGTGTCGTGCCTTAGACTTTCCTGCTCCTTCTGGTGATCGAATAAAAACAATTTTAATTTTGTTCTGAATCCATGTAGGCTTTGCAGGTTCCTTATCGGCGGCGGAATATTGTTCCAGCACTTGGAAGCTGCATAGCGGAAGCTACCTCTAAAGCAGGCTGAGCTGTGCCGCTGTGTCTCGAGCTGCTTCGAGCACTGGCGAGAACCACAAGATCTGGAGCTGGACAACCATGACAACTTCTCATAAAGATAGGGCGGTGATTTGTATTTTATTACACCAAACATAAGACATGCAAGGTGTAGTTTACGACGATGCTTCATTTTCAAGATGAAATGTTTGTTCAAAAAGGGCGTGACATGACCTCTCAATGGAACATCGAAACAAAAACGGGCGCAGGCATTTTGGACTCGCTGAACTAATCTTTGCGTTCTTGATAGTAATCGAGGTCCAATTACCGCGTCTGCGTAGTTAAGCTTTGATAATACAATAGACTCTACTAGCCGGATGCGCAGGTCGGGACTGAGATACGATCTCATCCGGTAGAGCACCTTCAATCTGTAAAAGCAGTTCCTGACAGACTCAGCAACATGCTTCTCAAAGCGAAGGTTACTGTCCACCTGCAGGCCAAGGTTCCGTGCCTCATAAACGCGCTCCACGGACTCCCCCATCAGTATCACACTCTGTGTGGGCCTGAGACGCTTTAGCTGATATTCAGTGCCAAAAATCAAATATTTAGTTTTATAAGGGTTTAACAAAAGACTGTTTCTCCTTGACCATTGAGCAATATTATGCAGATCGTTATTGAGCTTATCAATAGTAATATCAATTTCAGACGGCTTACAAGAGATAAACACCTGGATGTCATCCGCATAAATATGAAAGTTACAGTGCTTGATGACAGTTTGTACGTCAGCGGAGAAGATTATAAATAGGAGCGGTCCTAAAATTGAACCCTGCGGAACCCCCTGACTTACAGGCAAGAAATCCGAAAGCACGTCATTACCGTCACTCCGAGTTATCTTAGTGCACTGGTAGCGGTCACTTAGATAGCTATTGAACCAACGCAAAGCTCCCTGGTCTAAGCCGTAATAATTCAGTTTTGACAGCATCAAATTTAAATTTAAAGAATCAAAGGCCTTGGAAAAATCGAGCAGGACGAGCAGAGTACATAACCCCTTATCTTGTGCGCAGAGTATTTGGTCAGTAACATCGAGCAGGGCGGTTGTGGTACTTCGCCCTTTTCTAAACCCAGATTGAGCCTTAGGTAGAATACCATTTTGTTCAACGTAATCTGATAACTGGCCGCTTATCACCTTTTCCAACACCTTAGAAAGACAGGGCAGTATACTTATAGGCCTCAGCTCAGTTATTGTAGTCGGATTAGGTATCTTAGGCAGAGGTAGCACAATAGCTCGTTTCCAAGCATCAGGAAAAACCGAAGAGGTGATTGATTTGTTAATTATAGCAGTTATCGTATCGAGTGTTTCAGGTAGAGTCATCATCAGCATATCTAAGCTGATCAGATCCCAACCCACTGCTCTTGACTTAAGACTACGTATAATTTTACAAATACGGTCCAGACCAACAGGTTTCAAAGTAAAGATTGAGTCGCAAAATTTATGGAAATCGAAATAAGTAAGATCAGAGATTGTCACTGAAGTGCCTGGCAAAGTCAAAAAGTTAGAATTTATTTTATTAGCATCTTGTAAATGAAGGGGAAGCTCAGTATTAATTTTTGGCAAAAGCGTGTTCTTTAAATTCTTCCAAAGTTTTTTGGGATCCCTTATTTTATTATTAATATTATTATTAAAGTAAGCTTTCTTCTCGTGGTAAAGAGCGCGATTAACTGTAGATTTAAGAGTTTTATAATATATTTTTTTACTCTCTGACCTGTGTTTATGATACTCTATTGCCGCCTCGTCACGTAACCTCATCATCAGCTTAACGGTATCCGTGATCCAGGGGTATGAGTTCGACTTGATGAGCACAGATTTCAAAGGGGCATGTACGCTGAATAGCGCTAAAACACTCTGATTGAAACGATTAACAATGTCGTTAACGTCATCGAGTGTCGCAATTAAATCCCATCTAATGGAATCCAAGTCTATATTAAAATTTTCAATGCATATATATTTTATGGGCCTGTAAGTAATCATAAAAGGTTTTGGTTTACTTTTTTTAATATTAAATTCACAATACACAAGGCAGTGACCAAAAAGTGATCCTACTGGTTCAACGACTATCTTATTTGCTTTAATATCCGAACAGATAACATCAATTAATGTTTGTGAGGTCTCTGTGAAATGTGTAGGTGAAGAAACTAACTGACATAAACTCAGACATGAAAGAAAGGTAGACAATTTGACAGATTTGATTTCCGTAGCATTAAGAACATTTATGTTAAAGTCGCCGAGTAATACCAAGTGACCATAAGTAGGTAATGAATTTATCGACTCAGTTAGAGCGTCAAAAAATAGATCGGAATCCAACCAAGGTGGCCTGTACGCCGTGCCTATGGCAAGTTTCTTTCCATTGAGGGACATAGTGAGCCACATTTGTTCCACTGCATTGTGATGCGGGTCAACCGGGTGAGTCCATGTGCGTACAGTTATACCACGCTTAATATAAAAGCCGACGCCACCACCGCGAGAGCGCACCTCACGCGGCCGCGGAATGTGCCTGAGACGATAGCCCGCCACAGCGGGGGCGCGGCTCTCCTCAGCCGGTCTGAGCCAGGTTTCATTGATGGCGAGAACATCTAAGCTCAGTCGTGAAATCGAAGCAACAAGGTTGTCATGGTTAGTGCCAAGGGAACCTGCATTTAACAAACCAATTTTTAGCATACTAAAAACAAATGAATAAGAAAGTCAGACCGACATGACAAGTGCAAATAAAGTAACGAATTAAGTATTTTGAAATAAATACAATTATATCATATAGCTTATCTAGAATTAACATAGCAATGTAAGGTAGGTAGTTAATAAAATTTAATAAAATAGTGTGTGTAATTTTTAAATTATCACTTGAACAGTAAATTTTGTAATTCACCACAATATTTAATAAAGATTGAGTATAGGTGATTGAGTATTGATTCTGTTTATAAAATAATATTATTGTGTGTATAGTTTTAAAATGAATTTTGTAATAAAGAACACAAATAATAACTAAGATTACTACTTTAAAACACCAAATCTTTATTACTTTTAAAATACTACAGTACACACTACATAAAATATTATAAGATTGTAACGAATAACAGCGGTTTGTGTACAATAAACTAAAAATCAAAAACAAGTTTATACAATAATATGACAATACCCTAAACTTTGAAAATACGTGCGACATCAGCCTCCGTGCGAAAAGGGTACGCCGGCTTGCCCTCGCCTTCACGCGCATAGGGGCGGCCTTTCTTAGTCCAGGAGTACCGCCAGTTATGCTTCTTGCACTCTTCACGAACTTGATGAAACAGCTGCCGGTTGGTTCTCGTAAGTCGCTCATTTACGAAGATTCGCTGCGGAGGCGCAGGCAAGTCAAGATCCGTCGTCATGAGCCCACGACGAACGCGCGCTGCGCTCAGCAGCTCATCCCGCAGATGTCGGCGTGCCAGCCGCACCACCAGGCGACGCGGGCGCCCCTCCGTCTTACCGGTTCCCGGCTGAGCAGCGGCACCCACACGCTCGGCGAACACGATGTCCCGGTTTTCTAGAGACACCCCTAGTTTAGCTGCCAAGACAGTGACAGAGTGAACGGCATTCTCTCCTTTTACTTCTGGAAATTGCCCTATATCCAGGTCAGCCGATAGCGCATCCTGGTCCCGGTCATTCAAGTCACATTTCAGTTGAAAGACCGTCTTTTCAAGCTCGGCTACCTCGACCGCTCCAGATGCCTCCTCTCTGGCCTCCATCACATCCAGCCGCCGCTCGATACATGCCATACGTTCGTTCATGGCCGACACAGTGGCCCGAAATTCAACCATCTCACTCCGATAAAGGCGCAACTCTGCCATGTACTCGGCTAATTCTCGCCGCATTTCCATAATACCAGTGTCTGTGGGGCCAGTAAAGAGGGGAGCCTCCGATGTTAACGGTAGAGGAGAGCTGGTGGATGGGTTTATTGTAGCAGTAGCGGTTGGATTCGGTGCCAGTGCGACATTAATTTCCTTTACTGGTGTATTGTCACCCTTCCTAGTCCTCTTCTTGCAGTAAGGGCAGACCCAGTCCCTGCTCACTATCACTGACTCGGGAATCGCAAGACAAGCTTTATGATAAATACCTGCACAAACACTACAGGTAGCGGCACCTGTTGGCGAAAGATACTTTCTGCACGCACCACAAGCAACCTTCCCCATGATGGTTCTTAGTTATCGTTTCTCACAAATCGATCGATTAGGGTACAGCTACTACACGCTAGATGGCGTTGTTATGATGAAGAGTTATAGATGGCAGTAGTATTAGTATAGGTGAAGTGCTTGGTTCAGCCCGTCGCCACTAGATGTCGGGAGGTACAGCTACTTGTCACTAGATGGCAGTAAGGTAATCGAAACTGTCAGATTGCCGACTAGAGGGGTAAATCTACCCACAAGACAGGAAAAAAATAGCTTGTCGAAGTCTAGATTTTTCAAGTTATGCACCTTATCCCACGCACGCAGGAGATAGCAAACACTCACTCAGATGGTATCAGCGACTCTACACACACTATTCACTCTTTGATAGGAAAATATGTGGTTTTACTATTTTTAATCAAAAAAGTTTGTCTCACTGATGTTGTGAATGATCGTCCGTAACGTCAACTGTCGTAACGTAATCTACAAAGTAACTGGTACTATAGTATTATATTTGTGTACATAACATAATCAACAAAAGCCCTCGACGCGGTGTCTGTGAAGTTAGCAGAGCATCTTCTGGCAGAGCATAAATAAATTAGAGTTCTGTTCGCATGCAGGTGAGTTCTATAGTTCCTGATAGTTTTCAGGAATAGTTCTGGCGTTTTTACCTGAAAAAAGTTAAGTGAAATTATGCTCTGCTAACTTCGCGTAGCAGAGCATTTTTCAGGAATCCACACAAAAATTGGTATGAATAAGGTTTTCGATACTAAAAACAGTTCCTGATAGTTTTCAGAAATAGCTCCGGGGTTTTTACAAGACTAATGTCAATTTACAGATTTCATCAAGTAAATTTCTATTAGGGTTAGTCGTGACACGAAGTTCCTTAGACCTGCTCAAACCATAGTACGAATACATTGCCACGAGCAATAAGCGAATATAAAACTACAGTTATGAATGAAAAATATTAAAATGACAAAACTCATGAAAATTTCATGAAATCGTAACAAAATACTTAAATGTTTGGTGAAAATGTATTGATTCAAGGGGCTGTAATGCTCCTTTGAGAGGAGTTCTAATAGCATGCATGGAGAATAAAATAAAAAACAGTTAGATCTTACAAAAAAAAATACAATTCAAACACAGAACTCCTGAAATTTTCATGAAATCGGACTTTGAACTCACAACAAAATTCTTTAATGTTTGGTGAAAATGTATAGATTCAGGGCTTGTTATGCTCTTATTAAGACAGTTCCGATAGCATGCATTGTGTAAATAAAAGAAAACAGAACGATCTAACGAAAACAGTACAATATACACACTGAACTCCTGAAAATTTCATGAAATTGGACTTAGAGCTCGAAACAAAATTATTCAATGTTTGGTGAAAATGTATAGATTCAAGGGCTTGTTGTACTCTTATTAAGACATTTCCCATAGCATGCATTGAGTATATTATAGAAAACAGATACATTTAACGAAAACAAAACAATATAAACACTGAACTCCTGAAAATTTCATGAAATTGGACTTTGAGCTCGCAACAACATTATTCAATGTTTGGTGAAAATGTATAAATTCAAGGGCTTGTTGTGCTCTTATTAAGACAGTTCCCATAGCATGCATTGAGTATATAATAGAAAACAGATAGATCTAACGAAATCAGTACAATTCAGACGCAGAACTCCTGAAAATTTCATGAAATCGAACTTTGAGCTCGCAACAAAATTATTCAATGTTTGGTGAAAATGTATAAATTCAAGGGCTTGTTGTGCTCTTATTAAGACAGTTCCCATAGCATGCATTGAGTATATAATAGAAAACAGATAGATCTAACGAAATCAGTACAATTCAGACGCAGAACTCCTGAAAATTTCATGAAATCGAACTTTGAGCTCGCAACAAAATTATTCAATGTTTGGTGAAAATGTATAAATTCAAGGGCTTGTTGTGCTCTTATTAAGACAGTTGCCATAGCATGCATTGAGTATATAATAGAAAACAGATAAATCAAACGAAAACAGTACAATATACATACTGAACTCCTGAAAATTTCATGAAATTGGACTTAGAGCTCGAAACAAAATTATTCAATGTTTGGTGAAAATGTACAGATTCAAGGGCTTGTTGCGCTCTTATTAAGACAGTTCCCATAGCATGCATTGAGTATAGAATAGAAAACAGATAGATCTAACGAAAACAGTACAATTCAGACGCAGAACTCCTGAAAATTTCATGAAATCTAACTTTTAACTCGCTACAAAATTATTCAATGTTTTGTGAAAACGTATAGATTCAAGGGCTTGTTGTGCTCTTATTAAGACAGTTCCTATAGCATGCATTGAGTATATAATAGAAAACAGATATATCTAACGAAAACAGTACAATTCAGACGCAGAACTCCTGAAAATTTCATGAAATCGAACATTGAGCTCGCAACAAAATTATTCAATGTTTGGTGAAAATGTATAAATACAAGGGCTTGTTGTGCTCTTATTAAGACAGTTCCCATAGTATGCATTAAGTATATAATAGAAAACAGATAGATCTAACGAAAAAAGTATAACTCAGATACAGAACTCCTGAAAATTTCATGAAATAGGACTTTGAACTCGAAACAAAATTATTCAATGTTTGGTGAAAATGTATAGATTCAAGGGCTTGTTGTGCTCTTATTAAGACAGTTCCCATAGCATGCATTGAGTATAAAATAGAAAACAGCTTGATCTAACGAAAAAAGTACAATATACACACTGAACTCCTGAAAATTTCATGAAATCGAACTTTTAATTCGCTACAAAATTATTCAATGTTTTGTGAAAATGTATAGATTCAAGGGCTTGTTGTGCTCTTATTAAGACAGTTCCCATAGCATGCATTGAGTATAAAATAGAAAACAGCTTGATCTAACGAAAACAGTACAATATACACACTGAACTCCTGAAAATTTCATGAAATCGAACTTTTAATTCGCTACAAAATTATTCAATGTTTTGTGAAAATGTATAGATTCAAGGGCTTGTTGTGCTCTTATTAAGACAGTTCCCATAGCATGCATTGAGTATAAAATAGAAAACAGATAGTTCTAACGAAAACAGTACAATATTTACACTGAACTCCTGAAAATTTCATGAAATTGGACTTAGAGCTCGAAACAAAATTATTCAATGTTTGGTGAAAATGAATAGATTCAAGGGCTTGTTGCGCTCTTATTAAGACAGTTCCCATAGCAAGCATTGAGTATATAATAGAAAACAGATATATCTAACGAAAACAGTAAAATTCAGACGCAGAACTCCTGAAAATTTCATGAAATCTAACTTTTAACTCGCTACAAAATTATTCAATGTTTTGTGAAAATGTATAGATTCAAGGGCTTGTTTTGCTCTTATTAAGAAAGTTCCAATAGCATGCATTTAGTATAAAATAGAAAATAGATAGTTCTAACAAAAACAGTACAATTCAGACACAGAACTCCTGAAAGTTTCATGAAATTTGACTTAGAGCTCGAAACAAAATTATTCAATGTTTGGTGAAAATGTATAGATTCAAGGGCTTGTTGTGCTCTTATTAAGAGAGTTCCCATAGCATGCATTGAGTATAAAATAGAAAACAGATAGATCTAACGAAATCAGTACAATTCAGACGCAGAACTCCTGAAAATTTCATGAAATCGTACTTTTAACTCGCTACAAAATTATTCAATGTTTTGTGAAAATGTATAGATTCAAGGGCTTGTTGTGCTCTTATTAAGACAGTTCCCATAGCATGCATTGAGTATTAAATAGAAAACAGATAGTTCTAACGAAAACAGTACAATATACACACTGAACTCCTGAAAATTTCATGAAATTGGACTTAGAGCTCGAAACAAAATTATTCAATGTTTGGTGAAAATGTATAGATTCAAGGGCTTGTTGCGCTCTGATTAAGACAGTTCCCATAGCATGCATTGAGTATAAAATAGAAAACAGATATATCTAACGATACCAGTACAATTCAGACGCAGAACTCCTGAAAATTTCATGAAATCGAAGTTTGAGCTCGCAACAAAATTATTCAATGTTTGGTGAAAATGTATAAATTCAAGGGATTGTTATGCTCTTATTAAGAAAGTTCCAATAGCATGCATTTAGTATAAAATAGAAAATAGATAGGTCTAACAAAAACAGTACAATTCAGACACCGAACTCCAGAAAGTAGCATGAAATTGGACTTTGAACTCGCAACAGAATTCTTCAATGTTTGGTGAAAATGTATAGATTCAAGGGCTTGTTGTGCTCTTATTAAGAGAGTTCCCATAGCATGCATTGAGTATATAATAGAAAACAGATAGATCTAACGAAATCAGTACAATTCAGACGCAGAACTCCTGAAAATTTCATGAAATCGAACTTTGAGCTCGCAACAAAATTATTCAATGTTTGGTGAAAATGTATAAATTCAAGGGCTTGTTGTGCTCTTATTAAGACAGTTCCCATTGCATGCATTGAGTATATAATAGAAAACAGATAGTTCTAACGAAAACAATACAATATACACACTGAACTCCTGAAAATTTCATGAAATAGGACTTTGAACTCGAAACAAACTTATTGTTATGCTATTATTAAGATAGTTCCCATCGCATACATTGAGTATATAATAGAAAACAGATAGGTCTAACGAAAACAATACAATATACACACTGAACTCCTGAAAATTTCATGAAATTGTACTTTGAGCTCACAAAACATTGAATAATTTTGTATCGAATTAAAAGTTCGATTTCAAGAAATTTTCAGGAGTTCTGCGTCTGAATTTTACTGTTTTCGTTAGAACTATGTGTTTTCTATTTTATACTCAATGCATGCTATGGGAACTGTCTTAATAAGAGCACAACAAGCCCTTGAATCTATACATTTTCACCAAACATTGAATAATTTTGTTTCGAGTTCAAAGTCCTATTTCATGAAATTTTCAGGAGTTCTGTATCTGAGTTATACTTTTTTCGTTAGATCTATCTGTTTTCTATTATATACTTAATGCATACTATGGGAACTGTCTTAATAAGAGCACAACAAGCCCTTGTATTTATACATTTTCACCAAACATTGAATAATTTTGTTGCGAGCTCAATGTTCGATTTCATGAAATTTTCAGGAGTTCTGCGTCTGAATTGTACTGTTTTCGTTAGATATATCTGTTTTCTATTATATACTCAATGCATGCTATAGGAACTGTCTTAATAAGAGCACAACAAGCCCTTGAATCTATACGTTTTCACAAAACATTGAATAATTTTGTAGCGAGTTAAAAGTTAGATTTCATGAAATTTTCAGGAGTTCTGCGTCTGAATTGTACTGTTTTCGTTAGATCTATCTGTTTTTTATTCTATACTCAATGCATGCTATGGGAACTGTCTTAATAAGAGCGCAACAAGCCCTTGAATCCGTACATTTTCACCAAACATTGAATAATTTTGTTTCGAGCTCTAAGTCCAATTTCATGAAACTTTCAAAAGTTCTGTGTCTGAGTTGTACTTTTTTCGTTAGATCTATCTGTTTTCTATTATATACTCAATGCATGCTATTTTAACTGTCTTAATAAGAGCATTACAAGCCCTTGAATCTGTACATTTTCACAAAACATTGAATAATTTTGTAGCGAATTAAAAGTTCGATTTCATGAAATTTTCAGGAGTTCAGTGTGTATATTGTACTGTTTTTGTTAGATCTAGCTGTTTTCTATTATATACTCAATGCATGCTATGGGAACTGTCTTAATAAGAGCACAACAAGCCCTTGAATCTATACATTTTCACCAAACATTGAATAATTTTGTTGCGAGCTCAAAGTTCGATTTCATGAAATTTTCAGGAGTTCTGCATTTGAATTGTACTGACTTCGTTAGATCTATCTGTTTTCTATTATATACTCAATGCATGCTATGGGAACTGTCTAAATAAGAGCACAACAAGCCCTTGAATCTATACGTTTTCACAAAACATTGAATAATTTTGTAGCGAGTTAAAAGTTCGATTTCATGAAATTTTCAGGAGTTCTGCGTCTAAGTTGTACTGTTTTCGTTAGATCTATCTGTTTTCTGTTTTATACTCAATGCATGCTATGGGAACTGTCTTAATAAGAGTATAACAAGCCCTTGAATCTATACATTTTCACCAAACATTGAATAATTTTGTTGCGAGCTCAAAGTACAATTTCATGAAACTTTCAGGAGTTCTGTGTCTGAATTGTACTGTTTTTGTTAGAACTATCTATTTTCTATTTTATACTAAATGCATGCTATTGGAACTTTCTTAATAAGAGCATAACAAGCCCTTGAATCTATACATTTTCACAAAACATTGAATAATTTTGTAGCGAGTTAAAAGTTCGATTTCATGAATTTTTCAGGAGTTCTTCGTCTGAATTTACTGATTTCGTTAGAACTATCTGTTTTCTATTATATACTCAATGCATGCTATGGGAACTGTCTTAATAAGAGCACAACAAGCCCTTGAATCTATACATTTTCACCAAACATTGAATAATTTTGTAGCGAGTTAAAAGTTCGATTTCATGAAATTTTCAGGAGTTATTCGTTTGAATTTACTGATTTCGTTAGAACTATCTGTTTTCTATTATATACTCAATGCATGCTATGGGAACTGTCTTAATAAGAGCACAACAAGCCCTTGAATCTATACATTTTCACCAAACATTGAATAATTTTGTTGCGAGCTCAAAGTTCGATTTCATGAAATTTTCAGGAGTTCTGCATCTGAATTGTACTTTTTTCGTTAGATCTATCTGTTTTCTATTATATACTCAATGCATGCTATGGGAACTGTCTAAATAAGAGCACAACAAGCCCTTGAATCTATACGTTTTCACAAAACATTGAATAATTTTGTGGCGAGTTAAAAGTTCGATTTCATGAAATTTTCAGGAGTTCTGCGTCTAAATTGTACTGTTTTCGTTAGATCTATCTGTTTTCTATTATATACTCAATGCATGCTATGGGAACTGTCTTAATAAGAGTATAACAAGCCCTTGAATCTATACATTTTCACCAAACATTGAATAATTTTGTTGCGAGCTCAAAGTACAATTTCATGAAACTTTCAGGAGTTCTGTGTCTGAATTGTACTGTTTTTGTTAGACCTATCTATTTTCTATTTTATACTAAATGCATGCTATTGGAACTTTCTTAATAAGAGCATAACAAGCCTTTGAATCTATACATTTTCACAAAACATTGAATAATTTTGTAGCGAGTTAAAAGTTCGATTTCATGAAATTTTCAGGAGTTCTTCGTCTGAATTTACTGATTTCGTTAGAACTATCTGTTTTCTATTATATACTCAATGCATGCTATGGGAACTGTCTTAATAAGAGCATAACAAGCCCTTGTATCTATACATTTTCACCAAACATTGAATAATTTTGTTTCGAGCTCTAAGTCCAATTCCATGAAATTTTCAGAAGTTCAGTGTGTATATTGTACTGTTTTCGTTAGATCTAGCTGTTTTCTATTATATACTCAATGCATGCTATGGGAACTGTCTTAATAAGAGCACAACAAGCCCTTGAATCTATACATTTTCACCAAACATTGAATAATTTTGTTGCGAGCTCAAAGTTCGATTTCATGAAATTTTCAGGAGTTCTGCACCTGAATTGTACTGACTTCGTTAGATCTATCTGTTTTCTATTATATACTCAATGCATGCTATGGGAACTGTCTTAATAAGAGCACAACAAGCCCTTGACTCTATACATTTTCACCAAACATTGAATAATTTTGTTGCGAGCTCAAAGTACAATTTCATGAAACTTTCAGGAGTTCTGTGTCTGAATTGTACTGTTTTTGTTAGAACTATCTATTTTCTATTTTATACTAAATGCATGCTATTGGAACTTTCTTAATAAGAGCATAACAAGCCCTTGAATCTATACATTTTCACAAAACATTGAATAATTTTGTAGCGAGTTAAAAGTTCGATTTCATGAATTTTTCAGGAGTTCTTCGTCTGAATTTACTGATTTCGTTAGAACTATCTGTTTTCTATTATATACTCAATGCATGCTATGGGAACTGTCTTAATAAGAGCACAACAAGCCCTTGAATCTATACATTTTCACCAAACATTGAATAATTTTGTAGCGAGTTAAAAGTTCGATTTCATGAAATTTTCAGGAGTTCTTCGTCTGAATTTACTGATTTCGTTAGAACTATCTGTTTTCTATTATATACTCAATGCATGCTATGGGAACTGTCTTAATAAGAGCACAACAAGCCCTTGAATCTATACATTTTCACCAAACATTGAATAATTTTGTTGCGAGCTCAAAGTACAATTTCATGAAACTTTCAGGAGTTCTGTGTCTGAATTGTACTGTTTTTGTTAGAACTATCTATTTTCTATTTTATACTAAATGCATGCTATTGGAACTTTCTTAATAAGAGCATAACAAGCCCTTGAATCTATACATTTTCACAAAACATTGAATAATTTTGTAGCGAGTTAAAAGTTCGATTTCATGAATTTTTCAGGAGTTCTTCGTCTGAATTTACTGATTTCGTTAGAACTATCTGTTTTCTATTATATACTCAATGCATGCTATGGGAACTGTCTTAATAAGAGCACAACAAGCCCTTGAATCTATACATTTTCACCAAACATTGAATAATTTTGTAGCGAGTTAAAAGTTCGATTTCATGAAATTTTCAGGAGTTCTTCGTCTGAATTTACTGATTTCGTTAGAACTATCTGTTTTCTATTATATACTCAATGCATGCTATGGGAACTGTCTTAATAAGAGCACAACAAGCCCTTGAATCTATACATTTTCACCAAACATTGAATAATTTTGTTGCGAGCTCAAAGTTCGATTTCATGAAATTTTCAGGAGTTCTGCATCTGAATTGTACTTTTTTCGTTAGATCTATCTGTTTTCTATTATATACTCAATGCATGCTATGGGAACTGTCTAAATAAGAGCACAACAAGCCCTTGAATCTATACGTTTTCACAAAACATTGAATAATTTTGTAGCGAGTTAAAAGTTCGATTTCATGAAATTTTCAGGAGTTCTGCGTCTAAGTTGTACTGTTTTCGTTAGATCTATCTATTTTCTATTTTATACTCAATGCATGCTATGAGAACTGTCTTAATAAGAGTATAACAAGCCCTTGAATCTATACATTTTCACCAAACATTGAATAATTTTGTTGCGAGCTCAAAGTACAATTTCATGAAACTTTCAGGAGTTCTGTGTCTGAATTGTACTGTTTTTGTTAGACCTATCTATTTTCTATTTTATACTAAATGCATGCTATTGGAACTTTCTTAATAAGAGCATAACAAGCCCTTGAATCTATACATTTTCACAAAACATTAAATAATTTTGTAGCGAGTTAAAAGTTCGATTTCATGAATTTTTCAGGAGTTCTTCGTCTGAATTTACTGATTTCGTTAGAACTATCTGTTTTCTATTATATACTCAATGCATGCTATGGGAACTGTCTTAATAAGAGCACAACAAGCCCTTGAATCTATACATTTTCACCAAACATTGAATAATTTTGTAGCGAGTTAAAAGTTCGATTTCATGAAATTTTCAGGAGTTCTTCGTCTGAATTTACTGATTTCGTTAGAACTATCTGTTTTCTATTATATACTCAATGCATGCTATGGGAACTGTCTTAATAAGAGCACAACAAGCCCTTGACTCTATACATTTTCACCAAACATTGAATAATTTTGTTGCGAGCTCAAAGTACAATTTCATGAAACTTTCAGGAGTTCTGTGTCTGAATTGTACTGTTTTTGTTAGAACTATCTATTTTCTATTTTATACTAAATGCATGCTATTGGAACTTTCTTAATAAGAGCATAACAAGCCCTTGAATCTATACATTTTCACAAAACATTGAATAATTTTGTAGCGAGTTAAAAGTTCGATTTCATGAATTTTTCAGGAGTTCTTCGTCTGAATTTACTGATTTCGTTAGAACTATCTGTTTTCTATTATATACTCAATGCATGCTATGGGAACTGTCTTAATAAGAGCACAACAAGCCCTTGAATCTATACATTTTCACCAAACATTGAATAATTTTGTAGCGAGTTAAAAGTTCGATTTCATGAAATTTTCAGGAGTTCTTCGTCTGAATTTACTGATTTCGTTAGAACTATCTGTTTTCTATTATATACTCAATGCATGCTATGGGAACTGTCTTAATAAGAGCACAACAAGCCCTTGAATCTATACATTTTCACCAAACATTGAATAATTTTGTTGCGAGCTCAAAGTTCGATTTCATGAAACTTTCAGGAGTTCTGTGTCTGAATTGTACTGTTTTTGTTAGACCTATCTATTTTCTATTTTATACTAAATGCATGCTATGGGAACTGTCTAAATAAGAGCACAACAAGCCCTTGAATCTATACGTTTTCACAAAACATTGAATAATTTTGTAGCGAGTTAAAAGTTCGATTTCATGAAATTTTCAGGAGTTCTTCGTCTGAATTTACTAATTTCGTTAGAACTATCTGTTTTCTATTATATACTCAATGCATGCTATGGGAACTGTCTTAATAAGAGCATAACAAGCCCTTGTATCTATACATTTTCACCAAACATTGAATAATTTTGTTTCGAGCTCTAAGTCCAATTCCATGAAATTTTCAGAAGTTCAGTGTGTATATTGTACTGTTTTCGTTAGATCTAGCTGTTTTCTATTATATACTCAATGCATGCTATGGGAACTGTCTTAATAAGAGCACAACAAGCCCTTGAATCTATACATTTTCACCAAACATTGAATAATTTTGTTGCGAGCTCAAAGTTCGATTTCATGAAATTTTCAGGAGTTCTGCATCTGAATTGTACTGACTTCGTTAGATCTATCTGTTTTCTATTATATACTCAATGCATGCTATGGGAACTGTCTAAATAAGAGCACAACAAGCCCTTGAATCTATACGTTTTCACAAAACATTGAATAATTTTGTAGCGAGTTAAAAGTTCGATTTCATGAAATTTTCAGGAGTTCTGCGTCTAAGTTGTACTGTTTTCGTTAGATCTATCTGTTTTCTATTTTATACTCAATGCATGCTATGAGAACTGTCTTAATAAGAGTATAACAAGCCCTTGAATCTATACATTTTCACCAAACATTGAATAATTTTGTTGCGAGCTCAAAGTACAATTTCATGAAACTTTCAGGAGTTCTGTGTCTGAATTGTACTGTTTTTGTTAGACCTATCTATTTTCTATTTTATACTAAATGCATGCTATTGGAACTTTCTTAATAAGAGCATAACAAGCCCTTGAATCTATACATTTTCACAAAACATTAAATAATTTTGTAGCGAGTTAAAAGTTCGATTTCATGAATTTTTCAGGAGTTCTTCGTCTGAATTTACTGATTTCGTTAGAACTATCTGTTTTCTATTATATACTCAATGCATGCTATGGGAACTGTCTTAATAAGAGCACAACAAGCCCTTGAATCTATACATTTTCACCAAACATTGAATAATTTTGTAGCGAGTTAAAAGTTCGATTTCATGAAATTTTCAGGAGTTCTTCGTCTGAATTTACTGATTTCGTTAGAACTATCTGTTTTCTATTATATACTCAATGCATGCTATGGGAACTGTCTTAATAAGAGCACAACAAGCCCTTGAATCTATACATTTTCACCAAACATTGAATAATTTTGTTGCGAGCTCAAAGTTCGATTTCATGAAATTTTCAGGAGTTCTGCATCTGAATTGTACTTTTTTCGTTAGATCTATCTGTTTTCTATAAAATACTCAATGCATGCTATAGGAACTGTTTTAATAAGAGCACAACAAGCCCTTGAATTTATACATTTTCACCAAACATTGAATAATTTTGTTGCGAGCTCAAAGTTCGATTTCATGAAATTTTCAGGAGTTCTGCATCTGAATTGTACTGACTTCGTTAGATCTATCTGTTTTCTATTATATACTCAATGCATGCTATGGGAACTGTCTAAATAAGAGCACAACAAGCCCTTGAATCTATACGTTTTCACAAAACATTGAATAATTTTGTGGCGAGTTAAAAGTTCGATTTCATGAAATTTTCAGGAGTTCTGCGTCTAAATTGTACTGTTTTCGTTAGATCTATCTGTTTTCTATTATATACTCAATGCATGCTATGGGAACTGTCTTAATAAGAGCACAACAAGCCCTTGAATCTATACATTTTCACCAAACATTGAATAATTTTGTTTCGAGCTCTAAGTCCAATTTCATGAAATTTTCAGAAGTTCAGTGTGTATATTGTACTGTTTTCGTTAGATCTATCTGTTTTCTATTATATTCTCAATGCATGCTATGGGAACTGTCTTAATAAGAGCACAACAAGCCCTTGAATCTATACATATTCACCAAACATTGAATAATTTTGTTGCGAGCTCAAAGTCGAATTTCATGAAATTTTCAGGAGTTCAGTGTGTATATTGTACTGTTTTCGTTAGATCTATCTGTTTCCTATTATTTACACAATGCATGCTATTGGAACTGTCTTAATAAGAGCATAAAAAGCCCTGAATCTATACATTTTCACCAAACATTAAAGAATTTTGTTGTGAGTTCAAAGTCCGATTTCATGAAAATTTCAGGAGTTCTGTGTTTGAATTGTATTTATTTTTTTTGTAAGTTCTAACTGTTTTTTATTGTATTCTCCATGCATGCTATCAGAACTCCTCTCAAAGGAGCATTACAGCCCCTTGAATCAATACATTTTCATCAAACATTTTAGTATTTTGTTACGATTTCATGAAACTTTCAGGAGTTTTGTCATTTTAATATTTTTCATTCATAACTGTAGTTTTATATTCGCTTATTGCTCGTGGCAATGTATTCGTACTATGGTTTGAGCAGGTCTAAGGAACTTCGTGTCACGACTAACCCTAATAGAAATTTACTTGATGAAATCTGTAAATTGACATTAGTCTTGTAAAAACCCCGGAACTATTTCTGAAAACTATCAGGAACTGTTTTTAGTATCGAAAACCCTTTTCATACCAATTTTTGTGTGGATTCCTGTAAAATGCTCTGCTACGCGAAGTTAGCAGAGCATAATTTCACTTAACTTTTTTCAGGTAAAAACGCCAGAACTATTCCTGAAAACTATCAGGAACTATAGAACTCACCTGCATGCGAACAGAACTCTAATTTATTTATGCTCTGCTAGAAGATGCTCTGCTAACTTCACCGACATCTCGACGCGTGAGTTATACACTCGCACTTAACGGAGCCTGGTTTCTGTTACCGTGCTGTTTTTAGCACATTGCTTTATTTTAAAATAAATAAATAAATAAATAATGCCGGACAATCCACACAGCACAGCAATTTTGAGGTTAGTAAGACCGAATTCGTACACCGTGTCTCTTTCTGCTTTAGTATGCTCTTGCGCAGGTATCGAAAGCTGATTCTAAAGTACGTTTGGTAACACAACGTGCGATGTCCTGCGCATAGTTAAGGAAGGTGCAATACCAGGCCCGGATTAGCCCCTAGGCCCACAAGGCCCGGGCCTAGGGGCCCGGCAAGCCTAGGGGCCCTCATGGCGGAACATTTATACCCCTAAAGACAGGCTTGCCCGAAAAATTAACATTTGTTTTTCCAAATAATAAAAGGTAGGCAAGAAACGACGTAGGTAATATGTGTTCAGTTTGGCGCTCCGTGCCATGCGATTCCTATTGTGTATCTACATACATTGTATTGTATGTAAGCACGTCGCACTAAATATTTCTTTAAATTATTCTCTCTTGAAAACTGAAACATTTTTTCGTCAAAATTCGTAAATCAATAGACCTAGTTTCTTGTTTTTCCGTAATTGAATTGCTCCCTCCGTTTACTGTTATGTCTTTATTTATAACATACTTTTCTAAACTAGGTATTTGGTAACGAACGAAAATGTCAAAAAAAAATTCGGTGTTAATTCTCAATTATTCTAAGCTTTTTAACAACCTTGCGAAAATGTCACAATTTCTCAACCATTTTCAGCAAAGGCCGCAAACACAACAAAATATCGGCGCTCATTCCGCTCACTGTTTTAATTTTTATTACCTATACTACCACGAGACCATCCGAAAAAGTAATAAAAAAAAACATGTTTTGTCTTTTTACCTTGCTTACTTCACCAAACTCCAAAATTACCACCGCAAAGGCTCTAAAAGTTTCAGGGTTCCCTAATCATAATCTTTTGTCACTCTTGATTCTAGTTTACAGAACATCCGAAAAGTCGCTAAAGGCTCGCTTCGCTCGCCATTCTTTCTGTAGTATGAGTTATTTTGTTAATCTTCAAAAAACCAAATTGTCAAAACAAGAAAGAAAAGCTAAGAGCTTTCCTTTCTTATTCATAGCATGTCTAACAAATTTTTAAAAAATGTGTCTCACTCTACTTGACGACATTTATATTGTATTGTGTTATATTGTAACTTTTTTGCTACCCGAAAATGTGACGCTCGATCGAAGTTATTATTTTTTTGTGTTTCTCACATTTTTTTCTTTGTTGCTGGCATACCAATCTCCAAAATGACCACCGCAGTTTTCATAATATTCGGGGCTAGCTGTCACATCTATTGTCACACTTTTGCATACTTTTTACAAAACATCGGATAAATCAGAAAAAATTCGCAGCTCGCTCCGCTCGCCGTTACTCATGGTTAAAGTGCTTAATTGAAAACCACTCCGGGTACTATCATAACTAGCATTAGTACATATATGAAGATGTTGCATATATTGTCTCGGGCGGGTTTAAGGCTCGACCCGAATAGTATTTCTGGCTACGGCCCTGTCTGTAATATAATGATTATTCTGATTATTCACTGAATATAGTAATAGTAGGTACTTGATCGGCTCGGGGGAGGTGGGGGCGCTTGGTGCATAAAGAAATTTTGTCGGGTAGCGGGGCCCTCAAATACCAAGTGCCTAGGGGTCCTGGATCCCTTAATCCGGGCCTGTGCAATACCCTAAATAAAGGTGTTAGTAGACTTCGGTAACCAACACAAAACCCTTCACTAAATACCTATACGTATTTAGAGAGTGAGCACGCATGTATTAATATTTTTAGTAAGAACAGGAAGATAACTTGAAGTCTTAAAAATAATAAAAATACCTGCTGCTTTTTATAAGGGCAACTTTTAAAATTTCAATTTAGTGAATAATATTACGTACTTAAATTATGTAAACAAAAGCAGAAGTAATACAATTTTACAATAACCATTTCTGTGTTTCCTCGGTAGGTAAACCAACAAAAGGCTCAAATAACAATCTCTTCTTCAAGAGACTAATTAGGGCTCCATTCATCGAGTGCTCTCGGTCGACTGACTTGAAGTGTCGAGCAGGTGGAATTCCAGAGAAGCCTCTGGCCTCGCCGTTCACTTCTTCCTTTCGCTGAACGAATCAATTTGATCGTGAAAATAACTGTTCAATTCCCACGGTTACAGTTCGGTTCTTTAAGTTCAGCTGCGAATCTGAATCCACTTTGACATTTTACGGAATAAATTAATGAAATGAAAATCAATATGGCAGCAGGTTGATTTGTACAGTAAATCAAACATGGGGTTCATAGGTAACATTGGGATAATCAACTATAATTTCGCAATGGCAGTGGATGTTAATTAGCTTATCTGCTTATTAGCTTAATCTTAAATCCCCTGTGAAAGGGGTACTCAACACTTTCATAGCTCATGTGAACCAAAATGCTCGTTTTTCTATGACAATGACAATGGTATCCTCACTGAATCGTAATCATTACATCGTTTAATCTATACACAGAAAGAAAAGAAAGAAAACGAAGTACATAGTTCAGCAAATTACAGGGTAAAGCCTTTATTAACGAAAAAATAGTATTTACAATTAGGTAAGTTAACTGCTGACTGTTGCAAAAAAAAACAACAGGTAGCTCAACTCATCCACATCCCAGTTGAAAGTGTACCCAAAAAAATATTGATTAAGTATGTTTTTTTAATTTTTTTACTTTTGTTTCACCACACAAAACCAAACCCTCTCATTTCGACTCATATGAGTTATATAGTAGGTACCCAGGTAGCTTGGGCTAGATGCTGCGTGAATTGTCCAGCATTGTTTATATTTACCACACATTCTTCTAACAAGACTGCTAATCAAAACCTAGCAATTCCTAATGCACGCAGCGTGCGACAGCATTGTACCACGACTCTCACGTGCCGCGGAATTAGGTGAACAAAACGAATTATATCGCAACGCAACGCTTGTCACAAACCTAGCATTTATACCTGCCACAGTTATTTCGCACTTAGCCGTGCTGATTACCTGCCTATATAGTGGGGTTTATGGCAGACGTGCGATGAGATGTGGGTTCAATTTCGGATGCAACAGACGAATTGATTTTAACAAAAGTTTTTTTTTTTTTTTATCATTTCTTTTTTTGAGAAGAGATTTGTTTTGATAGATTTGTTTTGAGGCAACAGCAGTTGGAGGAGGATATATGTATGTACGTACGTACCTTTAAGAGGTTTCTATTTTTATCTCTTTAGAATAAATAATGCTGGACATTCCACACAGCATCATCTAGCTAAAGCTAAACTTTATTTAACTTAAGTAAAGTTTGTGTTATGGGTACTTACTAGATTACTGATATACTTCATTATTACATAGATATTTTTTATTAAACAAGGAAAACAGCCAGAACACCCTGAACAAATATCTACAGACTGTAGAAAGTACAAAAAATTGTCCCGAGGCGGCCATCAATCCGCAACCTCCTATATCGCAGGCGGACCTTCGCCCTCCGCGCCATAAACGACTCTCTACCTATGTATAGTTGGTAAATTAAAGTCAATGTGCATACGCTTGCAAAAATGATGCTTGTAAACCGATTAGTATAATCAATTTACACTTAGGTTTCTTACTATGTATGTACTTACTACAGCTATTTAATATTTCCATGAAACTTGCAAGAGTGCACTTTTTCCAAAACTCCACAATATGGCAGCTGAAGATTGGCTGCTCCATTATAATAGGCCTACGTACCATCAGATGCGTTGAGTTATAATTTGAATATAATGCATCCTCTAGATCGCAGCAGACATCCGGCGTGCGCCTGCGCAATTTGCCGCTTCATCGGCGCCAGCGGATTCCATCAGAGTGCTTTGATCTCAGTTAAGTGATGCTTGAAGAGTTAACATTCATTTGATTGGCGAACATTATCATTTTGAACCATACAGTGAGGCATGGCATCCAGCATCTTGGAGACACTTTAGTCTGGTATTGATATGGATCAGTTATGCTACCTGTAGTTTGTTTGCAGTCTGCAGTTAGCTCAATTGTTTCAATTGTAATTTACTTATTTAATTGTTATTTACTTTATTAATGAAGAACACGGGTGTAGTCGATTTCAGCATAAATATAATAGTTATTTTTCTGAACCCAGATTAAAATCGTGCTCGAAAGTACTAGGGTTTTAAAATGGGATTAATCTGGGATTTTGGTCATATTTGTCCGTTGTTTTAAAGTTAGTCCAGCCAAATTCAACGTGAAATGTTTATAAGAAAGCCGCTCATACCTTTGTTGCCGTGTATTTTACGTCTAGATACGGAGCATACATTCCTTGTTGATTTTAGATCTCGAATTTAAATGGAGTATAGTTGCCAGATGGATATCGATGTCAAGAGGATCTGTTCGCAATAATTATAATAAAGTAATAATAATTATAAGTTAAAAAATATAATGGTAGGTAACGTATTTTACCCATCACGAACGATACACAATTATATCATGCTGGTTATCATCTGATACCGTACGTTTGTAGGCAAACTGATCTGCCAATCATATTTAATTAACCACTTAATTGCCTGCATTTGACCATTAGTCGATTAATTAAGGAAAGTAGGTGTATGTAGATACCTACCAATTGGTTGGTAGCTTCATAAATAAGTATAACAATAACAAAATGCATTATAAAAATACTTTAGCCGCAATATTGTAGACGGAAAACAACGTTATACAAAACTAGCTGTCCGCCCGGGCTTCGCACGGGTATCTATTAACAAAAATATCACTTTGTGTTACAATAATGAAGTTTTCATTCGAAACCCCAATTTTTTTTCGTAAATATTCTATAGCCTTTATTCATCACTCATCAGGGATAATGTAGGACACTACTGAAGAGGAGAGAAAAAGTCCGGTAGTCCAGTAGTTTCGGAGCCTATTCAATTTAACAAGCAATCAAATCAAATCTGTCCTCTATAATATTAGAATAGAAAACAAATAAAACAAAGTTACCTATACAAATTACCTACCTACCAGACCAAATAATCAGGAGGCAGGATGCAATGCAGGCGCAGTGCGAAATGATATGAACAAGAGAAGGGAGCTTTTTGTTAAAAAATAGGTAGGTAAATAATAACAACCGGTTTCCGTAAAGCTCGGAGAATTATCGCTATGACCACACAATGTACGTGCATATAAATATTTATTTAGAAAGAAGACAGGAAGACCAATATTCGGATCTACAAAACCGGCACTAGACTTGGACATTAACATTGAAGGAGGAGAATAAGCAAGTAGAGAAAAATGGCGACTACTCTTATCGGAGGCCAAGACACACTTCGGGTCGCTGCTGAGCCATAAGAGTAATTACCTAAGTACAGTAGTATACATATAGCATTCTTACTTATTCGATTAGGAGAGATAAATCTATGAGAGATTATCGCAACAACGAACTGCTACGAATTTGATAAGCTACAATGACTTAGAGAGACCTAAGGGCCTAACATCATGGAAAGTTTTATTTCAAATCAAAAAATTAATCAATCAAAATAACAGCAACCTGGAACCTGGTTTGCGTTTGCCAATTTGGGCACCTACTAATGGTCATTGTCTGCGTCGCGTCGTTGAGGTTCGACTAACAGCCGACGCCGCTGCCCGCCACGCCTTAGCCAAATTTAGATTAAGAGGGTCGTGTATCTACCTATAAAATAAGCATTTTTCACAAGTCAAATTTCATACAGTAGGTATTTTTTTTCCCCTAATTTAATTAGGATACGAAATAAGGTGTTGTTTGATTTTCTCTGTAACTACCAGTAAGTACAAATAAGTTTCTGAAAAATAAAAGTAAAAAAAAAATTATCGACGTAGATCAAAGTATTAGAAAACTGAAATGGTAGATGGCCGGCCATATTTCGCGAAAACCGACAACCGCCGGGGTATACGTGTTCCTGAATGGAGACCGCGTCTAGATGACGAAATACGAAAAACTGCTGGCAGATGCTGCATGCGACAAGCTGAAGACAGGGCGCTATAGCACTCATAGGGAGGCCTATAACCAGCCGTGAACTTACATGGGCTGATGATGATGATGACGTTAAGTATCGCGGTGCAGTAGATACTGATAGTCACTCATCAAGTTGGTACTATTGTACAAATTGTGGTTGGTTTCGAATTTAGAAATCAGCAAACGACTTATCGGCATGGAGTAGCATCCACCGGAAGGGCCGAGTGATATGATCTGCTAACCAGGCCAAGGATCGATTTCATTCGCCATCAATTACGGCAGTTCGATAATTTGTTGATCAAATCTTTCCAAGGTGGAATTCGAAATCATTGTTTGCATTGCATTTTAGTGACGAAACTGACGTTCCCATCACTATGTTTTTACCAAATACATGGTTAATAGGTAGGTATGTATTTTGTTTAAAAACATAATGCCTTGTCTACCTCTCATATTTTGCTATATCTTCAGAGTTTGGTTAAACCCAATGGTTTTTATAAATAGAGTCAAAGTAGAGCACTAACCCGTAGAACTTCAAGGTCTGTCATAAAACAATAATTTATACTTCAGTTACAGCAAAAAACGCAATGAAACAATAGCGGAGATAAACAGCGCGAAGTTCATTGTCGCCCTCGGTCGAGCGTGAACATCGCGGTTATGATAAAATCCACCTGAACAGTTCTGGAAAATAAAGCTTACTTTTGAATAAATTACCGATAACTTCGGATAGGAAAAATCGGTTTAAAGAATTTATTCTCATTAAAAACTTAAACAGTTCACTTATAATGAGATTACTTAAGATTTCTTATTTCTAGTTTATATGTAGCTAGCGACTAAGCTAACATGATAATAAAATTGGATACGAGCGTAGGTTACAATGGTGTAACACTAAGGCTATTATGTTAAACAACTTACTTTGACAAAATTGGGACGATCACGGTAAGCAATAATTTTTTTCTTAAATGTCTGTTCTGTTCACGCATCCACTACACATACCCGCTCGCACACACTCTCATTCATGGTGTCTCCCGTGTAGCCCTCTTATGAGACTGGACGGACGGTGAAGTCTTCCGTAGACCCATCATTAATGTACCTATAAACTTAAATTTTGTTTTTACCTATTATTATAATTAAACGTAAGCTTGATATGTTTTTGTAAAGAACCCAAAGAAGGTGGTCCCCAAGATACAGTATCCTAGTTCGGGGATCAATAAATAGGTCATAGGTAATTTAAAGCTCGAAATATTTCAATCAATAATATTTCCCTATCTTAGAAGGCAAAGACGTCATCATTATCAGCCAGCTGGACCTCTAGGCCTCCCCTAATGAGAGCCATAGATGGCATTATTTATGATTTGGGGGTTATTGCCTATAATCCCCACCGGTTTTTCTGCAGAAGCGATGCTGCCCGGCCCCCGGTGTGTTTCCCTTAGTCACCTCTTACAACACTCACGGTAAGAGTGGGGGTGGTGAAATTCTATGCCGGCACCACACGGCCAAAGATGTAAAAAACAATAATTACTTGCGTCTGACCTATCCAGGTACCTATAGGGGTAGGTAAGCCTTCTTTATTCCCTATTCAGCTATGCAGTTACTCAAAGGTATTACCTACATTTCAAAGGACGTGCAATTCACAATCACTGTACCATCGCAATTCAATGGAATGCATGAGCACAGACCTCGCATAAGTGATTGTTGCAAGAATCCGTTCAAACCTACTTAGGCACCTACCATAGGACCCTATAAAGTAGATAGGAGGAAGAAAGAGGAAGAAATCTACCTAACTAATAAGAGGTACTGATAAGTTTTTTGAATTTGGAGCCCTGATCACTACTCAACAAAAACATACTTTTTATTTTATCTGAGTTCCTACTATGTGATTATAATTCCTTGTTATTGACCTAATACAAATATGTAAATAGGATTTTTACATAACATCTAATTTTTGAGATAAATGAACTTAATCAAAAGCATGATTTTCTTGCATAATCAAGTTCACCCGTTAGGTCTCATTGATGCTTTTATTGAAAAGGCGAAGTTTTTTTAAGTGTAGCTGACTTTTCTCTTGTAGTGAGATCCTGTAGCTCCTCTAACAAGGCTCCAACAGTAATCTGCGAGCATAGCAGGCTCCATCTTCCTTGGAAACGTTTTTCGATTGCAGCCACATCTTGATGAAAGCGTTCCCCATGTTCATCGCTAACTGATCCCATATTTTCGAGGGAAAAGTCCAAGTGCGAATGAAGGAAATGCAGGTTTAATGACATAATTACATCCCATTTATGGAAACAATCCAGCAACAGTTAATTTTTTTGACGAAAGTCAGCAGATTTTGTTGTTACAAAGAAATTTTTTTTCCACGTCAATAAAAGCATCCCATGCTTGTTTTTCAGTAGAGTTTGTTTTCAGAGCAGACGTTAAAGACGAATTCTCAAACAGATTTTTTATTTCCTGACCTATGAATACGCCCTCTTTGATTTTTGCCTCACTAAGCTTTGGAAACTTTAGCTTAAGAAATTGTAATGCAGTACCATCTTTATTTAAGCGTTTTACGAATTTTTTTATGATACCATATAATATAAAAACTTTTTATTTATTGTTTATACATCGGCATACTTAATACTTCGTTTAGATTTTTCTGAAATCTTATTTAATTGTGTTAAACAGAAGTTACAATCCACGGCATGATTTGTTGGTTTAGTCCATACCATCGGCGTAGCAAATGGCATTTTTTTAACTCTTCCATTGTACCGACCCTTTAAATTCGTATAGCACCTTAGACGGCACACTTTAGGCATTTTAGGAACCCACGTCTTATCTTGGTTTTGACATCACTGTCAAAATAGGCGAAGTAACACTTTTAGTTATGTCAGAAAGAGGTTTTTTTTTCGATTTTGGCGTAAAATTCGTTACAAATGTAACAAAATAAGTTAGGACTGTTAACACACACGCATGATATTTTCAAGTTTACCAATCAAACTAACGTATAAAGTAAGTTTTGTTAGTAAAATAATCCAAATGTCAAAATACCCGCATTATAAAAATCAAACTTACGTAAAAAACTTAAAATTCATTTTTCTCAGTTTCTAGATGTAGAATCAAACTAAAATGCCTACATCTATTTATTATTAGTCAACCTCGATATGAAACAATATAAACCAAATCAGATATTTTTTTAGTGTTGAGTAGTGTTATTCTATAAGCAAGACTAAGGTCTGCCTAATGCTATAATTTAAATACGGGATTAGCCGATTAAGCAACACTTAATATAGAGTGAGGTTACTTTCCTATTGTCTCGCCTTGTCGCCCTGCGGGGGCTTCAAAACAATAAACAGATGACAATACACACTTACACTCACAGATCTGATTGAGAGATCATAAAGAACGCCAACATATCAAGGAATTCTTGTACTAACTTCGGCAAGTAAGTTTCTTAAGAAACCAAAGGATTAGTTTATTTAAGATTTTTTATGAGACATGCTGTATTAATTACTTAACTACAAAGATTTCAAAGTTACACATTCACGCACCCTGCACTGCAACATTTTTGATATTTTTAGTAGAATACTAAAATTACTACGATCTGTAATTTTGATTAGAGGGATGTGGGTAGTTTACAATTTTATAGCTCTATCTTTGAGTATCTAGAACGGGAGTTGGCAAGGTCAGGATACCCCTCTGTTGGTCACAAGACTTTACTGACCATAGACGAATAATAAAACTACTTCACTCGTAACTTCGCGGCCATTTGCTGTCGTTTCGTGTCGCGAGGTAGTGCTCATCAAAAATGGTGAATTGTGCGGTTTATGGGTATAAAAGGCAATTGGAGACATCCAACTTAAGGGTACATAGTGTTTCCTATCACAAGTAAGTGATATTTTTCTGAATTGTTTTTTGTTATATTGTATAATTTCGATTTTAATAGAATATCAGTTGCGACATTTTTATTCCTTGGTAGAAGGCGTAGTGCGGGGACAAGTTGAGTGAAATTGATTGAACGAATGATGGAATGAACGAAAAATTTGTGTAAAATGCGATGTTTTTTGTAACAAAAAATCTATTGATATTGGAAAATTGGTTATGCAAAAGTATACAGATACCAGAATCCATTTTTTATGGAAAAAATGTGTACGTCACATTTACAATAAATTATTCCATTTTAAATGTAATATAGATTTATAAGAAACAACAAATAAAATAACACAAATAATGATAGGTATATAATAATATAGTATAAATAATATAATGTTATTATAAGTCAGAAGCAGATTTATTTATAAAAAAAAAGGAATTACAAAATAACCTCAATACAGAAAGACACAAGCGAAGTGATGGATGATAGACAGCTCGTGTTTTTTCTTTTAGTAGGAATTTTCTCCATCAATTTAATAATATTAATAATATAAAAATACCCTTTTTATAGGTAGCGCAGGAACACCGCACTGATCATGACATGAAACACGGCGGCGAGGCGGGGCGGCCCGATCTACATAATGTTAATATAGATAAAATTTTGTTATCCCTGTACCCTGCCTGTACCTATCACAATAAATATATTTTCTGTCTTTGTTTCTCTATTTCTAACTGCCGCTTTTCTTCTCCTGCTCTCTATGAAAACATATAGTTATAGATAATGAAAACTTTTCGATTTGCATAAATAAAAAATATCCCAAATAGACGGGGCGTCAATTACAAATTATAGTTCTTAGTTAATGTCAAATGAAAGGAAAACCAACTTTTCGCTTTTCTCTCATTCGGAACAAATTTTTTTCTATATTAAAATGCATGTCTAAAATCCCTCAGTAAGAAACAATACCTTTATCAAAAAAAGCATTGTATAATTTTAACAACCCTGATTTCATTCATTCGAAATCATTCTTTTTTCGGTCTTTTTACATCCAGCACTACTTTTTTGTGTTAGTGTGTAACTAAACAATAGTGTAACAACACTAATTCTATATTTGTGTGCGTGTTCTTTTGTTTGTGTCCAGCTTTTACTTTAGTGTGCGTTTATATGGACGCTTTATTTTTCTGCATTAGTATGCGTGATTATGTAAATGTGTGCTGTACCGTATTACCTCGCCCCCCCTCGAAATCTGACAGAAAGATTTTAGTACTGACAGAAGCGCTTGGCAACTCCCGTTCTAGATACTCAAAGAGCTCTATCAATCTCCAACTAATACTGAAGGATGGCTTTTCAACACACGTTCTATCCGTCCAAGCAGTAATTTAGATTGCTGTCAATGTTTGACATTGACATTAGTATCAATTTGACATTAGCTGTCCGTTGCCATAGCAACGCGTGGAACTGGAAGGAAGGAAGAAACGAAGAAACCGCTAGTCCCACTCGCTCGTCAGAAAACAACAACAAAAATAGATTTTTCCACTTTACCCCGTTATTTTATGGTAGAAACATAAAATAATGAAAATGGGAAACGTTTCGCGATGGCTAGATGTTGAAGTGGGCTCGAGCGATATAGGGCTGAACACCCTGCCTTCTAACATCGCCCTCGTGGACCTACACGATGACAACGAATACAAGCTCCTCATTGGGGATCTTGGCAGAGGAATGCGGGGGCCAGAGCTTAAGGTATGGGCATTCCAGGCATAGGTGGAACCGTGGCCTGTAAAAGTTTATGAAATAGTGACTCTAATCGGTTGCAAAAGTGTGAATACTTCTATTGACGAATTTCTTTCTATCTAAACATGTACGAACTTCGTTACGACAATTTTTGTTCTTTGATACCTACTCAGAGAGAGAGACAGGCCTATCTGAGTTATAGTTGATGGAGGCCAGTACCCAGCTGTGGGATGAGTGATCCCAGATTAAGGCGCATACAGCACCTAAACTAGCGCCACCACCTACTTTATGTTATTATTCTGTTTAACAAAGGAATTTTCAAAAATCCATCGTCCAGTTTGTGATACCTATCATAAGCTTTTTTTTAATGGCTCTGTAATAGTTTTATTCTATTTAGTTTAGGAAAAGATACGAAAATAGATTTTGGTGGCCACCAAGGGCAACTTCGTATCTCTTCCTAAACTAAATAGAATAAAACTATAACAGAGGCATTAAAAAAAAGCTTATGGTAGGTATCACAAACTGGACAATGGATTTTTGAAAATTCCTTTGTTAAACAGAATAATAACATAAAGTAGGTGGTGGCACTAGTTTAGGTGCTGTATGCGCCTTAATATGATGATGATTATTAATTCTAACTCATGTCACATTTCCTGATATCACCTTATTTTAGGAAATGTCTCCAATAGAAATTATTGGATTTGGTGAACAAACAACTATGCCACAGATAGTGTAAGTATTAATAAGACCATTTCCTACTCAGATTTTTTCCCTGCTCATTAAGTACAACGTAAAGCAAAGCAATGTGTATTGATATCTTGCTAGATAAAACTGGTACTTCTAGAATGATCTAGAAATACCAGTTTTAAAAATAACCATAAGGTTATTTTCATATCTTATTACTAACCATCTTGTTGCTATGTTTCAGGTATTCAGAGGTGCATTGCAGATATCCGACATAGTGCTCCCGGACATGCCTCTCGGTGTGCTTGGAGTCTACACAAACACCTCCTTGCCTCGCACACCGATCGTTGTTGTGGCGTTCAGTTCTTGCCTCTACTTCTTACGGAATCTGAAGCTGTTCTACAAGTACTATTTACCAACTATTGAGTTGAATGCATCGGAATTGGATGCTTGGAAACAGGTATGAGTCCTTTGATTCCTAGTCACTTTTTTTTTATTATTTTAGAGTTAATTTTATTCTTAGGTATAAGTTTCTAGTTTAACTATAAGTTCTTATATCCAAAGTTTTTATACTCAATAAAGTTTACTTTACTTTGATCTTAACTTACTACCTAAAAAACTTATCACCACTTACCAACCCTGGTCACAAATGTACACATTACAAAGCTCTGCCTACTTCAGGCTAGATTAACCTTGTGCCTAACATAGCCTTGTGCATTTTCCAGCAATATTTATTATATTATTATTAATCTTGCTTTAGCTGTGTGCTGTGGATGAAAAGATTTTTCTATAAAGAAAATAGAGAATTACTAACCGAACCAAATCTAACTGAGAATCATCTCCTTTACAGCTAGTAGAGCCTTCTAACCACAACATAGACAGCATAGAAGCCATCACAACAAACCTGAGCGCTATCCCGAGTAAACTCCTGAGTCTGCAGTCCCGTAACTTTCTCAAACTGTCAGCAGAACAGCAGGTTGAGTACTTGGAACAGATGCCAGAACTGCCAAAACAGGTATTATTGCTTAGCTTCTTATTGAACAGAAAGATCTGTGATAACAATGGAAAACTACAATAGAAATATACAAATAGAAACAAATTAGAACAGTGTTGAAACTAGTGTTGAGCTAACTGCAGACTGTTGCAAATAATAATAATAATAATAGTCATTTATTTCAGGCAACATAAGAACAGTTATGGATGGTAAAAAACTTATTCTAGGGCCCATATCAACAAATAATCTAGGGGCAGCGTTAGATACTTACAAGTCTTGCTAATATTCATGTCCACTGAAGCTACCTGGAAAACTACCTCGATACATATTATTCTTCAGTACTACTGCTTATTTTTTATCCGGGTACTTAACAGTAAGCATATAAACTTAATTTATACAAGTTTTTTCAAAAAGTATGAGCTATGCTCCACTGTACCGATTTACCATCATTAAATGACACAAATTTTGTGGTACAATTTTTTAATTTTCTCAATTTAGGTTCTTTATATACTTGAAATAGGGCTTTGCTTACATGAATTCAAGAACACTAAGCTATGTAACATAGTAAAAATTAATATATCCATCATTGTATTACACTAGTTTACTCATAAATAAACAAATCTGCAGGCTCCAGCAGAGATATCGTGTGTGGCCGCGTTGAAGATGAGCTCTGTAGACCGGTACGCAGTGAGCTGCATCGTGCTCGGCACGGAGGAGGGAGAAGTTATCATCTTGGATCCCACCACATTCACTCCAATATCTCAGGTATGGATATTTAATTGTTCCTGCATTATTCAGGCATCTCATTGTCTAGAGTCTAGATAAATCTAATTTGGGACTCTACTTACCAATAATACAATACATTTAGTACTAACAGAGAAGATATGACTAGGAACCTACTTATATTATAATACCGAATAATTAAAACACATTCAATCTGTAATTATGTCGAATAAATAATTTTTATGTTTTACGAGTATGTTTATGTTATTATTACGTGCCCCCTTGTAACTGAACAGACTTCCTTCAACAGTAAGGACTTCATTGTATGTTGCCATGTCTTGGCGTTATTAATTAACTCATCAATTCCTCATAGCAATCTTCCGTGTGTTTTGTAGGCGAAACTGTGCACGGTTAAGAAAACGCCGTGTCAGATCATTGCCACGGGAATGTATACCGTCGGGTACAGACTTACGGTCGCTACCAGGTTACCAGTTTAGATAAAGCACTTACTCGGCCCTGTGCTTTTAGACACCAATAGTACAACGCACGCAAAATTGTTTTGTTGCAAAGAAACCAAACACAATTTTTCAGTTTTATGGATACGGTGTATGATTGGGAAGAAACTCACAGGTTCGATTCCTGCTAAATTTGTGCTTATCTTTCTTATTTCTAATAACTTAATGTGCACGATTTATTATTTGTCCAAGAGTCCTCTATAGTCTAAAGGATTTTGCATTTTGACTTTGAATTAGCTTGCCTCTAACTTTATATGAATAATTTTTGATTTACTGTGTTCTTACTTCCTTGCAGAGAGAAATCAGTGTGCCTTCTGAAGAGAGAGTGGCTGGAAGGACGCATTCTCTTCACGACGGATGACCACATCATAGCTATCGAGGTGGTCACAAGCGATAGCAGTGTCTTGGTCATATGCGCTGACAATACCATGGCTTGCTATACTAAAAAGGTAAGGGTTCTTTCGTAAAGCCATATAAAACCATAAATGTTTTACAGTGCACTTTTGTTATACATATGTTTTTAGGCACATTTAACCTAACCATCGTGCTAAATAACATTTCTAAAACACAATTTTTAATTGCATGTATTAGTCCCTTGTCTAGCAGATCTTGTGTTATGAGTAGTACTAGAGCCATCTACTTAGTATATACATAATAAAATACATTACATAGATAGAGCATAAGATTTGAGTTGGTATTTACTTCTACACTAAATTTATAGGTACAATCATCACACCATTCATGTTTAGGAATTTTTATATTCAGTTATATCCGTAACTTGAACAATACTAAACTTTGAATTGTCGTACATGTATAGTTATAGGCTCCCTCGATACAAGCCTAGCCTAGTGAGGGTGCCATCAGAAATTACATAACATTATAGGTACCTAAGTAGTTTGTTAAGTACATTATACAAAGATGTAAACTTTTCTTAGTCAAATAAATATTTTTTACTTTATTGTAATTGTATGTACAGGGCAAAAAGCAATGGTCCATAACTCTGGAGCACCGACCCGTGACCATGACGAGTGTTCCCGTGATGCGACTCGGCACCACTCTGGTCGCGGTGGCGCTGGCGTCGGGGCACCTCTATCTGTACGACGCGAAGGCGCCGAGAGACGCCATCTTTGTTAGAGGTATGTCTTGGAAGTGAGAACGTTGAGGCGTGGAAATGGATCGTTCTAGAACCATAGATAACAATTGGGAGTACTAGTATTATGTTATCTGTGGTAGGGGCAAGTAAGATCTAGGAGTGATACAGTGTTCAGAATAATATTGTTCTGACGTACTAAGGTATGATTAAGATCCATAATATATTTACTAACACACGTATGTGTTGGAGATAAGTAGATAAGAATGGAATATTCGAGAAGTCTTGAGAGAAGAGATTTTGGAAATTAACTAAGTATACCGTTTAACCCTTATGGCCTCGCTCTGCCAGCAATACCGCAGCTATTAACTTGAACCTAATAAAATAAGTGTGTATATTTAAAGTTAAGCTATTTGCTATACGAAGTTCGAATCATCATATTTTTGTAAGCACCCAAGGTGTTATAGATATATCTTGTGTCCTCACACCAATATGATGACTCAAACAGCGTATATCAAATTGATTTTATATTTTACAGATCATTTTGACTACTCTAGACGCACAAATTTGATGCTGACTGTACATAGATACCATAGATTTGTGTACATAATTGACAACAGTTCGAACCCCTTTGTGCCCGAGTTACACGCACACTTGACGGATCTTGTTTGTCACGAAGTAAATAGTACCTAAATCTCCAATATTATTGCATTTATTTATTATTACTTACAATACAATTTGACGACCACTGTGGCGCGGTGGGCGAAGGTCCGCCTGCGACGCAGGAGGTCGCGGGTTCGATTCCCGCCTCTGGACAAATATTTGTACGATCTGCATATATTTGTTCAGGGGTTCTGGTTGTTTTTTTTTTTTAATATCTATCTATTTAATAATATTGTATTATGTATATCAGTCATCCAGTACCCATAACACAAGCTCTGCTTAACTTGGGGCTAGATGATGCTGTGTGTATTGTCCAGCAATATTTTATTTTATTTTTATTTAATAATGTCCTAAAACCTAACATGTTTGTTCTAGATGTCGCATCGGTGATGAAGTTCGGCCAGCTAGGCCAAGAGGAGCACGTGTTCATCATAATAACGGGCAGCGGCAACCTCTCCCTCAAGATACTCAAGCGGACGGCGGATTTCAGCGCGCACGCGGCCGGCGTGGAGGCGGCGCCATCTGTGGCGAGCGGACAGAAACCGTGGCTCATACCGAAGAAGTCTAAGCTGTTTGTTGAACAAGCGGCGAGGGAGAGGGAGAACGCTATAGGTGAGAGAGAGAAGAATAGAATAGAAGAATAGAATCATTTATTCAAACATGTCATTGTTATGTCATTGATTGTTATGTTATATGTTATATTGGTCATGTTACAATGGTGTTAATGTATCAGAGCTATCAATGCAATACTACCAGTAGTAAGGGTCTGGTGTGTGATTATTATTAATACACCTATCTACTTAGTACATAAGTAGGTAGGTAGGTCAAAAAAATTAGGTCCGCCCCGGCTTCGCACTTCGTTTTATACGGGACCCTAACTTTTTTGAAAATATTCTTTGTAGTCTATGTTCATCACGAAAAATTTAGGATGCTAATGGTGAAAGAATTATTCAAATCGGTCCAGTAGTTTCGGAGCCTATTCAATTCAAACAAACAATAAAATCTTTCCTCTTTATAATATTAGCACAGGTCACATAATACTAGATATTAGTATAGATGACATCAGTACAGTCACCAGCATAAATATATGACTATGGGCAGCGCTGCAAAAATATCTGATCATCAATTGAACTTATAATTATGTGACGATACGTAGGATGTAGAAATATGTGATGATTTACATCCGGCAAAATAATCTTTTGTTTTGTAAAAGCATAATATCGGATCACGTAAAGACTGCATTAATATCTGATACAATTAACAGTAAGAAATATATCAACAATCTGCAAGAATGAACTTTATATACCTAAGCATAGAGCCGTGATTTGAACGAAACAGTATAACGCTTCTTGAAAAGAGCATCAATCTGTCATTGGATATTGCCGCTCACGTCTTAAGTTATTATTTTGGCATTTTAGTCGTCGGTGGCCAGTGTTATGTTATGATTATCTATCAAAAACTCCTTCGTGTATGACCGTTGACATAACATTTGAAGATTTAAAAAGCCAGCATTATCACCATACCATTTTAACCAATGTAATCTCCTTGCCAAAAACTCTTCTTTTATCAAATGCTGACAACAACATTTCCCACCGCAGCGTTTAATAAACTAGAGGTCCGCCCTGTCTTCGCACGGATATTAAACCAAAACTTCAGATATATTTTACACACTAACGCGTTATGTTTCACAGTTTTCTTAAGGATCCCTTACTTTTTTAGCAGTATTGTGGTTTTGA
Source organism: Eupithecia pulchellata (assembly GCA_963931895.1). Lineage (NCBI taxonomy): Eukaryota > Metazoa > Arthropoda > Insecta > Lepidoptera > Geometridae > Eupithecia > Eupithecia pulchellata. The sequence continues at coordinate 12,990,389 of OZ007527.1, read as the reverse complement.
CACTGGACTTGGGACTTGGGACTTTTTTTTAAATATTCTATCGCATGTTCATCACGGAAAACTTAGAATTCTGATGGTGAAAGAATTTTTCAAATTTTGTCAACTAGTTTCGGTGCCTATTCAATTCAAACAAACAATCAAATCTTCACTCCTTATAATAACAAATTCTTGTATTCATATTTATATTAGTAAAAAGAAATCTGCTGAAATAATGTCATAACATAAAACGTGAGACAGCGATATCCAATGACAGGTTGATACTCTTTTCAAGAAGCGTCAAACTATTTCGTTCAAATCACGGCTCTATGCTAAGGTATATAAAGTTCATTCTTGCAGATTGTTGAGATATTTCTTACTGTTAATTGTATCAGATATTAATGCAGTCTTTACGTGATCCGATAATTATGCTGTTACAACGGTGCAAACGATTATTTTGCCGGGTGTAAATCATCACATATTTTTACATCCTAAGTATCATCACATAATTATACCTTCAATTGATAATCAGATAGTTTTGCAGCGCTGCCCATAGTCATATATTTATGCTGGTGACTGTACCTACATGTTTATCAACACAAGCTCTGATTAACTTGGGGCCAGATGATGCTGCGTGGATACTCCAGCATTATTTATCATGCTTCAAGAACTCCAGCTAATAATATTCTGTTATTCCAGCGATGCACGAGGCATTCCAACAGGAGTTGACCCGCCTCCGCCTGACCGCCGCGAAGACGTTGCTAGAAGCGCACCTCAAGTCTGACAACTCTGTGGGCGCAGGCGCTATGGAGTCCGTACGACTTACTGCTGAGGTAAACATCAGTAAGAGATAGAGTCGGATTCATTGATTGGGCCACTCCTGGCATTTATAAAAGTAGGGATAGACTGTATAACCTTTATAGTGATAGGAAAGCTATGTTACATGATCCTGCGTTTCTTTTGTATGTAACCAACTACTCGAAAACATTTAAGAAAGTCTGCAACACAGCAAAATGCCTATTTTTGAGGAAAAAAATATTAAATTCATCAAATAAAATAAAAGCAACATGGAGACTAATAAATAACGAAACTGGTAAATCAAAGCCATGTAATAGAGAAATTAGGTTAAAAGTTAATAATTCAATTCTTATTCAAGAACAAGATATTGCCGATGCTTTTGATGCATTCTTTTCTGATATCCCTAAAGTTATTACCCGTTCTCTAAACTCCTCACCTTCATTGTCGGTGGAATTGTTAGAATCATCTGTTGTAAAATGTAATGAAGTTTTTATCTTCAGTCATGTAAACGCTAATGATGTAATGAAAACTTTTAAATCAATTAATATCAAAAATACAGAGGATCTCTGGGGTATTTCAACGAAAGTACTAAGTTCAATCATCAAGGAAGTGGCTCCTTGTTTAGCCTTTATTTTCAATAGTTGCGTCGACGCAGGAGTTTTTCCTGATCTCATGAAATATAGTAAACTTGTTCCTCTTTATAAATCTGGTAGCAACACTGATCCGGCCAATTACAGGCCTATTTCCATACTACCTGCATTCAGCAAAATTTTTGAGAAAATAATTCTCACTCAGTTAACCTGCCACTTCAACGTTAATAGTTTATTCCATAAAAATCAATTTGGCTTCACCAAAGGTAGATCGACAACAGATGCAGGTACAGTTCTATTAAAACATATATTCGATGCTTGGGATAAAGCAAAAAACGCTATTGGTATATTTTGTGATCTTTCTAAAGCTTTTGATTGTGTAGATCATGGTACTTTAATTAGCAAATTGAAACATTATGGAATTAATAACAAGGCACTGGACCTTATGCAATCATATTTGTCTGATAGAGTTCAAAAAGTTGATATTGGTAAAGAAAGATCTAGAGGTTCGAAGATTGAATTAGGTGTTCCGCAAGGATCAATATTAGGTCCATTTTTATTTTTAGTTTATGTAAATGATCTTCCGTTTTTAGCAAAAGATTTTTGTGATATAGTCTTATTTGCTGATGATACCTCGTTGATTTTTAAAGTTGACAGAAATAAATATAATTTTGACGATGTAAATACTTCTCTTTCACAAATACTAGATTGGTTCACCGCCAATAATCTTTTACTCAATGCTAAAAAAACCAAATGCATAAAATTCATGTTACCAAATGTAAGAGAATTTCCTACTAAAATTATGCTAAGGGATGATATAGTTCCTCTTGTAAAATCTACCATTTTCCTAGGGCTACATATTGATTCCTCTCTGCAATGGAGACCGCAAATTGATGCTCTCGCAGGCAGACTTAGTTCAGCAGCCTATGCAGTTCGAACAATTAGATATATTACCGATGAAGATACAGCTAGGTTAGTTTATTTCAGTTACTTTCATAGTATTATGTCCTATAGTATTTTGCTATGGGGACAGGCGGCGGACATACAGACTATCTTTGTACTACAAAAAAGGGCGATCCGTGCGATTTATAAATTAAAGCCACGCGATTCTTTGAGAGAATTATTTAAAGAAATAAATATCTTGACAGTAATATCACAATACATCTATGAAAATTTAATGTATACGCATAAAAACAGAGACAACTTTTTGAAAAACTGTGATGTTCACGCTAGAAATACTAGAAACAAAAATAAATTACTTATACCATCGTACAGATTACATAAGGTAGGGAAGTCATTTATGGGAAATTGCGTGCGCTTCTATAATAAGCTTCCATCTGAAGCAACTGAGCTCCCTATTCGTAAATTTAAACAATACATAAAACAAAATCTTATTAAGAAAGCATTTTACTCGATAGATGATTACGTTAACGATAATAATGCTTGGCCAGATGTCGCTCCATTCCACACCGACAATAGCATGTAAGAAATAGAAATTGAATGTTGTGCTTAGCTACATAATATGTATTTAAATAATTACTGACATGTATCTAAATCATTTTAAACTTAGATTTAGATAGGCAAAAACAAACATTGTATTAGACACATAAGTTACATATGAATGTACTAGTGGTTTCTTTTTCACTTCTTCCACTAGTGGACAAAAAATTGAAGTGAAGAGAAATCAATAACAACTTATTTCTTTGTAATAATAATTAACTGTATGAAATTTGACTTGTCTAAGTGCTTATTTTGTAAGCCTAAAGAAATAAAGTTATTGAATCTGAATCTAATCAGCCCGTGTTAGTCCACTGCTGGACATAGGGCTCCCCTAATGGACGCCATAGCTGTTTAAAATTTCAGGAAACTGTAGGACCAAGTAAGGCTATAAAGGACATTGGCCTCCCTCGACCTAGCTCGCTATTCTAGATTTATTTATTTTTTACTATTTCGTTACATAGCGAAATAGTTAACTAGTGAGATAACAATTTCATCATATAATAAAATAAACAATAATTAATTTATAAATATATGATTCTCACACTATTATCATACATTCTTAAAAATATATAAACTTATATAATATGATTCTACTAGGTGGAAGTTTCAAATTGCGATCAGAAAATGGATATGACATAGACAATGTTAAGACAAATTCATATATATATATATAATTATAGTAAAATAATAATTATTGTGTTAATGATAAAAAAATATCTATCTTTGTAATAAATTGAATTAAGTATACATTCATCTAGTACTCACAACACAAGCTCTGCTTAGCTTGCGGCTAGATGATGATGATGATGTGGATGGTCCAGCACTATTTATCATTATATACTAGCGCCCCGCTCGGGCTTCGCACGGGTGCATTGCTGGTACTAAAAGCTTCCTCTTGAATAACTCTATCTATTAATAAATAATGTTTTTATTTATTTATTTCCAGGTGGAAGGCCTAGGCCCCGTGTTCCGTGTCACGCTGCTCTTACAGAACACATCCTCGGACAAGGCCGTGGTTGCGCTGGCGATACTGTTCCACGTTCACACCATCAACTATAAAGTCTCCAATCCGTACATTAAAGTAAGTACTACATCGAGCATCAATGACTTTTTTGTACTTAACTAAAGTCTATGTTCCTGACTGAAATTAGTTATTATTTATTTGACAGAAAAAAAGTCTTATCCTAAACAGCTCTACTGTATAAAATATAAAAAATTACAATAAAGATAGTACAGCATTAATAATATTATTATATCTATACTAATATTATAAAGAGGAAAGATTTGAGTGTTTGAATTGAAAAGGCTCCTGGGGCGATTTGAAAAGTTCTTTCACCATTAGAATACTACATTATCTCTGCTGAACATAGGCTATAGAATATTAAAAAAAAAATTGGGTTACATATGAACTTCAATTATGTAACCCAAAGAGATAGTGTCTGTCCAATATAAATATGAAACAACGAGTGCTAAGATATTTTGAACACATTAGGCGCTTACAACAATAATGATGATCCGAACTGCTTATATCAAGTTGCTTTTCTCTTATTCAGATAATTTAGACTACTCTAGACGCTCATACCAGTTTGACGCTGTCTGTACCTACCTATATTATTGTACTATTATGACCTATGTACCTATGACCTTATGTTTTTGGCGATCACAATAGGCCTTATCAATGGCCGCAGCGATACCAAAGCCACCAAAAGCTAATAAAAAATGACCTATGTTTATTATTGTACTATATTTGTATTTTGTGACGTGTCCAGAGTCCTGTAAATAAAGCACTTTGATTTTGATTAACATAACCTTCAAAAACACATAGAACCAGTTGAACACTAACATAACTACTAGTATTACCTTACCTATGTTATCTGTGACCTAACTAAACATTCCAGGTTCCACTCCTCTCACCAAACGCAACCCTCAAATTCCCAACAAAGATAGAAGAAGTGTTCGAGGAGAACATAAACCCCGAAGTGTTCTTGCGTCCGGTGACCGGGCAGGTCGGGGAGCGGTCGCTAGTCAAGATCCTGCTCCTCAAAGAAGGCAGAAGTAGCCCGGTGCTCGCCGCGACCGTGCAGATGCCTCCCACTGACCCTATGATGCTGCCCTTTGATAAAATACAGCCTGATAATACTTGGAATAACTAGAATCACCATCACAATACCATACAAACGTCCAGTGCTGGACAAATCGTCCTCAAGTAATACCCACTAGCATATCTATCTTTGTGACTCTGTTGTATCTATATTTATGTATACTAATATTATAAAGAGGAAAGATTTTGTTTGTTTGAATTGAATAGACTCCGAAACTACTGAACCGAATTGAAAAATTCTTAAACCATAAGAATCCAAAATTTTCTTATCTACATAATACGATATATTACTTTTATAGAAATGTTTTAAAATATAAGACAGACACAATACTCTTTCTAGTTAGACGACCTCTGCGGCGCGGTGAGCCAAGGTCCGCCTGCGGCGCAGGTTGCGTGTTTGATTTCCGTTTCGGGACAAATTTTGTACAATCTGCAGATATTTTTTCAGGGTATTCTGGTCGTTTTCTAGTTGTACCTAATAAAAATTATCTATTTTTTTCACATATAATAGGGTCGTTTCAATATTAATCTATTTCAGTGAGGTTGCAATAACGGCAATAAAATTAACGAAAAAATGTGAAACAGGTCTGTATTGTACACATAAAGATCCAGGTTTCACAAAATTTCACTTATTGAGAAGCGATGCCGGGCAACTCGTTGAAAACGAATTTTTTTGGTACCAATCAAGTACCTATCAAACAAATTTCAACTGTATTTCCTACCAACAAAACGAACCAAGCCGCAGTTTTTTTTGTGTTTTGTGACTATACCTGTTGGATGACTTTGTGATAACTTTGAACTTGATAAGAAATAAGTAAAATAAACACGATATATACCTAAAACCTAGTGTCTTATCGTATCATACACCTACCAAACATTCTCATAGATAAGTAGTAAGGTACTTACCTATCTATGCCTATAATCATAATCAAGCTTAGTGACAAATCGCCGATTATTTCAAGGAATAAGGCGATTACCAAATATGTTATGTGGAAATCAAGTGGTACACGTACCTACCCAATAAAATAACGCATCAATCAATAGTTCTAAAATTTAATTCTGAATAGATTTAAAGGGCCATTTTGATATTATCTAAAAACTTTCATCTCATAAAAATTTGATTCAGCTGTAGTTTTTGAAACACATCGCATCGCAACTGATTAAGATTATCAACCACCCTAAAGTAAGTAATTCGTTACCAAGGACATAAAGCAACGTCGAACGAACGAACTCATTGAATCCCTAGCGCAAGGCCTTACTGCGACCGCAATCCTAGTTTTATCTTATTACTATCTTTTGCCCGCGATTTCGAAAAGTGAAATGTAGAAGAGTATTTTTAATTGGTTTTTAACGTTATTAATTTTGTTATAACATATAAATAATACCTACATATAAAAAAAGGATTTGGTTCTATCGCGTGTTCTTGACTATCCTGCGGTAACATGACACCGGAATAAAAAGTATCCTATTTCCTTTCTACTGGTCTAGACAACGCAACTTCTAGACCATTGCAAAGAAACTACTTTTTAAAATCAGAAAAAAATGGTACTATCACTCTGCCCTATACTTAAACCATTTTTGATTTCTCAAATCAGTTTTTCGTTTGGAGGATGAACCTCTACTTTCCAGAATATCAAATACTAGCGGCCCGCCCCGGCTTCGCACGGGTATTAAACAAAAATTTCAGAAATTATACACACTAAAACGATGGGTTTCACAGTTTTCGGATCTTTACTTTTTAACAGCATTGGGGTTTTTGACATTGACTCGACATTCCAAAACTGACACTGGCCGTAGAGAAAAAGCAAGCACCGTGCGCTATACAACCTCTTTTCTATTCTGACGCGCCATAATAGAAAAAGAGGTTGAATATACAGCCTACGGTTCAATTATTGAATTATTCATGCGGATCCCTAACTTTTTTGAAAATATTATATAGCCTATGTTCATCACGGAAAATTAAGGATTCTAATGGTGAAATAATTTTTTAACTCGGTCCAGTAGTTTCGGAGCCTATTCAATTCAAACAAACATACAAACAATCAAATCTTTCCTCTTTATAATATTAGTATAGACGACACATTCTCGCCGCAAAAGTAGGTACCTACTTTGATTTTTATCTTTATCGGAGGGCCGCTATGGCAAACTGTCGCCGGCGGAAATTTTCCACGTTTTTTTCTGCAAACTCTTGCGACCTATTTTAACTTGCGATTAGATTTGCCAGTGCATCGAAAGTAGGTACGTATGTACCTATCTAAGGCAGATAATGTGAGTAGGTATCATTATTATTATGATATTCAATAGCATACGTATTCGATAGCAGAAAGTACTTATTAATTTAGTACCTTCCTATCCTAGGTCCATGAGTAGGCCTAAGTAAGTAGGTACTACTATAGGTGATATGATAGATAAAGCTACATAAAATATAAATACAAAACAATACGCATGAAAGTATGAATAAGTTCGGAAGGAGTCTCGTAAAAAATAAAAAGAAGCACTCGGTACTCTGACATACTGTCTATGATTCAAATAGTATGTCAGTCGCCGCCGCCATAACGCCCATAGACACGAACCTAATAACATCATATACCTAAACAAATCAAAACAAAATGAAAAACGCCGTCTTGTGTGGTCAGATGTTGCCAAAATCACAATGCGTTTGTCAATAAAAAACACCGGATCACATTTCGTAGATACATTTCTTATTTCACCAACTTATTATTTCGATTTGACGCAAAATTATTATCAACATAAAAATCAAACTATAAGCACAAAATCTAGCCAGTGCTGCCAACATGTAAACATGTAAATTTTCCAGTAAGTGTGGGAGGATATTAAAAATGTTTTAATTCTCATATTTTATTGACTTTAAATTATGAATCAGGTAAATAGGCATTTCACCATCCTGGTTATATAAAATAATATGTGTTAAGTATTCGAAATATAATTAGGATATTGAATTTCACTTTGTAATATCTATACAATAGCTTAGCTTTAGGGATACGAATTTCAAAATACCTAGGTATGTTTGTTTTTTATTTGAGCTAACCTCCAAAATAGCTGAACCCGTTTGGATAATACTTTTACTGACGATCATGCTACGCAGATGTTATATCGAGATTATCGATAGCCGTGGGGCATACCTACTAATAGTCAATATTTTTTTCAGATTTCCGGGTGATGAAAATTGGAAGTTAAATTGAATTCGCATAATCAGAGAATCTCATAATTAAAATGATTTGAATCCTACTAAATCTAGTCTAGCATGCAGTATGCATAAAGATTTTTCATGTAAAAGCATTCGGGCATTATATGTAGGTATACATAATTTTTTATTTATTATTGTATCAATAAACAATGAATATGAGAATAATGTATATTTTTTTTATTATTAGGAACGTTTCATTGATATTCCCAGTAACAATAATAAGATGTGGCTGCAAATGTACATTTAAATAATTATAATTTTTATTTGATTTTTTTAATTATATTGGTTAGGCATTTCCATATGAACAACGTATACGAAGCCGCAGGCAGAAAATTTTGTCAGCCAGTTAATAGGCATAAAGAATAATTTATTCAAACTAAAATTAGACATGGAACGGAGACTTTGGATGTGTTTATGTTTGTTACTTCTGCACACACACTGACACATTTTGTTGAAATTTCTTCGATTAGCAAATAGGGGTTACTATTTAATCCCGGGAACAATCAAATTCACTGCAGTTAGCACCATAAATATTAATAATTAATATTTTAAATAGAATTTGTTGAATTATTATTTTCATTAACATAATCCAGATTTTATTGTCACTTTCGTGCGATACTTATTGTATTAATTAATTTTAATTAGTTAGTGTAAGTGGTTGTATGACCGTTCTAATTAAATGAATAAATAAAAATAAAGCGCTGGCGTATATTGAAAATTATAAAAAGTAGGACTAATAAACACGATTACCGTGGCTAAAGCAGTACCTAAACTGATTAATTATAATTTACATAATATTCATATGTAAACCATTATTAGGAAGAATATTTATAAAAATTATGGGTATTTTTTTCTTTTGTTGGCAACTCTCTATACACTGACACTCAATGTCATTCCGCCATTGTTAGGAATCAAGTTTGATTTGATAGGATTCCGTCTGAACTTTTCTCTAAGTCTATGACAATACGATGCACTTTGTTCTAAACCAAAGAAGAAAAATGTACAAAAACAAGAAGATAACATTTTACAAAGTTGCACAATGGGCGGCCTTATCGCTGAGAACGGTCCCTTCCAGACAATCTTAGGATTTAGGATGGACATTGGACACAGAGCATTTGTACCACAGAACACTAATATCCTAACGGAAAGAAGTAAGACTCCATAGAATAAAAATGCGAACACTAGAGCACACTAGCGCCGCTACTTTATGCCCACGGTAACTAAAGTTTGGCGGGAAATTTGAATTGAAAAGGCGCGCAACTCAATCTTTTGTAAGGTGCTTACTTTCTTTGCAACTATTTATCTATTAAATGAATGGTGAATATTCAACATTTTGTTGAATATCCACCAATTACCTGATAGATAGTCACACAGTAAGTATTTTGATGATATATTAAAAAACAAGCATTTTTAAATGTTTTGTAATATGTTTATTTTCCTTTGCAACCATAACAATTTTCAAGCAGGTCTTAGTTTAGTCATCATGTGGCCAAGGTCTTCACACCATACCATTTTTCCAAATTTTTAGGTGCTCAACTGCATTCGGCGTTCTAACAAGACCTGGCACCAACAAATCTCATTGAAAGAATCTCTTCATTTCGATGAAGTGTTTAAGATGGAGACTCAAGTGTCCTGTAAGGTCTAAAGGAAATAAAGCACTTTGATTTTGACTCCTTTGGGTCAAATTTGTTTCCCTTTTTAAGATCTGGATTGCCTCCATTCAACGCATCAAATAATTGCTCCAGTTTTTCGATGATCATTGTTGTGCTCCTAGCTTTTTGTGAAAGTTCACCTGAAAGAAAGATAACTTAACATAATAATAAAAGTTGTTGTTGCAAGCTTTTTAAAGATTTTTCAGTGGACCAGTCCCCAGCTGGAAAACAGAATTAGGCCCATACTATCGATGGACGATAAAGACACGGATATTAATGTAGAAGTATTATAATGTACTCACCTCATAGTAGCGGAAACCTGTGAAAGTTAAAACATCTGCGGTTCCGTTTTTGGTGGAAATACGGCATTTAGCGCACTTTCGGTTTTAAGCCATTGTCAATCGAAATAACCTTTCAAAAAGTCGAAATCTTACAAGATTATTATAATGTTCTGTAGTTTACGATCACAAAATTGTAGAAAGGCTCGTGGATCAAGGTTGTACCAGTCCTAATTGTGGGAGAAGTGTAGACACCTCGTGGAAGTGGGCAGCAGGAAAATAAACACAGGATCTTCTTGGGTTTCAATTGTTAATGTATTTATTCACACAATAAATACTCGCAATACTCAGATTGCCTCGATTTAAATTGGTATAGTTAACACGGAAAAACAATAAATAAAGATTACAGTTCTTTGCACACAGCGGGGAGACAAGAAGCAATAGGGAAGGACCGGAACCTCCATCATGACAGAAGTTCAATATATGTCACACAGACATGACGTTTGGCATTGATGGATTACTATTAACGTCAAATTCAACACTACCCCTTAATCCATACAATGCCACACAAGAACATTAATAATATAAGGTATACACTTTACAAACAAAACATTCAGTTAAAGTACATACCTACATACAAACAATAGCAAACCATGCAGTTATACATTTTATATAATAGCATAGCAAAATCAAGTAAGATATCTTTACACAAAGAAATCAATAATTATTGGAGTCAACACATATTACAAAATACTTAACAAATACTAGTCATTATCCAGTCTTATCAATAAAATTAAGTATCAGACTCCTAGGTTCATATCACTTACAAATTTATCATGTTTTACAGTACCCAAAGCCTTGGTCAGTATATCAGCCGTCATAGAATCTGTCTGCAAATATTTAATTGTCACAACATTATTTACAACTAAGTCTTTTACAAAATGGTACCTTACATCAATATGCTTAGTACGCTTATGATTATACTCTTTAGTTTGTAACAATTTATGAGCAGACTGGTTATCATTAAATATTGTTACATGATACTCATTGGGAAAAATCTCAGAAAGAAAACTTCTTAGAAAACATATATCTTTACATACATCTGTTATAGCAAGATACTCAGCTTCAGTACTAGAAAGAGCTACACATTTCTGTTTACGTGATTCCCAATTTATTACATTATTCCCCAGTTTTACAATAAACCCAGAATAAGATCTTCTATCAGTTGGGTCATTGGCCCAATCAGCATCTGCATAAGCAGTTAAATTCAATTTACTACTTTTATAATAATATAAAGAATAGTTAATTGTACCCGCTAAATAACGCAGAATCCTCTTAGCTGCCTGCCAATGAGTTACATCAAAGCAGTTGTTAAACTGGCTTAACTGACTACAAGCATATGAGATGTCAGGTCTACTACATACTGATAAATACATGAGACATCCCATAAGCTGCCTATAGTTATACTGATCATTACATAAATTAGTGTCACCTTTGACTAATTTACAATTGGTAGGCATGGGTGTTTTGGCTACTTTACAGTTTTCCATTCCAAAACGTTTCAATAACAATTTTATGTATTCTGACTGATTTATTTTAAGAATTCCATTTTCTCTATCTCTTTCAATGTTCATACCCAAACAATTTTTCAAAATACCTAAATTACAAACATTGAAATTACTTTTTAACAATGGAAACAATGCATTATCTTTAGTACTGTAAAATACATAAAAGTCATCAACATATAATGCAGTTATAATAATTTCTTTGTCAGAACATTTAAAATATACACAGGGTTCACATTTACTTTGCGAATAACCATTACTAGTTAACAATTTGTGAACTTTAGCATTCCAATTTCTACTTGCCTGTTTAAGGCCATAAATTCCTTTTAACAATAAACAAACCTTATCATTATCTTTACAAGTAAAGCCAGGAGGCTGTTCCATGTATATGGTTTCCTCAAGCTCACCATTTAAAAAGGCAGTTGCTACATCAATATGGTCAATGTTTAAATCTAGTTGGTTAGCTATTACAAACAATATTCTTAAAGTACTATGACGCACTACAGGGGAAAAGGTATCATTATAATCTACCCCTCTAACCTGAGTAAAACCCCTGGCAACCAATCTAGCCTTATATTTCTGAAAAACGCCTTTTGCATCATATTTTAATTTATAGACCCACTTACATTTAACAACATTTACATTAGGTGGCCTATGTACCAGTTTCCAAACATTATTGGAAATCATTGATTCAAATTCATTTTTCATAGCAACCTTCCACTCATGATTATCAGGTGAATTTACAGCTTCCTCAAACGATTGAGGTTCAGCAAGTGGATAACCTTGCGCTAATAACGAGAAGTCTATCTCGTAATCTGTGTACTTTACCGGTAACCGAGATCTGGTACTACGCACGGGACGTTGCTGAGACACAAGGGGTACCGGGGACAGCCGACTGTCTCCGCCCTCAGCCGCCACCTCGCGCGCGGGCATCAAGCAGTCCTGACGGACGCCGCCTCGAGCCGGGGATGCAGCAGGGACTCCCTCGTACTCACTGCCTGTGCAGTACTCATCGCCATCTGAAACATGGGAATTGTTACCTGTATTTTCACATACCAAATGTTCAGACGAACCCACAATTTCTTGTGTATTATTATCATTAGGCAAATCATTACCTACCATTATTATTATCATTACATGTCATAAATTCATAAAATATTGTATTCTTTGATTCATTTATATCCTTCATATCATAAAATAAATTTTCTATAAATGCAACATTTCTAGATAAAATAACCTTAGTAGGATCTGATGGATCGGACAACCTGTACCCTTTAGACGTTTCTGAATAACCCACAAATATATACTTTTTGCTTTTAGGGTCTAACTTACGTCGTTTTTGCTCGGGGACCAAAGAGTATGCTTTGCAACCAAAAACATGGAGATGACGAAGATCAGGTTTAGATCCGGTCCAAATCTCCTCTGGCGTGAGTCCTGAAAGAGCAGCTGTGGGACTCCTGTTCTTTAAATAAATTGCGGTCATAACCGCCTCGCCCCAATAGCGCCCACAGAGACCAGCACCTTGCAGCATACACCGAGCCTTTTCCATCAAAGTCCTATTGAGACGCTCACTTACACCATTCTGGCTAGGACAATATGGTACGGTCCGCTGGTGAATAATACCTTGCTCTTGCAAATATTTTATAAAATCATGATTAATATACTCACCTCCTCCATCAGTCCTCAAAACCTTAATAGGCAATCCTACTTGCTTCTCTACAAGTACTTTAAAATTTATAAAATGTGACAATACCTCTGATTTGTGCTTCATCATATATCCAAATGACTTCCTGGTGTAGTCGTCAGTAAACGTTACCAAGTATCTCGCACCACTCCAGCTGCTCTCTTGTAATGGCCCGCAGACATCAGAATGTATCAATTCGAGGGACTGGGTAGCCCGCCTTGCCTCTCCAATCGGAAACTGCTTGGCTGACATCTTTCCCTCCAAACATGCTACGCATTCCTTCAAAACCTGTTCATTATCAGCCTGAAACAGAATACCAGTTGCACCACCATTCTTTAATGTACACAAACCTTGCATACCTAAATGTCCGAGCCTCCTATGCCATACATCTATAGGCAATGAATGAACAGCCACCTGTGCACTCTTAGATTCCTGTCTATCACACAGGAGAGAAGAATACACTCCTTGCGAATACTTCTTACTAGACGTACGCACCCTAAAATGAACCCTAAAAAGGCCATTATTACTTGAAGCAAACATTATTGGATTGCCAGAGCTTTTGTCACAAACAAAACATCCCCCTTTATCAAAAGAAACAGTTACATTTTCCCGTGTGAGGCAACTTACCGAGAGCAAATTATGTGACAGTTTGGGAACATATAAAACATTTAAAAGTTTCCTTACCATATTTCCATTCTCAATAATTATGGTACCTTTTCCCAAACACTCGAGTTTGTCATCATTGGCAATGTTTACATAATTTTTACATTTAACAAAATCTGAAAACAAGGATAAGTCACAGCACATATGAGCTGTGCACCCAGAGTCTACAAGCCATCCAGGGTCCGTATTGGCCAAAAATGCAGTGGCAACCAGCGATGTATCTTCAGTCTTCGATTTTTCTTGTTCCTTTTCTCTCTTGAGCTTGAAACACCTTGACTTAATGTGACCCGCCTTCTTACAGTAGTGACAGATAATTCTGCTTTTTGTTGCCTTTTTGTTCTTTGTGACATATGCTGTAGTATCTGCACTATTCTCAAAATGTTTCTTGCGACAGTCTTCCTGTAGTAGTCTGGTTCGTACTAACTCACTTGAGAGAGAATTTGTTATACACGCTGTCTCCAAATTGGACACAAGAGCATCAAACTCCTGCGGTAAGCCACTCAACAGTAGCTCTGCTACTTCTGCATCTTCTATAACTTTACCAATGTCTGCCAGCTGTTGGACCTTGGTCATAACACTATCTATGTAATTAGTCATGCAACTATACATACTATACTCAGTGTGGTGAAGTTGCCTTAGCAACAAGACTCTTCGATATAGTCCTCTGTCTTCAAAAACATTCGCCAATCTCTGCCATGCTTGTTTGGCAGTAACACAATCTCTCACGTGTTGAAAACATGATGATCTTACGCTTAGGCAAATCCTCGCCAAAGCTCGCTGATCCATCGATTCATTAGTCATGTCGTGATTTTTGGTACGTCAATAATTATAGCCACCTGTCATCTGTTTTGAAATTGTCAAGTATTACTTCAGTTAGTTTGGTAACACTGATTACGCCTGGCAACACCATTTTTGTAAAACACGATTGAACGAGACACGCTAGCCAATAAGGGGCACGTCCAATCGCGTGGTAGTTGCGATATTTGCCGCCAACGAGCTATGATGGAAAATCACCAGCTGAAAAGCAGCCACTTCGGTCCCGAGCGTTAAACTGGCAAGTTGTCTCAAGCTATAGTAGTACTGCTAAAATTAAATTAATATCAAGTGCATAGTGATCCACGATATTTCAGAAGTGTGATGAACCCAGGTATGTTTTAGTTAATTATCTCATAATTATTTTAAAAAATATTGATAAAGTTCTTGGCTAGACTGCCTAGTCTGATTTAATTGATTTGAATGCGGGTATCTTCCGCAAATATTCCAATTTAAATAGCTGTTCGCACGAATGGTCGGTAATAAACCGAGACTATCCAGACGTGATAACGCTTTTTATGGAAAATTTTTCTGGTAGATACCTGTTCTTCTATCAAATTTCATGACGACTAGTAATTACCTAGTAATTATTTTAGAAAAATATTGAAAAAGTTCTAGGCCAGATTGCCATGATTAATTTAATTGATTTAAATGCGGGTACTTTCCGCAAGTATTCCAATTTAAATAGCTGTTCGCACGAATGGTCGGTAATAAACCGAGACTATCCAGACGTGATAACTCTTTTTATGGAATGTTTTTAATTCTTATATAAAAATTCATGACATTTAGTTATTTTACAAGCCAATCATTTCGTATGGAATTTGATGGATAAGCGGTCGGTATTGTACCGAGACGATCCGTTTGTACATGAATCCTTTCGATTTGCAAAGGCTACAGAACATTTTGTACAAAAAAATCAGTATTTCATGTGTTGATTGCTAATCCAGGAAACATGTGCTAATGCGTGGTTGGAGCAACTCTCTAATCGTGTTGGCATATTGTGTCACCGTACGATTGTCGGTGGTTGCAAGAAGATCTGATCAGGGCTACTCTCTGACAGAAAGATTTTTGTAACTGCTGGTGATCGTGTGGTTCTAAGTTTTCACCATGTGTTTGGAATTTCATGAGCACCTGCGTAAAGTGTTGCGTAGCCAAGAACTTTGAATCATTAATAGTAAATCTTATTTTTATGATATCACATCATTTGCCATTGTTTGATCCATTGCAAAATATGCAATAAAATCTGTGTCTTAGATAACCATTTGCGTTTAGTTTCCAAAAGTGCATTAACAAAGTGTTCTTGAAATAGCAAATAATAGTAGCAGTCTTGCAAATCCTTTTGCATTTAGTTTCCAAATAAGCAGTAGGTAACCAAGTGTGTTCAATTGACAAGCGTGCAATAGTTAGTGCCTTAGAAATCCATTTGCGTTTAGTTTCCAAATAAGCAGTAGCATAACCAAGTGTGTTCAATTGACAAGCGTGCAATAATCAGTGCCTTAGAAAACCATTTGCGTTTAGTTTTGAGCAGTAACCAAGTGTGTTCAATTGCCAAGTGTGCAATAATCATTCTCTTGGAAAACCATTTGCGTTTAGTTTTGAGCAGTAACCAAGTGTGTTCAATTGCCAAGTGTGCAATAATCATTGTCTTGGAAAACCACTTGCGTTTAGTTTTGAGTAGTAACCAAGTGTGTTCAATTGCCAAGTGTGCAAAAATCAGATTATGCGGCTATGTATGTGACCGCAGGCTAAGTATGCCAAGAGTACAATATTATAATCAGTTTAAGTGACTATTTATGTCACGTGCAGGCTAAGTATGCCAAGTGTATAATATTATGATAAGATAGTGGTTGTATAACGTCATGGGCTAAGCAAACTCAGTGCCCAAGTAGTAAAAAAGTCAGGCACAACTAAGCACACTTAGTTAAAGTCTTGCACAGTCGAACAGAGTTAGAGCAAGTCGAACAGAGTTAGAGCAAGTCGAACAGAATTAGTGCAAGTCGAACAGAGTTAGAGCAAATCGAACAGAGTTAGAGCAAGTCGAACAGAATTAGAGCAAGTCGAACAGAATTAGAGCAAGTCGAACAGAATTAGAGCAAGTCGAACAGAATTCAATTAAATCTCAATTTAGCTCAATACGTAAAAGTAGAGCACTATTTGAGCGCTATTAATTAAATATGAAAAAAAATGAACATCAGTCTAATTTTCTAAGAGGTAATTAGTTCATTTTGTAAATTTCAATCAGTAGTAGATGACCTTTTTGTATTATGCTCATAAATTGTTTGAAAATCAATTCAAATAAGTAGATGTCAATTAGAGTACCTACAGTTGGAAAAATTCCAATTCACAAAACCAAGTTAAAAGTTACCGTCAAAAACAATTGAATAAGTTGAGTGCAGTTAATAGACAGTTATTGTTACAAGTGTACTATAAAACGTTAAAAACTCCATTTGTGCGCAAGAGCGAATGCAATACCGTTACCGATAGACGCATTCCTAGTATTATTGTTTTCGAAAAGGTCAACGCGCGATTTCAGTTTCTTTATTGAAAGAATGTCTGTAAAATGCAATGTTATGTAGTTTTCATTAAATTATTAAGTCAGGGCCGCGGTGCACTAAACCTATTAGTTATTTAGCGATGCAAAAGTAGCAGCAGTTGAGTATGATTGTTTCAGTAGCAGATAATTTGTTCTACTAGTAGTTGCTTACAACGTGGGGTGGTGATAGTAAACATTTGACAGCGTTAAATTATGTAAATTTTTAAAAATCTTTTACTTGATATTTGCACTTTCAGACGACATAAGGTTGATGGCTTTCTTATACAATATAGCTAAAGTAGCAAATATATGAGTTTGAGAGGTCCTTATTAAATGCTTTTTGTCATTCTATGCAGCGTAGCTCGCATACATCCGGACGTTTCGCAAAGAATATAAGTTATTTACGCACATTTATATGTCTCTAATTGACCGGGAACAGTATGGTACATGTATATAGGTTTGGCTAAACTATTACAGTGAACTTGTTATGATAATAATTGTGTGATAGGAGTTGATCACGTAGCAACCTTTGCTGCTTCAGTATTTGTAACGTATGTGATCATAATTATGAGCACCTGCAATGGAGGCGTTATTAATTGAAGAGCGTTAGAATTTATATATTATGTTATATTATAAATTATATTGTTATATATGTTATATTTATCATTAAAATTATTCCGGACAGACGTGGCGAGCCCTTACTCAGAAATTATTATGTATAGAGAAGAGTACGCACACATGGTTGCATAAGAGTCATAAAACTTACAAGCTTTATTAACTATATTCTCAATTTGAGCACAAAGTGTAGTTTTGAATCAACTGATATGCCTAGATCCTAATAGGAACCATTTCCAACGAGGAACTACATGAAGAGTAGGTAAAGGCTTTACCTACTCTTCTTCTACTGTGTTAGTTAGTTAAATAATGAACTTGCGTTAGGTAAGCCTAAATGTAATTTAGTCTAAGCAGTTTGTAGTGAGGTGTTAGTCTTCCTATAGTTAATTTTAAGATAATCACCGTACAGTTAGAATTAGGTACGCTAACAACATAGTTAAAAGACATTAATAAAAATAGTAAGCTAGCTTTTATAATCTTAGAGGTGGTGCCATTTATGGCAATAAGTCTAGTTCTGTTCCAGACATTAGGAGGAATACCACCATAAGCAAGTGTCCTATTGGTACTTCGGGGTCTAGTTTTTCGAATGACTACAATTTATTAGACTAAATAACAATTACTTAATTGTGGCAAAGTTGCAGTTGAATACAATTAATGCGGATAATTTATAAATTGTCATAGTTAACTTCATTTAATATTTATTGATTACAATTATTTACAGTTGAAAACAACTACTTATAGTTTGCTACAATACGTTGGTATCTAATAATACGGTTGGTATCATATCTACAATCGGTCGGGTATAGTTTTATGTAAAGTAATCTGCTTACAGTGGAGTATAATAATTGAGAGTTTACTATTAAAGTATGCACCTAACACTTGATCACAAATAGTTACAGTCGAGTTAAATTAGCCCATTAGTAAAAAGTGAGATTGTAGTAATCTGAAACAGTTAATTACAATTAGTATACACAGTATAGTAAAATATTATTTAAAGCAATCAGCTACAACAAATTAAATACTTAAGTTACACTTTGCAATACCTTATGGTTTAAGAAACTTTATTCTCATAAGAATTACAAAAATTCACTTAAAATGAGAACTTAGAGCTAATTATTGCTAATGAGTATAATCAGTTGGGTGACGAGCTTACTATAAACAGGTAGGCAATTAAATTAGTGATTTACTTTGCTAACATCAAGAAAAATAACAGTGGGTAGTTATAAAATAATTCTGACGAGACCGACACAATACAGTAGGTAAGTACCTAGTCGACAGCTTGTTTCTGTACGAGTATTTTGCGAAGCGTCATAGAACAATGAGCGACTCGAGTTACATAGATCTACAACCACTAGATGTGTCAAACTTTTGCGAACGCATTTTATGTTTTGTTGATTGATTTATATTTTTAGTTTAAATTGTGTGTAATGCCAATTATTGAGTAATTATTAATAGAAGATTAGGTAAACATTATTAATTACAGAGTAGGTTATAATTATTTACTTTGATTGGAAAGATAACATTTAAGTAGTTTTTTATATATATTATGTACATAGATTTTGTCTCCTTTATAGCTTGAGGTACTTAATTCGTTGAATATTTTAGCACTTTCAAAGGTAATGTGCTTTTTCCCATAATTTGTTCTTGGATGATGTAGAATTAATTTGTCTGCATTTCTCAGTTACATTCTTTGATAATGGTCACGTTTAGTTTTGAATGTAATGTTATATGCATGTCTTCAGATACCTAGTATTTTCGTATTAGTAAGCAGGTATAGTATTTATAGGTTGTAGTGATATTCATTAATTTAGTTTCACTGTATAGTTTAATAGTAGGTGTTAGATAATTATAGCTAAATAGTCTTTTGATAAGTTTATTTTGTGCTATTTGCAATAAGTTTAGGTTAGTCTTTGCTGCTGATCCCCAGATTTCAATCAAGTAGTCAATGTGTGGCTTTATTAGGGAATTATAGACAGTATATCGGACATTGCGAGGTAAACAGCGAACTATCCCGCGGAGCGCACCATTTAACGATGAATGACAACGGACCCAGGATGGGTCTTTGTGAGACTCCGTATGTAATCGGCGCTGCAGAGCTTTTAAATTCACTCATCCTAACAGCTTGAGTGCGACCGGTCAGGTATGACTTAAGAATTTTGTGACCATTCCCAGTTAGACCCAGGTCGTTCAGTTTTCTTAAAAGAATACTAGTAGGTACAATTAGTCCAATGTGATGTCAGCTTGTTACAGTGATGTAGGTACAGTTATTTCCAGATATTGCTTTTAATTCGAATCGGAAGACTACTACAACTTTCAGCTATTTAATTTAATTTATTTATTAATTTGAAGAACTATAGGCCTATTACATAAATTAAAATAAATAATTAACAACAAAGGAGAAGGTTGTCATGTCCAAGGGCGATAAATTCGACAGAATGTGATGTCGGGTCCGCTAGGCTGTGGAGGACATCGACGATGCATATTTATACTGAGATTCAGGATGGGCGAAAGGAGTTCTTTCACAACAAGGTCGAGAGAAGTTGCGGCAAATAAGGTATTGAAAAGCTTAATTATTTCATCTACGAGGCATCACTCGGAACTCGGAATTCAAACCCGGTAACAAAAAGTTCATTAATACGAGTAGGTATCTAATAATTATGTAATATCTAAGATTTTGTTATAAGTCTAAAAAAAATTAATTATAATAACGGTACTTTATTGCTATCAGTGGATAATAGAATACTACAATATTGCATTACTTTTTATAACGTGCAGATGGTTTCCCTTATAATATTCACAGTTCTGCACTCGGGTGAGATAAACAGCTTTACTATCTTATTTCTACAAATGTATACGGACCATCGTGAATTATTATACTAAATACTGAAAAAGGTTGCAAACTAAATTAAATTGAAGTATTGTAGTCTTAATTGATCTGAGAGTTAATCAGTTAATATTAGTCCGAAACAATACTTAAAAAAAAACTGTACCAATTCTAATAAAACCGAATGTCGTAATAATTGAATAATCCAGATTTAAGTTTTGCAATGCCTGATTTACAATAGATTTTTTGATCAGGTTATAAAAATTTGATTTCTAAATTATAAGTTGATAAATTCACACAGCCAGAGCATTGATAGTCAGTATTCCGCTTGAATTAATTTCAATTCCTAAAATGGAACGGCTTTTTATTTCATTGTTGTGCATTGTTCATAAACTAGTGATAAATTGCATTTTAAGGTTCATTTTAAATTGAAATTCTGATATTTTGGTTTCTGATCGCTGGAAGGTATTTACTATTAGAAATGTAAGTAAATTTTGATCGCACGCCAGGAGGATCGTACGATGTCGTATGGCCGAATGTCGTGATTTTTGGTACGTCAATAATTATAGCCACCTGTCATCTGTTTTGAAATTGTCAAGTATTACTTCAGTTAGTTTGGTAACACTGATTACGCCTGGCAACACCATTTTTGTAAAACACGATTGAACGAGACACGCTAGCCAATAAGGGGCACGTCCAATCGCGTGGTAGTTGCGATATTTGCCGCCAACGAGCTATGATGGAAAATCACCAGCTGAAAAGCAGCCACTTCGGTCCCGAGCGTTAAACTGGCAAGTTGTCTCAAGCTATAGTAGTACTGCTAAAATTAAATTAATATCAAGTGCATAGTGATCCACGATAGTCACACTCTCGGCTACTACGTAATCCCATAAATTTTCCAAAGTGAGAATCATTTTCATCTGAAATTTCCACGATGTGTAATTGGATACACCTTCCAATTTGTCCACGTTCATTCCTCCAAAAAGGGCTGTCGACCGCTGCTGTTCCGTATCGGTATCGGCCATGTCGACACAGTGAGGTTATGAAAAAATAAAATCCAAACGTGCTCACCACAATTTTTACTTGGACTGGTAATATCTTCAAATTCCAAATGCCTGGGCCCATAACCTGTAGAAAGGCTCGTGGATCAAGGTTGTACCAGTCCTAATTGTGGGAGAAGTGTAGACACCTCGTGGAAGTGGGCAGCAGGAAAATAAACACAGGATCTTCTTGGGTTTCAATTGTTAATGTATTTATTCACACAATAAATACTCGCAATACTCAGATTGCCTCGATTTAAATTGGTATAGTTAACACGGAAAAACAATAAATAAAGATTACAGTTCTTTGCACACAGCGGGGAGACAAGAAGTAGAGATGAGTCCGGTATTAAATAACTAACTCAGTAACTGTTAGCATGATCCTAAAATATCGAACGTTATTGGAAAGTCCGCCTACCGCTACGGAATAACTGTGCAAAGCGATCATCACGCATAACCGACCGTGAGCCATAACCTAACCTAACCTAACTATCATCTACGCATACTAGAGTACCGCTCACCCGTAAAGTTATCTATCTGCAACAAGTATTTCAAACAAAACAATCAAAATAACAAGTATTCCAAATCCGTTAGAAATAGCAATTGGTATTTCCAACCAAACAAGTTAGAAATACCTAACATGGTATTTCTAACCAAATCCGTTAGAAATAGCAATTGGTATTTCCAACCAAACAAGTTAGGAATACCTAACATGGTATTTCTAACCAAATCCGTTAGAAATAGCAATTGGTATTTCCAACCAAACAAGTTAGGAATACCTAACATGGTATTTCTAACCAAATCAGTTAGAAATAACCAAATACTTGTTGGCATCCCTGTTTAACACTAGGATTTTATTGCGAGTAAACGAGATAGGTAGCTAATTTAAATACCCAATACTTGTGGGCATCCCTGTCTAACACCAGAATTCTGATCCGAGTAAAAGAGATAGTTAGGTTATTTTCTATACTGCGTTCAACAGACAACAGTACACACAACACAACCATTTTAGTACGAGATTTTTTTACTGGTGGCGCGGACATAGTTTCTTCCGCACTTTTTAATTTAAATTGGCAGTGAATACCTTCCTACCGCCGCCTCTATTTTTTCTTATTATTTTTATTACGTCATACAATATTATCAAAAATTCTCTTTTAGCAATTTGAATTGCTCTTGTAATTCTGGAATTTCTTTTTCGCACACCATGTGCTGCCATCTATGTCAACAACTAAAACAACAATATGTAAAGAATATGAATATAATGGGAAATAAAACAGGGAAAGTACTTACCTATCTACTATCACATTATTATTTACCAGAGTGATAAACTTGTTAAACATTCGCAATGCGAACGTAGGGGAAAATTAAAAAAAGTACTCGATAAAATACCCTGTTATAATCTTTAGAATGATAAAATTGATAACTATTTCTGTCAGCGCCATCTAGTGCTTAATCAGACCACTAATAAAGACCACTTGTTTAGTAAATTACACATACAAATTATAAGCACTGTCTATCGATATTTCTTATACAACTTCGTTCACGAGCATATCGATAGGTAGCGCTTTAAATATTATGAATTGCTATTGTTCGGAATCTGAATGATTTATAAGTATAGTAAAGAATAATATATTATATTTATAGCATTAGGTACCTAGCTACATCACTTATCTATTTAGGTACCTAATAATAACAGAAGATCTGGGGTGAAAAGATGCTGTATGGATTGACTAGCCTTAGATACAGACAGAAGCATAAGTGATGGATGACCTCTGTGGCGCGAGATAGGTACCCTATACTTTTGGGTATTCCTATCTTTGGCAATTTTCCATCGCAACACTGCGTTCAAACACTTTAGTACGAAAGTTTTTTACAGGTGGCGTGAAATTTGCCTCGGGCCTTGTATAAATGGACCTAAGTTTGACTTTCGGTAAAACGGTAGATCGCGTTCATTGTATTGTAGTTGACCTAACCGCCATCCAAAACAAAACAAGACAAAAAAAATTATGTACTCATATTATTCAAAGATAATTTATCTAAAATTTTTATTCAAATTCCGGGGGGGGGGGGGGTGTAACGTTATTGGGTATCAGTTGGGTCTAGCGTTATTGAAACAAAATACCCAACTAATAACCGCTGGCCAAAATACTCAATAACTCCCATCCATAACAAGAAGCAATAGGGAAGGACCGGAACCTCCATCATGACAGAAGTTCAATATATGTCACACAGACATGACGTTTGGCATTGATGGATTACTATTAACGTCAAATTCAACAAAAATAAGCAAATAATTTTATATCGGTATACCTGGGTCTACCTCATATATTATAATGTACTCTGTGGTCTACCTTTTGGCGTTTGGCACGGCTTTCATTCATTCAAATTAATGACAGTGTTACAAAGACATTTAATTTTGGGTGTCATGTCAAGATTTTATGCATAGATTTTCTTTCTCTTTCTAACGTATAGCGCCATCTCATCTGATTTTCTATGCCCAAGTACTTGTGCTGTTGGCATTTTCTGCTTAGCGAGTTGACAGCCCCTGATTTGTACGTAAAGACGGTGGCGTAATATTTAAAATAAATATTATTAATTAATTATAGTAATATTGTTAATTTTATTTACCTTGAAAGATAATTCATATATTGTGTATTTCCGTATATTGTGTGGAAATTTTGTTCGGTGGCGTTGTTCTTACTGAACCTTTTGTTGGTTGGTTGATAGGGTACACCGTCAATTATTCAAAGTCATCTACAGACGTACTTTTGGTAGTTGTTAGTATAAACTAGAACTCGCAAAGTTGCGGCGTATCAGTAACTTTTATTTCTTAAAGGCTCTTAATACCAAACTTAGAAGATAGGTATCTAATCGATTTTCACTTCTCTTCACTTACCCAATTTTATGTTTACAAGGAGTGTTAAAGCGAATTGGCAGTATTATTTTATTATAAATAACAATCCGAGCGACGCGGAGGCGGCTTATATCATAAGCCCGCAGTCCATATTCTTGGTGGTCCCAGTAGGTACGTCCGAGACTGCAAAAGCAAGGCACATTTCTCGCCCTGCCATGCCACCACCGCTCAGTGGATCGAAAATCGCGTTCCTAAGACATAGGGATAAAAATTTTAAAGTGTGGATACAATTTGACTGCCAATATGTCGAGTTATAATTTATGAAAAGTATGAAAAGCATGTTAAAAATGCGGATATCTCCGGAAGTGCAAGGATAACCGTTCTATCCTTGCATACAGTTATAGTACCAACTATTTATGTTTTTTGGCATACTTCATATTACGCGAACTGTGTAGTAGTTCGCGTTCGCACTAAAAAATACGAAAAAATAATTGTTTTTTTGTTTTTCGTAGGAAGCAGCATTATTTTTGTAAAAAAAACTCACTAAGGTAAAGAAATAAAATATTTACATTATCAAATATACCTAATACATTATGTTATATGATGCATTTGCACCGCACTGCTCCGTCGTTGCTCCGAATTCACGAGGGCGATCTAAAGAGTAGGTATAATGCTTAGGTACCTAATCTTTGTAGGTCTTGGCTAATCGTACAATATTTAGATAGGTCACCACACCACACCTATCTGCAGGGGATTTGATAAGAGTTTGCACTTTTATGATTGAAATATCGCAGATAGGTGTTTATGAGTGTTTATGACATAGGTGTGTAGGGCTGTGTCGGGGAACCTGAGAAAACTAAGTTTGATAATTGCTTAGGGAGCTCAAAATGTCATGGTTGGAAAATCAGCCAATAGTGGACCCCTATTGAGAGATGAACGCTTTGGGATCTTGCTCATACTATGGTATTCTTAATGTATCCGCCTTCTGTTGATGCGATAGGTTTTATTACATTTTGCTTACGCATTTTAGTTATTGAAATAAAAATATATACCTACCATTGTTTACAAAATGTCACAAGGTGAGCGAACACAATACCCAGGGCAAAGTATAAAAATACCTACGTCATCTCTGTCTTATATGTAATCAGTGAAGCTCGTTTGTTTTTCTCAATAGGTAGGTAGGTAATCTATGATTCATTTATAAAAATATTCCACCTGCTTATCAGTTCATTACCTATTGATTGTCTAGTATCTGCGATCGTATCAAACAAAGATGTGAAATGTTCAATAAATCAATGTTAGAATCAGTAATGGTGACAATGCGTGACAGCCCTAGAGTGAAGTCTGAAAGTCCATACAATTCGTTGAGAATTTAACGTGGCACTGGGAGAATAATTTTTCAGTATCAACTTAGGTCTCGACCGCTGCTCCTTCTTTTGGTAAGTTTATTATATTTTAAAATTATTTCCTAATATTAAAATTATTTGTACGGACAAATAGATACCTAGCTAAATGGTGTTATTATAATAAAAATAATTAGGTATGTTTTTTTTTATTAATAGGAGGTCTTCTAAAATACGCTGTAGGTATTTATAAGATAAATGATAATGCCACGATTGTAGGTATCTAAGATTATCCAGATTATCATTATGCATTTAAATTCAAGTTTACATCAGCAATAAGTAAATATTTAGAAAGTGGGAAGATAATTGTAGTGTATTTTATTTCTTTTTCGGTTTGCTTTTTTTGTTTATATTTTACTGAAAGACCTTTTTTTTTGCAGATCTCAACTCAGCCAACTAAACAGCCATGTCTCTTGACGAGGTAAGCTCCTAGTTCTAAAATATAACACCAATAACGAGAGTTCAGAAAAGCTTTGCCAGAAAAATGCCGGCCGGCTTTACAAATTTTTTAACATGTGTCATATTAAAAAATTTGTAGGTCATTAAGGATATGTAGGTATTTCGTATTATATACATACATAATTATATGTTTCGTAAGGCGAAATATAAAAATTACCCATGTTACCCATGTTACCTTGTCAGTAATTTGTCTATTATAAAGTACCTACTACCTATTGAGATAAGTCTCTTTAGTAACTCTGATTTAACTCTTCCGATAAAAAAACTCTTTTTATTTTTATTTAACTAATTTATGTTAGTATTGATAGTGTCTTAGCTTCTAAAATGAATTTTTATTTGTGTAAAATTCAATTCTAGGATTATATTATACGAATACTAGAAACTATTTTACATTGTAATTCAAATCTGTTTATTCGATGTTTTTAATATGCCTCCAGCAATTCAAGACTGTCGCAGATTCCGTAAGGAACTGGAAGACAAGGCCGGCCGACAGCGAGAACCTCGCCCTTTACTCTCTGTACAAGCAGGCTGTCTCCGGAGACGTCAACATCCGTGAGTCACATTAATTCTTCTTAAAAAAAGTGAAAATGTATTTATCTAGGAACTTAATACTAGGTATATTAACAAAAATATGAAGCGATGCGACCTGCAGGAGTATAATTCTGTGTCGCAGATCGCAACGCCAACCTCCGGGATATGAGTTGAGTTCCAACAAGTGTAGGCACAAAGTAGGTACATAGAAAAGTTGACAAATCTAATTACCTAATGAAGTTAAACTTCATCATCATCAGATAAAACTATACCTATACCTTTTTTGATTAGAAACTTTGAACGGAATATCTATTATTATTGTCTTACTTTTCATAAACTTTAATATATTTTTTGTTACAATTGCCGTCTGTAACGTAAATTGTTATAGGGTCTTTGGCTGAATGAAATGTTCAGGGTCATGGATTCTTTTATTATTTCTACCACTCTTTTATGATTACCTCCATGTTATACTGTTTTTGTTCGTTTATTTCATACTTTTTTCTGTCCAAATCAATGTTTTTCTATTCTATTATATTCTATTCCACTGCTGGACATACCGAGGCCTCCCGTAATAAGCACTTCGCTCATCAACTATAATAGTATTATTTTTTAAACGGGTAAAAAAGCCTTTATTTACAAGTATAATTACAATTATCTAATTAAATAAAAGGTAGAATTAACAATTGAAACAATTGAGCTAACCGCAGACGAACAAACTACAGATAAATAATTCAATATTAATTAGAATTCAAGTAGTATGTAGATCAGCGTGCGGGTTTGACTCCGTGAACGTCAATGGAATAAAAGAGCTGTGCTGGTTGAACTCCAAGTTTACCAACAGTACTATACTACAATCTACGTACCAATTGACCAAGTAAATGTATTTTTCTCGATGATAAATATAATCTGTTCTTACAGCCCAGCCCAGCGGCGTCGTGGAGTCCGCCAAGTGGAAAGCATGGAGCGGCCGCAAAGGCATCAGCCAGGATGACGCCAAGAAGCAGTACGTGGATCTGGCGGCGCAACTCGCCCCTAAATACGCTTAGACGTTATATATGAATAGGAACTAAGTTATTTATTTGTTTGTATGTTTCAATAAAAAAACAATGGAAAATTTGGACAATGGAAAGTTTTTATGTAAGAAAGGTCGATTTCCTTACACACGGCTGCTACATTATAATACCTAAGTAGGTATAAATTTAACAGCAGCCTAACGGTAGTACTAGGTATGAAAATATTAGACATAAACATTCATTTATTTGCTGGTCACACAGTACAAAAATAAGATTATATTATTAACTAGCGACCCGCCCCGGCTTCGCACGAGTGCTATGCTGATTGATACTAATGCATGTTATAGGTAGGTACATTAAATCTTCCTCTAAAGACCGCATCAAAACCAGATTTGGTTTGGCTATATCGCATGCCCCTGTACTATTCCGCGGAAACACCCGGATAAAGAGAATATTATATCCATTCTCCCGGTCTACTAGATAACGTCTGTGCCAAATTTCATCAAAATCGGTTCAGTAGTTAAGGCGTGAAAGACGGACAGACAGACAGAGTTACTTTCGCATTATAATAATAGTAAGGACTAGGTGATGACGTCAATGGCACAACCCTTTGTGTGCGATCTGCCTTCCACGCTGCAGTGCTTGAACTTGCGTTGGGTTCGATTCCTGCAGCGGTACAACTGATTTGTCGTACCAACCTAACAGATAGCTGGTTGTTTCGGGTCGGAGTATTTTCTATGTAAGTAGGTATAGCAAAGTAGTTCGGTATTAAAATACCGAAACCTGGCGTTATCCTATTGTTCGTTACTGGGGGCGTATTATCATCTAAAATTAAATTTTGCTTCTACCATGGGGCTTCTCAACGAACCCAAACGGTTTCGTACGAAGCTAAGCTGCTCTCCTCCCCTTCGTGCTTCGAAAAAAGTTTTCCCGCGTCTATGGATTAAGTTTGCCGCATGACATTGACACTTGACATAATAATAAAATTGTTATTGATTGATTGGTCAGCGTCAGCTGACAATGTCACCAAAACGTCAAAATAAATGCTGGCTTTCCTTTCTCTTTCCTTTCCTCCCTGGCGAAGTGGCGACCGAGACCGACTGCTCTGCTCGGCCGGTAACGCAAAAAACAACCATTCTTTCATAATTTATAATCATTTGGATGCTGGATGTGATATCTAAAAAAATCGCCGTAACTTAACTTAATTTCTCTAATGTCTTAGTCTTAGTCGGCGCCCGCGGTAAACATAGGTTAGGCTTAGGCTACGACACCACGAATTTGCAAATCCAGTACCGTACCGTATCTCTGATTCATTGAACGCTCATGCGAATCGCAAGGTGCCGCGTCATACAATATACTGATAACCTGTTTAGCTTTTCGCTGCGTCGCGTGTTCTCCACACTCCACTCCCCGTCAGTCAGTTCCTATCAAGCAGCCGCTCACACTACTTGCTTCCACCCGATTTACTGTAAGTCTGATTGGTTTTTATCTACACTTTCCTATTATATAAAGTTGAGTGAAAAGCACTTCATCGAGCCAATCGTTTTTTTTCTGATTCCAACAAAAATTTCTCTATAATCAATCAGTGAAAGCGGGTATGTTTAAAGCTAAAATAGCGGTCACCGCACGCCGGTCATTATCATTCATGCGTCAGTACAGTTATTCAGCTTGAATAGCCACATTTCTTCAATTGTTTCAATTATTTTCAATCCAGTGTTTGTCAAGAATTTATTTAACTGTTTGTGTTTTGTTTTAGGACCATTCCTGATTCATCATGTCTCTCCAATCTGTAAGTTTGAATTGTTTATACTTTTAGTTCCAAACATCGAGTACTCGATGGTTCCAAATATACAGTTATATACCTAATCTTCAGCTGTGAAATTTTAATCTTTTATCATTTGATTTAGTAAGAGACGGGTAACTAGATATTCCAGGCTTTTATTCTAAAAACTAACTTTTGCGAACATAATGTTAAAATATAACATCATTCCAATTAGTATTATCTTCAACAATGAACTTGCCAAGTGTTAGTTAGAATCAATCAATTTTGCTAACACTATGTTAGCTGTGCTTCCTAGCACTCTGGTGAAAGGAAAAAACCCACTTAGGTTCCTGCTGAAGTAATTAAATCATGGTAAAAAATTGCCATTTTAATGTAATTGAAAATCTCATTTATCTAACTCTATCAGACCCATGCATGTGCCTCCTTCCTGATGTTTTTTAACTATTTATTATAAAGAAGTCTTGTGGACACAAATACATAACTTATGAAAGAATACTAAAGGCCTGCATATTTGTATTAACTTAGTGTCTAAAATTTATTTTCTTACTTCATTTCCACCGTCCCATATACATATAACCTTAATATCAAACATTACTCTCACAGAACTTCATGCAAGGTTTATTTATTATAGCTTACCTTCAAAAATTAAGAAGGTAATTTAAAATGTCTTTGACCCCTGTGTGTCTGGCTTCTGCCCTTGAGTTCATTAGTAACACGGAAAATAATATTCATAAGGTTTTACATAGGTACCTTATAAGCCGGTACTTACCTACTTACATATTTACTGTAATACATGTAGGTACTTATAATTTAATTACTTACTGCTCTTAAAAACATACCTTGCTGAGTAAAATTTCCTTTAGAAACCTCATGATGTAATATTTTTATGATCTTCATTTCTCTTTTATTACATGGACAGTTACTTTAATGTATTATGGTTGTTTCTTGGTTTTAACTGGGGCAAGGCTTCAAATTTTTATGTTTTTAAACAGTTACCGGATGCAAAATAAATGTTGAATTATTTATATTTTCACTATGCTCAAAAGATGCATTTTCTAATGTTTTAGTAAATGACTCATTCCTTTTGAAAATGGTCCAAAGGCTAGCAGCCATTAAGTCCAAAGTCCACAAATATTGCAAGATGAACTTTGCACACTCAAACACCAGATCAGGTAATAATGTCTAAAGTCCAAAGCTAATTTTAGAATTCATAAAAGTTATATGACGTTATATGTCAATGAACTTTGCATGTATATCTGTTTTTAAAACACGTTCTTTCTTAGCTTAAGGCTCTTTCAATTACCCATATTAAAATGAAAGACTACCAAGACTGCTTTTGATATGGGTACCCTTTTTTATGATAGATAGATAGGTAAAAAATTTATTTGTTACTATAGTAGACACACAATAATGATGCCATCTATGGCGCTCATTAGGGGAGGCCTATGTCCAGCAGTGGACTATTATAGGCTGGTGATGATGATGATGATGATAGACACACATACAATTTTTTACATAAGTATACAATCTGAAACATATTATATATAAGCATAGGCACAATAGATTTAAATAATCACACAAACATTTACAATGACAAGTATACTTAAAAATAATTATGTGCAGGTATGCCTGAGTGCACTGCAGTAAGGCAAAAAGGCTATGGCTCAGTGATGATTTTAGCTTAAAAGCAAAAACACTGATTTTTAGCCAGAACCTGATCGAGAGCGAGTAGAACGAGTTGCAAAACAATGAGTATTGTGTAGCAAGTGGCATTCATTAGTATGTGTAGTATGTGATCAAAGTTGCAATTATTATAAAACAATTTGTATTTCATATAGTTTTTGCTTGCATGTACATTTTGCATTCTTAGTCAAAACTATGTAGGTACATAATACCCTGTTATACTGGTACTGCAAATCTGAGTTCAACTTTATTTTTGGCATACGAAGTTCTTGGGAATACCATCTATTTGCTTTTGTAATAAATACTTTTTAAACTTTAACTTAAATGTATACTTCGTGTTAACATTGCGGATGGGGGGTGAAATATTATTCCAGCACTTCGTTGCCGAATACCTGAAACTACCCCTGAAAGCTGCAGTCTTGTAATTGTGATAGGATAGTGCAGCTCTTACAGACCGTAACCTTTCATCTGAGAAGAAATTAAGTTTTGAGTGCAGATACTCGGGCTTTTTAAACTTAATAACGTCAAAGACCAGTCCTCCCAAGTGCAGTTGCCTTCGTGATTCCATATTCAACAAGGACATGTTATTCAAATACGGTGTTATGTGACTACGAAGCGGAATATTAAAACAAAAGCGACAACAAGCATTCTGCACTCTCTGTGTATTTTATTACAAACACATCTCTTGATATCTCGCCATACAGAACTCAAGACGGTGACACCGCGCTGTGCCTGTTGCGTAGCTGTCAGAGCGGTTTTTAAATCATATTAGAGAACTCTAGCGTCTAGTCTAGATAGACCTAACTTAGGATTTAAGATGCTACTTACCTTAAAAAAGTCATCCTTTTCATAAACGCTATCTCTATAATATCTATCGCAAGCTATACTTACTTTGGGCATAGGTAAGTGTTTAGTTACTATAGTCCTGTGGGATATTATTTGTAAATTATACTTACTGTGTCCCGCTGCAAATGACTGTGAGTTATCCAGAATTACCTGTTTATTTCTCCAGCAATTCGACGCCGCCGCGGCTAACGTGAAGAACCTGAAGGCTCTCCCCAGCAACGACGACCTCCTGGAGCTGTATGCCCTCTTCAAGCAAGCCACCGCTGGCGATGCTGACCCTGCCAGTGAGTACTACCTCCTTCGTTGTTGCATCATCATTCTCTTTGCTTTTGATAGTATAGTGCGTAAGCCCTCGGGGTAATCGTTAAGAAATTTATCCTCTTTGTTTTTGTTAATATAGTGCGTTAGCTCTCGCACTCGAGGTAATCTCTAGGTAATCAACTAAATGATTCCAAAAAAAAAAAATATTTCGGCGGGACTTGAACAGGCGACCTTCCCTCTCAGTAACATCCTCTTTTGCTAGGTTAAAGAGTGCAGTGCATCTGTGTTTGCGCGCGTTTGTGCACTATAATATGTTCTGCGCACCTGGCTAATCCTTTGGCCGCAGTGGCCGATAGATAATAGAGAAAGCAAAATTTCGTTTAACGAGGTTTCTTCTGAGGGATTCCTTCATCATCATCATCATCAGGCCGTATACGTCACTGCTGAGCATAGGGCTCCCCCAAACGACGACACGTATAGCGCTTCTAAGCCGCCTCCATCGAATCCTTGCGACTGCTACAACGCCGTCGTCGGTAGATCGATCGGAAAGTCTTACCACACATCTTCAGCCGAACGAGGACCAATTGAAGCTTTTGTTTAACTTATTTAATTTATTTTTGCTTGCATGTACATTCTATCTTAGTCTAATTGAATGGTTAGTATAGTTTTCACTAGGTACATGCCCTGTTAGTATGTGGGTGAAATATACTAACTGAATTTTAGATCAGTTATCCTCAACTGACTATTGAGCTGAAATTCGGCTTAGTTATGTAAGTTGGGTGACAAAGGCCATTTATGAGCTAGGTCCAAGCCCATAAATGCCCATTAGCCCATAGCCGCTAGGTGATGCCATGTGCCATGATTAACCAGCATTATTTATTATTTAATCCAATGTTATGGTAATACCGATCTGGTCTGATAATGGACACAGAAAGTTTCGTAGGCAATAGGAATTTCTAAATGAAGTCGAGTTCGGTCGTGTCAGATTTATCTTTAGTAGTAGGTATGTCTCTTATAATTCTGTTGATGATACTGGGGGATAGCTATAGAAAATCTTATGCACACTTAATAATAAAAACTATTGTCTAACCCGTTTAAACCCAGTCCGGGTTACGAGCGATATCTACTAGCCAATTTTAAATGGAGGTACTGCAGCAATCTGTTTTACCCACTATATGGAACAGCTCTATTATAGATTAATCAAAATTAAAAAGTAATATCAATAAATTGGTGGTTCTAATCTAATTCAAACACACTCAATCATTCGACTGTCACGGATTCGTAAACTGATAAATGACAAAAGTTATGTAGGCCTAGTAAATACTTCATTACATACCTACTTATTTTCTAAGTTTATGTGTTCTGTAGATTGTTTACAACAGTCTGCAAATATCTCATTTATTTGAATTTTCATTGCCTGTATGTATTAGTAGTTACATAACACAATAATACTTACAGGAACAAATACAAAAAATATTTTTTTTTCATAATAATTCGTTTATTATGACTTTATACGTAGGTAAATTTAAAAATAACTTAAATACAGTTATA
Source organism: Eupithecia pulchellata (assembly GCA_963931895.1). Classification (NCBI taxonomy): domain Eukaryota; kingdom Metazoa; phylum Arthropoda; class Insecta; order Lepidoptera; family Geometridae; genus Eupithecia; species Eupithecia pulchellata. The sequence goes on along the minus strand of OZ007527.1, from coordinate 12,956,165 downwards.
GAACCACTTTCATAAACGAGTCGGATAAGAACAAGTCCTTCCCTTCTTTTGAAACTGGTTAAGGAAACCCTGAGATATCTGTGCATAAAATATTGTATATAGAATAATACAGAATATCCAAATACACTCGAGAGCAATGAATCCATCTCGGAAAGTAACCCTTAGTTGCATTAACCTAGCATTCTTACTTTCCGAGATTTTTTTTTTCTTTGAGTGACCCGGATTCATTGCTCTCGAGTGTATTATTGAAAAAATCAAAAGGTATCTAATATGGCATAAATCCTCAATGATTTGAAAGTTCAGCCCACTTCAAAAAAATCTACTTTCGTCTCACTTTGTATGCCATATTCGGTATATTTTATTTCAAAAAATCTTCGCACGTCCTACTTTTCAACTTCACGTTCTGCCTAAGATTTTTTAAAGGCTAATGAAGCTTTAAAAATAACAGCCTACCTACTGTTATTTTTAAAACCTCATTATCGTTTAATTTTTTCACATAAACTCACTATTGACGTACTCACGCATAAATTACCTGCGTGGTTAAAGAATGAACTTTGAACTAGCCAAGTACGTGAAGGCGAAATGTTTATCTAATCTAAATCTATCTATTATTTTTACGAGTGAAACAGGATTAGTTACAGGACAGCTAAAAGGGAGTTAGAGCAAGAATTATATTTTTTAGATATTATATAGATTCAGATTCAATAACTTTATTTCTTTGGGCTTACAAAACAAGCACTTAGACAAGTCAAATTTCAAACAGATAATTATTAAAATAAGAAATAATTTGCTATTGATTATAACAGTCCTATGTGCAGCTGTGGACTAACATGCGCTGATGATGATAATGATGATATAACAGTCTTTCCCACTCTTGGGGAAAGGGTCAACTATTCAGGCCATTTCTTAACAAATGCGTCAAATTTAGTGAAAAATACCTATTAAAACTTCCTTATCTCACGTAAGGATTAATAAGCAACCCACAGCTGTGTGTCGTCATCATAATGAGTCCGAATTTCATGATTGATAGACTTAAGCCTATGATTATAATCTGATAAGCATTCAGATTAGTTGCTCATCATATCGAGGGATTGCTGGTAAACAGAAATCGATAACTTTTACAATACAATACAAAAAAGCTTTATTGCACAACAGATAAAGAAAATAACTAAAGTCATTATAATTAAATAATATATATAAATAATGCTGGCCAATCCACACAGCATCATCTAGCCCCAAGCTAAGCGGAGCTTGTGTTATTTATGGGGACTAGATGACTGATATGATATACCTACATACAATATTATTAAATAGATAGACATTTTTTATTATACATAGAAAACAACCAGAACCATTATATAACCTTATCATTACATAAGGCATGTACAATGAGCGACCTTATCGCTTAGAAGCGATCTCTTCCAGGCAACCTTTGGAGGATAAAAACAGGGGGCTACCTTTTATTTCTAAAACTACCTACGCTCAGACAATAAGTTCATAAACAATTCAAACCATGGCAACATTTGGGTGGCAATAATTACCTATTTGAATGTAAGAAAAGCAGGGGGCTACTATAATTTCTATAACTACCTACACTGAGAAAATAGTTCATAGACAATTTAAACCATAACGTCATACTAGAATAACCTTCAAACATTTGTTGCCTAGGTATTTATTTTGAACTATCAAAAAACCTAGTACAAACGTATTGATGATAAAAAACCAGGCACTTGTTTGTGTTGAAGACGTTGACGACATCGCTTGCATTTTTTTTGCGCACGTGCGTCATCTAACACCGATCAGCACAATGGGTTCTTGTGTATGCGCGCACGCACCGGATCTCACTGAACCCTCCGGATTAGTGCTATAATGATCGTGTGGGAGACGATCTGAACCAATAGAACATGTAGCACACTCAGAACCTATCATGTAGTCATGTAGTATCAGTATCATGAAACAACAAACACCAACTGCCGTGTGGTGCCGGCATATAATTTCACCACCCCAACTCTTCCCGTGGGTGTCGTAAGAGGCGACTAAGGGAAACACACCGAGGGCGGGCAGCAGCGCCCTCTGTAGAAAAATTCCACCGAACTGCGATCCCCAACACGCATGCCCAGCGTGGGGATTATGGTCAATAACCCCCACATAATGATGCCATCTAATCGCGCTCATTAGGGGAGGCCTATGTCCAGCAGTGGACGATTATAGGCTGGTGATGTTGATGTTGAAACAACAAACATTAATTTCCAATATTGTTTCTGCTCTCGTGTGCGTGTATTCACATATATGCACACACATATATATATATATATATATATGTACATATTTACACTGGGTATGTATTTTACAAGTACGTAAACTGTATCTTCAAACAAAGATTGAAGTGGTATGATCGTTTTCATTGTTGTACGATATTTACTTACATCACTTTTTATAACTTAGCTGTCGCCAGTTGATTAAAATAAGCACTTACCTCAGATGGTATTGTGTGAGCTAAATGCCCCTAGGTTAACAATAGGTCCTCGGGTCGAGGTAAGAGAATCGGTCATAATCTTAATTACAACATAATTATAATACTGACGTAGGGCATAAACTACCTTGTGGTTAATGGAGATTGTATTGTTCTCTAGAAAAATAATGCCAGTTTAAGAGCATTTTTTTTCTAAACTTACTGAGTACATGTTTCAAATATTTTACGATAAAATTGAGCCCTTATGCCATTTAAGTATAGGGAATTTCACGATAGTTTTGTATACTTAAATGATATTTTTGAATAGATACTTCTATTTGCAATCTTCCGACCGAATCTCGTCTCAGTTTGTGTGTATTTTGGCCTGATTTCTCTCGAACGTTAGCACCGTACAGTTACAAGACCGGAACGCGCGTTTGTTGATCTAGCTAGGTAGATAAACATACTTGGATTTTAAATTAACGCGATATTTCTTTGGAATTGTGGTTAGGTAGAAACGGGGTATACATACTGTTTCTATGCGTGCAAATATTTGACGCGTAAAATCGTAATTTATTGGTTAAACCGTAGACTTAACAAGTCCCAGTCTTTTTATAAATAACTAGCGGTCGGCCCCGGCTTCGCATGGGTATTAAACAATAAAATATTTTTCCATGCGGAATCCAAATTTTTTAAATATATATTATAGCCTATGTTCATCACGGATGATTTAGGATTCTAATGGTGAAAGAATTTTTCAAATCGGTCAAGTAGTTTCGGAGCCTATTCAATTCAAACAAACAAACAATCAAATCTTTCTTCTTTATAATATTAGTATAGATAGATGCTGTACAATCCACACAGCATCATCTAGCCCCAAGTTAATCTGAGCTCGTGTTATGGGTACTAGTAAGAAGACTTAATTTATTTTACATACATAGATATTTATTCGGGTCAACTCAGAATTTTGTCAAACAAGGTTCTGACTTGACCCGCTCTGCATTCGAAAAAATGCATGATTCGCACCTATACTATTTACAGTTACAAACTTTTACAATAATGGTTTTCTTTTCTCTATCTTTCCAGACAAGCCCGGTATGCTAGACCTCAAGGGTAAGGCTAAGTTCGAGGCGTGGACCAAGAAGAAGGGAACCTCCAAGGAGGACGCACAGAAGGCATACATCGCCAAAGTAGAGGGCCTCGTCGCCTCCATCGGCCTCCAATAATCACTTCCAAATTCAAATCTGCCGCGCTTCCACGATAGAAACAAACGTTGTCTATGATTAATTTAAAATACAAGGACTGTCTATGTAAGGAAATTCTCTATGGTGGAATTTTGGTATCTCTTTTGAGTGATGGTTTTTAGTTATTTTCGTGATTTTTGTTTTGATTTCTTCGGAAAAGACTAATAGCCGTCCCACTCATAGGAAATGTTATTTATTATTTCGGTTTAGGCACAATTAGCTGTAAGTTCAACATCACAAGGTTTGAGTATTTTTTGTTAAAGATTTTTATAGAAGACCCGTTTTGAACGTTTACGTTGTTGTATTTATGTACTTTTGTTTGGAAGATTTTTATACTTACTCAAATGAAATAAATCAGTTTATAAAAAAATACTAAGCACTCATTTTATTTAGAATACATCTGGCTTTTGAGAGAGCGGTCATCATAAGTTAGTTTTATACCTTAGGTTAATACATAAAGTATGTAGTTTTTTATTTTCAAATGCTTTAATAAAATCATTGATATCATCAAATAATTTATTGCATGAAATACATGTTATAGAAGTTGTTATATTGTTGAATCTGCCCTATTGGGCGTGCTATGTATTAAGATGATTAAAATTTACATAAATAACTGATCCTACTAATATTGTAAAAGCGAAAGTTTATTAAGTATAGATCTTTGTAACTCTTTCAGCAAAAACTACTAAACAGATTTTGATGAAACTGGTACACAAACAGTTTATATCGGGAGTTACGCGGGTGAAACCGCGGGCACCTACCTAGCTTTAATTATAAAGAAAATAATAAATTAAATGCACAGGCAAATAAAAATAACTCATAAATTTAATAGGTATTATCTTGGAATTAAAAATTGGCACTTGTGTACACAGTGAGTCAGTTTTTCTTTCAATTTATAAAGTACCTAGGTACCGATTTATTTATCTATGGTACTGAGTCGCTAAGTACATACAGCTACATTATTGTATTGCTTATCGTTAAATCCACTACGACACCTGATAAATCATTAAATGTAAGCAAATATCGCCCATATTTAGTTTTTGCGCACGTCTTCGCATGTATTTTCTCACCAACTCGTGTGCGGAGGGTTTTGAACTTTTGTGGCATAAAATAGGTACCTACCAGTTTCTTCAGAGATTAGGGAGTTGATAAGTAGGTACCTACTGGATAATTTTTTCCCTCTTTTCAATGTATTTCAAAAAGTATGACGGAGACGATTTAAAACAAAGGAATATCGTCTATCTCTTCCAAATTAAATAAGGATCTGTTTATGGTAACTTAAATACTTTCACATTTTATACTTAACTAGCGGTCCGCCCCGGCTTCGCACGGGTATAACAAATTTTTCATTCGGAACCCTAACTTTTTTGAAAATATTCTATGTTCATCATGGAAAATTTAGCATTCAAATAATTAAAGAATTTTTAAAATTCGTTTAGTAGTTTCGGAGCCTATTCAAACAAACAATAAAATCTCTTCTTTATAATATTATATATCGCTCACTAATACTAGTGAGCGACCCGGTGCGATGCTGATACTAATGCATGATATACATAATATACTTTACTCTTGAATTACTCATATCTATTAAAAAAAACAGCATCAAAATCTTTTGCGTGGTTTTAAAGATCTAAGCATATTTAGGGGCAGACAGAAAACGACTTTGTTTTATACGATGTAGTCATAAGTAGGTATAGAATTATGGATTTTACCTGGGCTTAGTGCAAACACAGTATACAAAAGTAGACATGTACCTAGTAGGTAGTTTTAGAAATAGTTAACTTATGAAATGAAAAAAATCATAAATTTATTCAGCTATTTATTTAAAACATAATAAAATTTTCACTCTCAATAGTTATAGTTAAAAACAGGCAGAAAAACGGCTGGCTGGTTCCCTTAATTACCATACTATACAGTACATGCACTATTCGACTATGATGTCGATCACTCTTCAATGCAACGACAACTTTACTGATTTGCCAAGAGCTTGATCTATTACATATTTGGTAAGTTACTACCGTGTAATTAAGGCACATGTGTGAAGACAGGCCTATGTCCAGCAGTGGACTGATAAAGCCTGACGATGATTTGTGAAGAAGGTCCTACTAGTTCAAGTATCCAATGATGCCACACGCAACAGCCGGCCCCGAGGTCCCAGTGAGAGCGCTATCTTCCGTACTTGATCTTCCATAGTCATCTTCCGCTTTGGAAATCGCGAAAGATCTGCCTACAATGGACCTAGGGCCAGTCAGAGAGATCAAATGGTCGACAATTTTCACGGTCACTGGAGCCCCTTCTTCGGCCTTGATGTTACCGAGGTCTCCGACGTGGCGGATGTTGTCGCGGGGGCCTCCGTGGCGGCCCTGAAAAAAAAAATTACGTTTACAAGTTGGAGTGAATCGCGCCATCTAGTGGAGGTTCAGTGTATTTCTTGGGCAAGTAGTGTGTGGTCTTGGTAAATCATGTTCGCAAAGTTGTAATTGATTCAACATTTATTTGGTAGATGGCAGTAGGTGCATATCCGTTCATTTGGATATCGAAAGACGTTGGATATCGAAAGACGCGTCTGGCCTGTAGCAAAGAAAAAAATGTGGGTGCATGAAATTCCTATGTCATAGACCCTGAACTTCAAGCACCTACTTAGTCAAGGCCTTACTAAATTTATACATAGATTTAATATCCTAATTAGGTACCTAGCTGTGAAAGTCGGTCTAAATTTTAGCATAAACCTAAATTCTGCAATAAAATTAGAAATAAATACCAAGAACTTTCTAAAAAGCATATAAAAATAAACGCCGGAGGCCCGCGTTGCTCTATGAAATAAATAGTACTCGACAATCCATAATAAAACCTACTTACATAAAAAGCTATGAAATGAGGTCCAATATCCTTGCAGTTATCCTTCACCGCTCCCGCCTGATGCACATGAACTCCGTGCAAGCCGGGAGCCAGTCCTGTGACGTTGCCCTCGATGGTCACTGGCCCGTTGGGGATGATCTGCGTGAACACCAGGTCGCCTGACACTCCGGACTCCTCGTCAGGTATCAGGTGGACGATTGCTTGAAGGCCGGGTACTGATCTTGGACCCTGGAAGGTGGGGATAATAATAATAACTAAATAAATAATGTTGGACAATCTATACAGCATCATCTAGCCACAAGCTAAGCAGAGCTTGTGTTATGGGTACTAGATGACTGATAGGTATACATAATACAATAGATTACATAGCATAGATATATACTTTTTATTATACATAGAAAACGACCAGAACACACTAAACATATATCTGCAGATCGTATAAACATTTGTCCCGAGGCGGGAATCGAACCCGTAAACTCATGCGTCGCAGGCGCACCTTCGCCCACCGCGCCACAGAGGTCGTCAATAATGATAGTCGTTTAGATGTCTTGAAGTCAGGGGTCTAAGGTTGAGATTGAAGGTTTTTTTAGAAACAACTTGGTGTATTCAGTCAGTTTTGCTATGATCCATGTGATTTGTTTTTAAACAACCTGCTTGTATATTAAAGTGAGCGATTAATTAATTAAACGTAAATTGAATAATTGCTTTGCTTGCTATCTTAGGAGTTGGTTATGTTTGTAACATCAATCAAGGTGATCGCCGCCTCCGTTAAATGCCTTGATCTGTGGTCTTAAAACAAATTATGAATGTTTGTAGCAGGTAGGTACTTATTTTATATCGATTATGAAAAGTAGCGATGATTATAATGTGAGAAAAATAGTAAGTGGACATATGTTTCGGAGAAAACCAAGTAAAATGAAGTAAACGAGTTTGAAAAAATCGCAGCCCAGCTAAATCATTAAATGATTTAGCTGGGCTGCGATTTTTTCAAACTCGTTTACTTCATTTTACTTGTTGTTTAGTTCCACCTATTTTTCTACCATAAATCTTTATTTTGTCTAAATCATAGCTACATACGCCGTCGTTCATAGTGCATTTCATCTTCTACAAATCCCTAATTCCATTACCGAGCCAGTACTGTGCCAGTACTGTGCCAGTACCGTGGCTACGAACGCGTTTAAATCTTTTGTAGTTTAGTATGAAACCATAGAATAAAAAGAGAACACGTAAGTGCTATATAGTTATTTTGTGACAACACATAGATGATGTTGTCTACACGGCCTACGTGAACCACGTAGACCGTGGGTTTATGGTCGTCGTAGCAAGGAGCGCGTTTGAATCTTTTGTAAGGATGGTTCCATACTTATGATTCAAGAGAGTTATTTATTGTGCTTCCCTCGGACCAATTAGTGTGATGATTGGTCCGAAGTGCTAACAGTCTATTCGAAGCTTACTTTTGGTGTTATTTTACTATTAAACTTGGAATTTAGTTTAAGTCTGTTTTATTTCACCTGTGGGCAGGAGAACAGTAGGTATCTTTTTAATTGATACATATCATATCATTTTGAGTAAGAGCATGGACACATTTAGAGCTGTTCGTAGAGGGCGTCAAAACATTCTTTGTAAAAAAAATTCTTTATTTTTTGTAATTGATTGATAATTTTGTACGTACGTTACATATTTTTTCTGAGTTTAATAAGACAACGGGAAATAATTAAGTTACCTTACTACAATCTTTAGGTACATTTTCAAGGTATGACAAGGTCATTGTTAAAAACTTTTAGCGATGTATTTATGCACAAAAGTAATTTTAACGAACCTGAATTCTGTTATTATAAGCTAGTTAGTGTATAAAAACTTGTTGGGTTAATTTTTTGTGTGTTATCGTGAGTTACATATGAGGAAATGTATCTAATTTTTTGACTGCGATCTTTTGATGATTGACATAAATGGAGCTTTGCAAAAAACTTGTAATCTATCCTCTAAGTACTTGTGTAATTAAGACGACCTATATGGCGCTGCGAAAGTCAGCCTGCGACGCAGTTGTGGGTTTGATTCCAGCCTCGCTACAAATGTTTTTACGATATTCAGATAGTTATTGATGTTTTGTTTTATTACTAAATCGGTTTATGCATGTCATGTATTATACACCAATCATCTAGTAGGTACCCATAATATAAGCTCTGCTTTTTGGGGATAGATGATACTGTGCGGATAGTCTGGTCCAGCATTATTTCATCATCATCAGCCTATAATAGTCCACTGCTGGACCTCTAGGCCTCCCCTAAAGAGCGCAATAGATGCCATTATTTATTTATTTATTTTTGTTGTTCGTTTTTACCGATATTGCATAAATGATATGATAAATATAATACCGGTGCTGCATGGTTGAAATATTTACCTAAGTAATAAATAATACTATGCGACCTACACTCGCTGGGCTGGCATTTTGAAGGCTGACTGGTTATTTTGTTGAGAACTTGAGAATTATAAATATTATTTACTGAGTAGGTTCCTAGTATCAAAGAACATAATGTTCTTGTATACAATTATTGTATATATATATATATATATATATATATAAACTTCAGTCCCTGCATGCGTTTGTTTGTATGGTTAGTGCCGCGGTGAGTCGTCTTCCAAAAATAGGTATTGGATATTTACTTCTACATTATATAAGTTATCTTAAAACAAAGTATTGCAATGTTATAGATATAGAAAAAAATTATATACATAACTCATAGGAGTTCATAATAGATAGTAAAAGAGAGAAAGAGCTGGTCAGTATCTGGCGCACCGCATCAGCATTGCCATGCAGCGAGGCAATGCAGCCAGCATCTTGGGGACACTTCCAACTTGTATTTATATGGATCAGTGGAGTTACCAGTTTGCAACAGACTGCAGTTAGCTAAATTGTATTTTAAAATGTAAAATTGATAAAATATTATTTGAATTATGTAGTCTTCGTACTTAGCCTTCAAGTATGATATTTTAAAAAAGGTTCTTTAAGGGATATTAGACGACCACCTTAAACCTGATAAACGGGTAAAGTGGTTATTTTCTGAAATTGACAATTTCTCTTCTTTAAGTTCCAATTTGTATGCGTATTACCAGTTTTTATCGGCATTTAACTGGGATGTGCAGGTACTTATGGTAACGTGACATCCTTGGCACATCTCAGCACGGTCATTACAAGCGATTATTGACACGCGACGAGCGTGCGCAGGATATCAACACAATTAAAGAAGTTGCTCAGTCATTTATGACTTTTGTTGAGTTGTACTTAATTTGACAAGGACTGTGACTATTGGTAAACATCGAAATAAAAAATTATTTAAATGGCAATAAATGAGTTATTATTTGCAATATTGAGCGTGTGTGGCAGTTTTTTACGCGCCATTCTATTTGGTTATCTCGAATTTTCATACACCTTATTACTACCTAAAATCAGAAATTTTCTTAAATTTTTCATACCCGCCAACGGGATTTGGAGCTCTCATTTTTAATAAAAACAAAAAAGAGTATTCTGTCATTTGATTAGTTGCTAAATAAAGAAATATGAAAGAAAAAGGAATACCAAATTCTAAAATCGATATAAGCTCAGTATATTCCAAACTGCTTTAGATACATATTTACTAGCAATAGTGGAAAATGATGAGTTGATTTTGACCCCAGTTACTCGTATAACAAAATGATTTTACCAAAAACAATCGCAGTAAGGTATCTGAACCTCATTATGAAAACTGTATCCAATATGACATGAGTGGTGATATCCATTACCATTGATGGGTATGAGTTTATGACGTCATGTTACTCAACTTACAAAGGACAAGTCGATTTGTTTTTCAGCTCGGCTGCCCGGGGTAATCGGATATATAGACTGACCGAGGTCCTAAAAATAAAATTTGCATTGTAAATACTATTGTAGGTACCATCACCACTTCAAACGTACCATAGGTACTTGAGTATTATAAAGAAATCCAAGTAAATATTAATACTTGAACATTATATTTTATTGAATTATTTCAATAAAATAACGGAAAATATATTCGAATTTTTGAATAGAACTAACCAGGTTGAACATAATGTTTACTTAGTAATATCAGACTAAAAGCGGTATTTCAGTTAAATAGTAAAATAGCTTTACTTTTTTTTATTCGTGATTCAGAACCTCCTTCCTAGATAGAGTAGGTATATAAGAAATCAATCACCAAGCTTCAGTTCAACAAACTGCAGCAAAAAATGTTCTATTTCTTAAATAACAAAAAGCACTCACATAGAAATAAGGCTGCATAAAAACCTCGTAGACATTACTTTGATAGTCCTCGATAGCTGGTAGAGCCTTGATCAGCAGGTTCCTTCCATACCCTGGTTCCCCTTGCAGCGTCTTCCCTCTAAGAACCGACACCAACCAAAGGAACTGTCCGCAAAAAATATGGAACCGTAAGTTCATTTTGGACCAGACGTGCTAACTCTACCAGTGGCTAGGTATCAATGATATAACGTTTAGGTTAGTTTTTTCCTTGATAGCAGTTAAGCTACCTGTAGTCTTCGCAGGTTAGCGGACCATGACGTAATGAAGGTGGGTAAGAATCAGAGGATGTAGGAAGCTGGTACTGAGCGTGACTTGGGCTCTGTTAATGAATTTATGTAAACACGATTTTTTAAATAGGCTTTGTGAAGGATTAACTTGATGGAATCGTGTGAGAAACAGATCATCGTAGACCTTGGAATGATTATAAGATAAATAAACGTTTACTCCTTGCAATATTATTTAATATCGAAACTTGGTAAGGATAAAACACCCTCAAGTTCTTTTGTTACTTTTAGCTGTACTAGTTTTTTTCCCACATGGTTGCATAAAATAGTTTATTTTTGATTATTTCACACTTAGAGATTTCACAGGAAATCGATTACATAGGAAAACCAGCCTCATTGCTGGCGAACTTTGCCTGAAAAAGTTTTTAATCAATTTGAATGAAAACTCTCCCGCCAATTAAAAACTAACTCCAACTGACAAAATGTCAGTGCCAAACGTCAAATCATGTAGCTCGAGGTGTGATGAACCGGGACTTTGTTTACGACCACCCCCACGGCCCCAGCACTTGGACGAGGGTGGTATCCACCCTGAACCGATGGCTGTGGGGTGCCCTCTGCTGCGGGGTCCCAGGGGTACCCTGCTACTTCTGCACATGTTGCGAGAAACTCGACGACACTGACCGGGACAGGCCTAGAGTCAACCGTATGTATTCTTCTATTGGAAGTTCTATTTTAGGTGAGTCTATTGGATGGAGCTCTATGGTGCTTTTACCACAAATTGACCACTCCAAGCTTATCATATGTAGGTATTATCTCTATACCATTGTACAATGCGCAGTGTCAGAATTAAGTACTTACCCCCCTTGTATACAAACTATTTTCGACTACTTCTAATTCCCCTGTAACTTGACACAATTTTTCACACGAAAAATTTATCAGGCCGCCGCTCAGGATCGAACTGCCCTTCCATAATACTCAAAGTCTGAAATTCCCAACAATAACCACTATTGTGTCCCACATACATTGAGATGTGGGGTACTTATATGGGGATATGGGGTACTTATATGTGACGCGCACTTTACTAATATGATGAACATGATGAATGACGAAATACTTACTAACTGATCATTTTGTGGTGAAACAGTCACAAAGAGCAATTTCTACATGATTCTTTTAAAACCTATGCGGGTCAGATGATACCTTTTAGTGACGTTGCGCAAAGGGCAAACAGTGAACACCACCGTCTTCATTAATAGCTACTTAGAGCTAATAAATCTCGTTGGTTAAGACCACCTGGAATGCGAATCTGAGCAAATAACATAATACTAGTAAGTATTACGTTATCTGTGGTTTGTTTATGAAGATGTTCGTACGTTCGTACTTTATTCAAGTGGATAGTTACGCCTTTATAAGATTTTTTTCCTTGCGACAATTACTTACGTAACTGAATTGTATAGCATACAGCATACAAATAAATAAATTAATATTGCTGGACTACTCACACAGCATTATCTAAGCTAAGCAAAGCTCTTGTGTTTATAGTACTAGATGACTGATATACTTTTAGGTACTTAAAACAAAAAATATTAATTAAGTAGACATTTTTACTATAGGTACATAGAAAATACCCAGAATTCCCGGAACATATCACTTATTGTTGCTACTGTGAGCTACAAATATTTGTCCCAAGATGGTAATCGAACGCGTACCTTCCTGCGACGGAGGCGCATCTTCATCCGTAGCGCCACATCGGTCGCCGAGAGCATTTTTTTCTTTTTATGTTTAATTACCACATGGCTAATTGTTGCTAGTACCACGGGAAATGATTTCTGTCCATGTCATTTCCGGTATTAAAAGTAAACAATTCAGAGACAAAAAATATGGGCAAAGTTTGGTTTTTGCAAAACATTTTCTATGTATGCCTAAATTGTAAACTTTAGTTGGAAATAAATAATTTTGTATTTGTATTTGTAAAACATGCTAATGGCATTGGCATAGAATCCTGGCCAGTCTGGTGGGTGGTGGTTAGAGACAACTACGCAGATTATTATTATATTTATAAGAGCCATATTTTTCCCAGGCAGCTGGAACTAATCCAACTGCAAAGCATGATTATGACAATAGCACAGATAATTATAATACCTTCTTTAACCTCCGTTAACGAGTTAGGTTCGTTCGTTTAGGGAACAAATGTGTGCCGATAAGTACATCTACTAATATATTAAGTATAAAGAGGAAAGATTTGAATTGAATGCTCCAAAACTACTGGACCGATTTGAAAAATTCTTGCACCATTAGAATCCAAGATTTTCCCTGATGAACGTAAGCTATATAGAATATTTCCAAAAAAGTTAGAGATCCGCATGATAAATTAAATTTTTGTTAAATACCCGTGCGAAGCCGGGGCGGACCGCTAGGTAGAGATAACTAAGCGGAACCTCCTTCTGTATATTTTAACCAGCTGTTCTGATACCAATCCATCTGCCAAGCATGGTGATTATGTCAATACCCTGCTTTGGGAGCCATGTTATGTTCAACATAGTTCATAATTCATTTATGAATAATTTTTATTGGCTACCTGGCAAAAGAGGACGAATGTATGCCGCCGTTAAGATCATAAATAAATAAGGAGGTCACCCTTTCAGAGTCTACTGCCACAACGGAGCGTATGGCGCGCCCCCACCGACCCCACGCACCTCGAGGTCGGAAGTCAACTCCTGAGATGCTCTCAGCAGTTCGCTGCGCCCTCACTGAGCTGCAAGGAGACACCGCGCCGAGGATGCCGTCTCCGCCCGAACCCATGCAGAAAACGGCCATGGAACCAGGCTGAAAATATCTAAATGCCTCTTTATAAGATTCCTTTGTAGATCTGATCAATATTTCATAACAAAACCTCTTAAAATATACTAAAAATCGCAAAAAGAAACTACAAAAAAATATGGCAAAGAACAGGATAGAACTTACATAAATTCTGGAGACGCAATATAGATTCTGTTATCAATAGAGCTTCTGATTTAAGCGGGAACACAATTTCTGTTTTACGTTTGTCCTACTAGTTTGTCCGGGTTTGCTTGTAATCATTGTAATCACCTATCTATAGAGTTTGTGATTGACTTCTATTGTAATATAAAATATTACTTGTTTACTATCTTATTTTTCAATTGTATGTTTAACAATACAGCAAGCAGCTGGTTATATTATCTGTGGTTAAAGTAAAACATGATAGGACTTGGAAAGGAGTAGTGGAATTCTGCATAACATGAGACAGCAGCTACCCCCGAATTTCCATGGTGCTGCCATCTACCTGAACTTTGTCGAACCTCAGTTTAGTCAGGCGTGGTCAGGCAGTCAGGCTGCGTCAACCTAGTTGCTTGGAATTTGAACTATGTGTTAGGAACTTAGACTTTGAAGTAGTTCAGACTTTAAACTGTAGATGCCTCTGGCTCAAACTTCTCTAGATCTTTGTTAGACATATTAAATTATGATCCGAGTTCCTAGTAATTTGAAATAGATTTCATGAAAAACTAGCACTGGAAACCTCACTATTTGGCCAACTATTAAATAATGTATTGTTATTGTAGTTGGGATGATACTGTTACAGTGTTTATTGGTCAAATAAATTTTTACCCTACGAAAGCTAGAACGTAAATATTGGTATCGATGTAGATCAGTTGAGCTACCTGTAGTTTTTTTGCAACAGTCTGCAATTAGCTCAATTGTAAATTGCTAGTTCTAATTTTGGTTCTGTTGTTCGATCGTACTCTATTTCGTCCAGTCGGAAGCATCACCAAGACACCATTACCTCGGTCTATGACAATAAATAACTTAAACCATCAATCGTTTTCCTGTGGTCTTGCCTCAGGCTTGAGGCTGTTTACAGCCTCAGAGAGGACATTTACTGCTTCAATGCCATCGTTATTAACTAGATCAGTAGGCTATAGAATAGCATCAATAGAAGCCGTGTTCTTAAACTAAAGATAACTATTTTGTATAGAAATAATTGAGTGTTCAAGTGCAGTGTTGTGATCGTGGTAATAAGGAGAATTGGTAAGTTTTGTACTATCTTACATTAAGCTTAGATTACAATTATCAACACTAAGCCGAGTCCACACAACGCTAGGAGGCCACGTGACGTCGATGGCGCAGGATGAGATGAGAACCACTTTAATCGTCCACAGCTGGACATAGGGGGTATGGTACTATAGACTCAACGACTTAAAAACAGTTATTTATCGTCGAGAATGACTAGAATCCCAGATCTTTTATGTAAACAAAGACAAACAAAATATAAAATACCCAACAGAAAACAACAAGATAACAGTAAAATAGAGTTCTATAAAATAATTTTAATGAAAGATGAAAGAAATTATGTTCGAATACTGTCAATATCAAACAAGAGCTTCCAAGCTACTGCCAAAGACCTAAGAAATATAGGTAGATGTGTGAAGGAGTTTTTTTCTTTACGAAAAAGTAATTAGGATTCTTAAACGAACAACAAAACAGATATTTAAATATTCGATGAAACCTACGATTAGACAAACATTAGACAAATAAATTCCAACCCAATGTTATGCTTTACGAATACTGATTCTTTCTGTGTAGTTTGGCTCTCGTCGATCTACCAAGGTATGCTTTATTCAGGTTGATACTACTACGGGTACCTACTATTTGCATGGGATATTGATTATTTATTACATAGTGTTTTCTGTTTACTTCATACCCCACGGCATTCCCCACGGGGATTTTCCCCTATAACCTGACATCACATCGTGCCACATTGTGAATTATTGAAGTTAATTTATGGAATAATTTACGTATTTGATGAAAAAGTGATATTATTTTTCTTTTTTATACCATAGACAATCCGTGTATTAGGGGGGCAAAACTCCTAAAGTTACGTTATTCTTCATACGTCGTATTTTCTAGTTAAAAAGTAGGTTAATAATTATAATTTTGTGCTCACACGAAGAACTGTGCCTTAAAACATAATTTAACACTACCTACATAAATAGGTACTTTACTTACGGCTCGGCGACCTGAAGTGTGTCTTGGCGTTGAATAAGAGAAGACGCCTTTTTTCCCAGTCAGCTGTTCCCATTTCCCGCCAATCCTCCACTTGGTAGCCCTCCAATAATATATGGATACAAATGACTTTTTTACTAAAGAAAACTACCAGATCACCCAGAACAACAGATGCTATATACATTATCGTATATTTGTTCCGAAAAGGGAATCGAACCCGCAACGCAGCGTGAAAGTATAATTTTTACCACTATTCATTGTAAGTGCAGATAATTCGGTCAAGTTCGCCAAGTTACCTGACTCGGTGATTAGTCGGAGAAAGGACAAACGAAGCCTGAGGCACACCTGTATGTATGTACCTACTCTATTGCTTTAGATCAAGGAACGTGTGGTCGTTTATCTTAGTGAGGCAACAGACAGACGCACAGAGTCGACTCAAGAGAGGTGGCAGGGGGTGGGGGCTATTAGAATTCTTCATCACGAAGTTTTGTGATTCATATCGGCTAATTAGTGGATTGTAATAAAACAAATTTGAATAAATAACGAAACGAAGCAATATTTTGCGTATTTGTTTTTGGTTTTGGGCTGAAAAAGAATTAGTAACATACAAATCTTAAAATATTAATTAATAAATAAGTAAAAAAATCAAACCACATCACATCATCTAGAACGATTAGCACCAAGCTATGTTTGCTTGTGTTATGGGTACTAGATGACTGATAATATACCTATACTTAATGCAATAGGGTGATGGAACCAGTAATCGACAAGCGCCAGTGGTCGACACTTTTTTTTTCGATAATCTATAGTAAGCCTCAGATTTTAATTTACCACATGGTGACACTAAACCATGGTCAACTCACTCCCGACTGACATTTTTTAATACGTCACGAGAATCTGACATTTCATTACAAGACCATGGAGGATGGAACGTGCCGACCCGGGTCGTTAACAGAAATAAACGCTGTTTTTTTAACTGAATCCTTAAGAATGTGAGTACACATTTTTGCTTATAATTTCGTCATTAGTAAATATTATTGTATTATGTTTGATTTTTTGTAAAGTTAAATGAATTTGTAAAGTAGTTTTATAATCAGTCTTGCATCGGGGCATCAATTTGTTTAATTTATTACAGTTGTTCATTACTGGTACTGAGAAAGTGACTTACTCCACAAATCGACAACTGTCCATACTTATAGTTTTGTTGACTTTTTGGGTTGCTAAGCAAACTTAGCTCTAATTATTTTGCTGGTTAAGTATATATTTGAAATACACCGATTGAAACACGAATACCAGTAAAGAACAATGTGTCGATCATTGGTACAAAAAAGTGTCATTAACTGATTTTCACAGATTTTGTTCTAAATGGCTCTTATAAAAAAATAAACGAGCTGTACATGGAGGAAACAATGGAAGAAAAAGCTGAAAGATCCAGAATGAGACTTGAAAAAAACCAATAAGAAGTGAGCACGATGATGTTTTCTGTGGGAAAATCCTTTAAATGGCCTGATTCTAGTTATAAAATATGAAAATGTATTTGGAAATATAAACGAGCCTATTTGTTTTAAAAGAAGCTTATTCAAATTAAAAGAAATGGATAAAAATTTACACATTATTTACGAATAATAAAATAAGCCTAGAGTTTAGAATTGCTATAGTAAATGTAGACGTTTTATATGATGTTTGAGCTTTCAGCCAATTGCTGTGCTATGATTTTTTATTTTGATACTTATTAGTTATTTCTATTCAAATATGTAGTTAAGTACCTATTTTATACTAATAATAATAGCTACAAGATCTCCTGACTGATATCAGTCAAGATTTTCCAGTAATGGTTGAGGCTGAATTTATTATAAAGTTGTTTTTGTGATATTTTTTAATTTATAAAAGGCTATTATGGGCTTGACATTACGCAAGTATACATAAATCTTACTTATTTCTTATGTTTATTTAATTCTATAGCGCTTATATTCTGATGGGATTTGTGTCGATTACTAGGTGTTTTTTACTGGGTAAGTGTCAAATACAGGATGTTCATAATTGGGGAGTGTTATTTATTGGGGTTTCATTACTGGATTTTTTGTGTTCATTATTGGAGATTTTGAGTAATTTTGGTTTTAAGCTTGTAATTTCCATCATGTAGCTTTTCTGAAAAACTTACGACAGCCATGCCTTTCCCAATAATAATACCTGTAGTTTAAACTACAAACTGTTTTAATATCTTTGTATAAAAAAAGTTATACGAAATCAAATTACACAAATGCCTTAAGGTGTCACTTACTGGTTCCATCACCCTGATGGAACCAGTAATCGACAAGCGCCAGTGGTCGACACTTTTTTTTTCGATCATCTATAGTAAGCCTCAGAATTTAATTTACCACATGGTGATACTAAACCATGGTCAACTCACTCTCGACTGACATTTTTTAATACGTCACGAGAATCTGACATTTCATTACAAGACCATGGAGGATGGAACGTGACAACCCGAGTCGTTAACAGAAAAAAACGCTGTTTTTTTAACTGAATCCTTAAGAATGTGAGTACACATTTTTGCTTATGATTTCGTCATTAGTAAATATTATTGTATTATGTTTGATTTTTTGTAAAGTTAAATGAATTTGTAAAGTAATTTTATAATCAGTCTTGCATCGGGTCATCAATTTGTTTAATTTATTACAGTTGTTCATTACTGGTACTGAGAAAGTGACTTACTCCACAAATCGACAACTGTCCATACTTATAGTTTTGTTGACTTTTTGGTTTGCTAAGCAAACTTAGCTCTAATTATTTTGCTGGTTAAGTATATATTTGAAATACACCGATTGAAACACGAATACCAGTAAAGAACAATGTGTCGATCATTGGGTACAAAAAAGTGTCATTAACTGGTTTTCACAGATTTTGTTCTAAATAGCTCTTATAAAAAAATATACGAGCTGTACATGGAGGAAACAATGAAAGAAAAAGCTGAAAGAGCCAGAATGAGACTAAAAAAAACCAATAAGAAGTGAGCACAATGATGTTTTCTGTGGGAAAATCCTTTAAATGACCTGATTCTAGTTATAAAATATGAAAATGTATGTATTTTGAAAGATAACCGAGCCTATTTGTTTTAAAAGAAGCTTATTCAAATTAAAAGAAATGGATAAAAATTTACCCATTATTTACGAATAATAAAATAAGCCTAGAGTTTAGAATTGCTATAGTAAATGTAGACATTTTTATGATGTTTGAGCTTTCAGCTTTGAGCTTTGCTCTGCTGATTTTTTATTTTGATACTTATTAATTATTTCTATTCAAATATGTAGTTAAGTACCTACTTTAAACTAATAATAATAGCTACAAGATCTCCTGACTGATATCACTATCAGTCAAGATTTTCCAGTGATGGTTGAGGCTGAATTTATTATAAAGTTGTTTTTGTGATATTTTTTAATTTATAAAAGGCTATTATGGGCTTGACATTACGCAAGTATACATAAATCTTACTTATTTTTATGTTTATTTAATTCTATAGCGCTTATATTCTGATGGGATTTGTGTCGATTACTAGGTGTTTTTTACTGGGTAAGTGTCAAATACTGGATGTTCATAATTGGGGAGTGTTATTTATTGGGGGTTCATTACTGGATTTTTCGTGTTCATTATTGGAGATTTTGAGTAATTTTGGTTTTAAACTTGTAATGTCCATCATGTAGCTTTTCTGAAAAACTTACGACAGCCATGCCGTTCCCAATAATAATACCTGTAGTTTAAACTACAAACTGTTTTAATATCTTTGTTTTAAAGAAAGTTATAAGAAATCAAATTACACAAATGCCTTAAGGTGTCACTTACTGGTTCCATCACCCTATATCAAATAATTATGACTTTTTTATTACATATAGAATATAAAAAATATTTTCTAATCGTAAAAACATTTGTCAAGGCGCCTCATAGGAAATTAAAACCACATCTTCTGCGTCGTTGGCGGAGCCGCGTCACATCGGTCAACTACTGTAGTTGTCTAGCCCATTTGCCCGCGCCTAAGTCCAGCTCTGGAAGACAGGTCCTATTTCACCACCTTTACTTTGATTTTCAAATACAAATCTCCATAACATTATAGTTTGTGGTGAGAGAAGAAACGAGTTTATTAATGTTAATGATTTATATTAACAGAGCCATTTACAATACTTAAAAGAATATAAACAAATTAAAACTGTTTATCGAGTTTATTGGTCTGTCTTGTTTATAATTTTTTACGTAGGTACTGCTTGAATAAATCATGCAGTGCACACATATTTAGGGGTACAATCTAGAGGTATATATTAATATTGTGCCTTTCTATTTTGTCATCATTGGCTGTGTTCTGTTTTGTGTGCCAAATAAATACCTACATAAGTAAACATGGCGGTTAATTGGCAGTAAAATAACTGTAGTGTAGGTAATAAATAATAAATACCTACGAACTTGCTTATTACAATATGTATTATCTGTGCTGCACTCTGTACTACTGGGTTCTAGAAATCTAGATATTTTTTTATAAACAAAGGGTCGACAGAATCGAAGTTGAAAATATTTTACAACACTGGTATTTTCGGAAATAATGTTGATTCGCTCGCATCCGTTTTAAACCTTTTTATTTTTGCTCTTATGTTGGGAAAAACAGCTTGAGACCGAATTTGTCTCGGGTTTGCGCCTTAGCTGTTAATGTGCAGTTATTCGGTTCTGAAGTAAGTATTTTTAGATTATATTGGTTTTTTGCAATTTTCTGTCTTTTTATTGTTTTGCGATAAAATTTATTTATATTGATTGAGTTATAAGTACTTAATTTACAGTTACTAGCATAAGATAGATTCTTTGGTTATTTACACTGTACGTACTGTGTGGTTTACAGTACCTTAGTTCACAAAAAATATCTTTGATTTCGATTCTAAAAACGAGTAGGTATAGCCCTGTTTTCTCAGAAATTATTTAGAGGAATTTAATTAGTCAACCCTGAATGCATTTTATCTACGTTAAAAGTTATGCTTGACCCCATAAAATATTTTCTGCTCATCATTATAAGGTGCTTAACACCATTTCCAAGATAAATTATTTTTATCTTAGCAGCAACTCAGGTTTATCTTGAACTTGACTTTTGTTTACTCGTAGCACGTATCTCAGAAGTCCGCAATTGACATTTTTCTATTGTCAACATTCTTTATTTGTAATGAACCTGTTCAAGAAGTAAAAGGTTGCAGGTACGATTCCCGGCGCGAGACAAAATTTTAGTTTAACATTTTTCACTATAAAATTATGTCTAATATTATTTCAGGACCTCTGTGACGCGGTGAACGAAGATTCGCCTGCGACGCAGAAGGTTGCGGGTTAGATCCCGCCTCGGGACAAATGTTTGTATGATCTACATGTAATTGGTTCAGGTCAAATATATGCAGGTCAGTGTTCTGGTCGTTTTCTATTATGATAAAAAATATTTATCTGTGTAATCTATTGTATATATATCTGTCATCTATATCTGTCATCTAGTATCCATAACACAAGTTGCTTACCTTGGGGCTAGATGATGCTGTGTGGATTGTCCAACATTATTTATTTATTTTATTTACTGTACACAGCAATAAAGTCAAAAGTACGTTAGTGCTCACTCATGAGACCATTTTGTTTACAAGTTAATCAAAGCCGGTAAGACCTGTTGTCGACCAGTCTCCTAGACCTCCGCAACGACCCAGCAAATTATACTCTCCATTACAAATGTTCGAGCTCAGAGATCTAGATAGTGGAGGATAAGGTTCTAGTTAAGCTGAATAGGAGCTTGCAACATGTTCTGTGTGGGTATTTCGGTGCCATTCTTTGTGAACCGTTCTGAAGGTGAGTCGTCCGCGCCGTTAATTTTATGACTTCAATTATGTTATTGCTTAATAATTATTAAAATAATTTAATAATTTCAATAGCCTGAACAAACAACAAGCGAACAGTTCCTGTTTCGAAAAAAAAAATTCAAGTTTCAAAATTATGATTGTTGATTATTTGTTATTTGATTGATTACAGGCATAATACTGGATTGAAAATGATGAAGTCTGTGATTATTATCGTGGTTTCTTTGTCTGTGGCCTGCGCGCAGTACCAAAAAGGGGTGAGTGTTTTTGAAATTATATTAGAATATGCGTTGTAGCAGTTTTTTAGACGATTCAATTGCTCCAAAACGGAGAACCCTCAAGCGTGTTAAATTCTAGAAAATATATGAATTTATCGCACTTTTCTCATTTATTATTAGGTAATATGTATAAATATAAGAAAGGATAAATTAAAAACAACTTACTCGCTAGGATAATGGGGGTATATTTGGGCCAATGATAGGATCTCTAAAAGAAACCTGAGAGTAGCTTGGCTCGAATCACGAATCTTGGTAAGATGCAAAAGAAATGATAGTTTTTGTAAAATATTCTCAAGAAAAGGTACGATCGCAAGAGCTGGTTTGATACAAGGAAATATTTCCAATATGAGTAATGTGTGAAACAGTATAAAAATAACTGGTTCTACAATCCCGGCAGTTTTTTGTTTACGTTTCCTACAATTTACTCGAATTTACCTTCCTGCGAGTATTTTTAACTAAAGTAGGTACACAGGTACATACTTTTACCTATAGGTACCTTATTTGTGATCTGAATGTAGTCCTCCGGGTAGACTAATAAAATTTCGTCTGTGTATTTACGGAAAAGTTTATTTTTTTTCGTCAATTATTTTATTCAATCCTTTTGTACATTTGTCATCTAGATGGTCATCTAGTACTCACAGAGGCTCTTTAGCTTGGGGCTAGATGATGCTGTGTGGATTGTCCGGCATTATTATTATGTTTTTCCATCTTTCAGACAGGGTTAATTGTTAATTCATATTTTTATGCAATATTACTATACGTCATTAGTATTAACTTCCCTATCTCCTCCAGCCAGCAGAACTGCAAGCTCGCGTGAAGCTATCCGGCCAGGACATCGACGGAGACATCCGGTTCATCCAGCTCGCCGACGGCAAGGTCCACGTGCAAGGAGTCATCACGGGTCTGCCGGCTGGGAACTACGGCTTCCATGTGCATGAGAAGGGGGATCTGAGCGGGGGGTGTGCGACCACTGGCGGCCATTTTAATCCTTTAAAGGTAATTGACAGCTGACAGATGTCGTCCTGAACGAAAATCCAGAATTTGAGTAACTTTTTATTTATCTTTATTTGGAGAATTAGCAGTCCTAATAAATATAAAATATTCATGTCTCCGTCTTGACGAATGTAGGTATTTGACAAAATAACATACATTTTTACAAACACCCACAAACCACAGACACTACACGTTGGGTTATTGAAGTTTTCATACGGATCCCTTAATTTTTTAGAAAATATTCTATAGTATGTTTATCAGGGATAATTTAGGATTCTAATAGTGAAAGATTTATCAAATCAGATTGATTTAATTGCCGCATCAAACCAGCGCTTTGTCAGGAGTCTGTTAATACTTTCTGTATATATTTTCCTTTTTATGATCCCTTTTCGGAACATAACGAGAAATATAAACATAGATCTATTAATGCAAATTATACCATCACTATAGAATAAATCAAATATCTGTTCATATTTCCTACGTCTGCTAAAATTGTTTCGCAAGTAACAGTAATTTACAAAAATGCAGACTGTTGAAATACATTTGTAGATTGTGTAAGTCGGCTTCTAATTACGCTGTTTATAAAAATATTGATTACCTACTTAATTTCCTGAACGCCGCGATTTTTTTGCTTTACCTTCTTTATTTGATACCTACGACGAATTTGCATGCAAATAATTAACCTATTTATTATGATTCGTAGGTATTTAGATTTTAGTATAGTTTCTCTTTTCTTAGCTGTGTTCATGAAATTTTTTACAAGTATTTCAACGATTCTTGTTATATTAGGACTGTTTCAACGATTCTTTTTATATCAAGAAGTTTCGTTTTGGAGAGAGACCCTTGGAAAGAATCAATTTCATACATATATTCACATTGATGTGAGCTAATAAATAATTTTCTTTCTACTTCACACACATACATTTTGGGTTACATTGTTTAAGATTTCATTGGATTGCTAACTTTTTTGATAATTTTCAATACTAATGTTCATCAAGCACAATGTAGCATTCTAATGATGACAGAATTTTTCAAATCGGTCCAGTTTATGATGATACCTTACCTCGACATTATACTGTTTTTGTTTGTATTTTGAAAATTTTTGTCTGTACCTGTGTCTAAATAAATTTTATTCTATTCTTATGTTTTATTTGTGTAATGTTTCAGCTGCAGCACGGCCACCCCGACGACGCCGTCCGCCATGTCGGCGACCTCGGCAACGTCGTGTTCAACGAAAGCAACATCGCGCAGATTAACTTCGTTGACTCGCAGATCGCACTCTTAGGTTTACAATCAACTTCTTTTTTCTAACTTCGGAGATAGAGCGGAAATGTTATTTAGTCTTGATAAATGAAGACTTAAAGAACAAATGAACCAAGTCCTCAAGTCATAGATATCACTACATAGTATTTAAAACAAAGTCGCTTTCCGCTGTCTGTTCCCGCTTAGATTATGCTTGGATCTTTAAAACTACCCGACGGATTTCGATGCGGTTTTTTAATAGATATAGTGATTAAAGAGGAAAGTTTTTGTAACAGCATTGCAACCGTGCGAAGCCGGAGCGGGTCGCTAGTAGACAATAATAAAATATATACATAGATAGAGATATGAAGATAGATAGAGACAATAAGAAATGTGCTAAAGTTTCTATTCAAAACATTTATAAAATTGTTGAAACTAAAATAAGCCAATTCCATGGCTAGATTGTAATTTTACTCGAATTTATTGTGAAGTGGAAAATCTAGAATTCTAAAAATGTGAAAGAATTTTTGAAATCCCTTTATCAGTTTCGGAGCCTATTCAATTCAAACAAAAACAATCAAACCTTTTCTTTTTATAAAATTAGTATAGATAGATATAGATTGCATTAAGTATATCAGTCATCTAGTACTCATAACAAGCTTTGCTTTGGGGCTTGATGCGTGGATGGTCCATCACATGTCCAACATGATTTATTTGCAGGTCCGAACAACATCATCGGCAGAGGCGTGGTTCTGCACGCCCAAGCTGATGACTTCGGCAGGTCCAACCACCCTGACTCGAGAACCACCGGCAACGCTGGAGCCAGGGTCGCTTGTGGAGTCATCGGGATCGCGTAGGCATCCTGCTCTTTCAGATACTACCTGCGTATATGAAGAAAGGGATGGGGAACCACGTCATCTCAAAAACATCAGACAGTCGATGTGCTTTATGGGATAGGGAACACGTCATCTCAAAACATCTGACAATCAAAGTGCTTTATTAATTTTAGATGTTACAGGACTATTGGGCACGTCAGTCTCTCAAGCTCATTCGTTTTGAACTCGAAGTGAAAGAGCAGGAGAAGTAGTCATTCTCAATCCCTTTTTTAATATGCCGGTTATAACATTAAGGATTGTTTATTTACGAATAAAATTATTAATCTATATACCGACCCTTCCAACATCCGCTGACATAGCCTTGCGGGGTAGTATCGAAGCCATAAAGGTCACCACGCCACACTCGTCAAACTATACTGTATTTTGTGTCGTGCGGCAGTGGTGTTGGATTTGTGAGCATCAATATTTTGTCGGCAACATTGCTTCTCATGCAGAAAACCTAATACTCTCATAATTTTGCCTCTCTAACTAAAGGTAGACTGCACATTACTCACGGTTTTGCAGTCACCTTTCAAGGATTTCTTCTCCAAATAAGGAGAAATCTTTGATATCTGATTTATTCTTAGGTTTTGATATCCACTTTATAAACTCGGATAGGTAGTAAGTAAACCAGTAAGAATAAAAATTGAAAATATCATTCTATTTGTTTTTTTTTCCAAGTAATGGGTACCTACTTTATTAACAAAAATATTATAATCAAATGATAGAAACAAATTAGAACTAGTTTTACAATGGGGAATATTGATACTTCTTATGCAGACTGTTCCAATCAATCTATAGGTAGCTGAACTGAGCCATATCAATTTACAATTATTCTTTATTGCACAACAAATAAAACGGAAAGACAGGACAGAAAAAGTCAAATACAGATTAATGGGTGGCCTTATGCTATGAGCAATCTATTTCAGGCAACCTTTAGATAGATAAGAAGTGATAGAACAAGTGTAGATCTGCAGATGTTTGTCAGGGTATTCTGCTCGTTTTTTATGTATCATCATCATCATCATCATCATCACCAGCCTATAATAGTCCACTGCTGGACATAGGCCTCCCCTAATGAGCGCCATAGATGGCATCATTATTTGGGGGTTATAGCCCAATTTTTATGTATAGTAAAAAATATCTATCTAAGATATTATATTGTATTAAGTATATCAGTAGAAGGTATAGTACCTATAGCACAAGCTCTGCTTAGCTTAGGGCTAGCTAGATGATGCTGTGTGGATTGTCCGTAGTAGGAAATAGAATATAATATTCCAACAATGATATATTATTGCGCCCCGCGGCGTTACGAGCGTTCGATTTGATTGGGCGATTTTAACGTAATTTTTCTTTAATTAAAACAGAACAAAATAGTTTCAATATTTGTTCAGCCATTCAAGCGTGATGGATGACGTCGTGACCAAAGGAAATTGCTACATGTCCATCCTTAGGTTGCCAAGAAACAATCGCTCTAGCAATAATGCCGCCAATTGTGCATCTGTCTCTGTGTTTGTGTTTTTCCCCAAGTGTGCAATAAAAAGTACCGACTTGTATTATTTTGATTGTAATAGGGTTTCCTTGTTATTATAGGTACACCTACTCTAATACAGGGCGACTTATAGCCATGCCACATGGAAGGATACATAGATATTTTACTGAAAAGAGATTCATTTTAATTTTAAAAATAATTTAAATAGCATTCAAAGATTTTTGAAAAATCGCCTGTCTGAATCGGGAATCGATCCCACCAAATTTAAAAAAAGAGACCTACTATATGGCTCGAGGTATATTATAGATATATTAGCGGTCCGCCATGAGGATCCCTAACTTTTAAAATATTCTTTAGCCTATGTTCATTAGGTAAAATTTAGGATTCTATGGGTGTTAACATTTAAAATGTTTAACAAATCGGTCCAGTAGTTTCGTAGCCTATTCAATTCAAACAAACAATCAAATCTTTTCTCTTTATAATATTAGTATAGATATAGAAGAATAATGCCTATAATGCACAAAAATATAATGTACGGCCCTATAATGTACAACTCAATAATCCGCGCTAAGCGAAGAGCGATACGAGACGACGACGCGACGACGACGTAGGTAACGTTTCTTACGATTGTTTTTATTATTTTCAGAGATGCCGCGTACTCGTGGGCCCTCAACACCGTTGCACCTACCCTCATTTCATCAATGGCGATGATTATTACAGTCCTTTCTTCATTATTGATAGTCTGTTAGGTATCTATTAATTTACTTTTACTTTGTTATATTTAATTTATAAGCAAAAATCACAAATTTATTTATACTTAAAAGTTTAAAGAATACTATCATAGAATGGCACTACCCATTTCACCGACAAAGCTTAGTTAAATAAACTTCGGAGAAAGAAAATTAGGTACCTTGTATAGTGCTGCAAACTATCTACAAGTAGCTCAAGTAACTCATAGCAACACCAGTCGGAAATATAATTTGAAAGACTAGATTATGGTAGATTAGATAGTTTTATTTATTTTACTTTATGTAGGTTAGTTTAGTACTATCACAAATATTATGTTTGTAACATCATAGAAAAATTGTCGATTTGATCATTGTTGATGATGTTGTTAAATAAATTTTATTTATTGCATTAAGGTCTATTCTTCTACTGTTTTCCCATTCTAAAGCTACTAGATAACATTACAGAAAGCTTTTTAATCAGTATCCAATGCCATTCATGATCTTTGGAGCTGAGACGTGGATACGGAGAATGTCACCAGTTCAAAGTCGCTCAGCGAGCTGTGGAAAGAGCTGTTCTCGGAGTTTCTTATAAGGACAGGAATTGTAACAAATACATAGGCATAGGCATTTGCCGTGTGATGCTGGTATAGAATTTCACCACCCGCACTCTTGCCGTGGGTGTCACCGACAACTTCACCGAACTGCAATCCCCAACCCACTGCTTAGCGTGGGGATTATGGGCAATAACCCCCAAATGATAAGTAATGTCATCTATGGCGCTCATCAGCGGCCTATGTCCAGCAGTGGACTATTGTAAGCTGATGATGATGATGATGACATACGGCAGAGAACCAAAGTAATCAACATAGCTAAAATAATTAGTAAGCCTATGTGGCAGTGAGCCGGCCATATCTTACGAACCGACTACTGGGGTAAAAGTGTACTTGAATGGAGACCGCGACTCGGCAAACGTAGTGTAGGATGCTCTCTTGGCAGGTGGGATGACAATTTTGCGAAAGGTACACATAGATGCTTGATGCAGCAAACTGAAGACTGGGCGATATGGCGCTCGTTAGGTAGACCAACATATATTAGACCAATGCTGGACATATCCAGCAGTGTTATAATATAGTTTTAGGCTGAGCATGTGAGTAAATAAAACCTTTATCAACAAAGACAATTATAATTAAATAACAAAATTGAAACGATTTACAATTGAAACAGTTGAGCTAACTGCAGACTGTTGCAAAGAAGCTACAGATCGCTCAACTGAGCCATATCAATAGCAATCGGAAGCTTCCCCAAGACGCTGGCTGCAGCCATGATATGATTAAAGATATTCTATTTAGGTCAAAAACTTGTATAAATGGTGGCTGTGGCTTAAGCTTTTTGTTCGTACGAAGCTAGAATACCGGATCAATAGCGCATGTAGGACGTGGGAACCTATGAATAAATGATTGAACACTTGCCTCTTCCCATAACTAACCTATAGATACCGATATAATTAATAGCTACACCTTCATATAGCATATAACAAGGTAAGCTTTCTATACGGCCATGGCAGCAATTGATTTTGTCTTCAAAGCGACATGAACTTGGGGGTTAGGTGGATTGTTGAACAAATTAATAATAAATAATAATCTATAAGTATTTCTCATAGAGGCTACAGGTGATCGGATTGCTGGCTTCTATTTCGGTCAACGAATTAGCATTGTCATTGAACGTGGCAATGCTGCCAGCATTCTGGGCACTGTGCTTTCTTGTGGCCTAGAATTTAAAGATGTAAATATTGGAAATTTTAGTACCTAGTTGAAATTTGTTATTTTGTTGTTTCTAGGTGTTATCGTACTTATTCTGAATTTTGAAGTTTCCTATAGGAACTCCTGTGGCTCTGATTCAGGAACAAGGATAGGTTTATATCTAAAGGTGCGGAATCTTAGAAGATGTTCAACTGGATTCAGCTAAGCCATAGCTGCGCCAGGGGGCTGCTGATTGGTTTTAACGTGCTGATAATTGTAAGTGTTTCCTACAATACTTAATTACTACCTGTTTTCTTTTCTATTTTGTAGCTTTGCGTTTTACTATTTCATTCTTTTCCTTATCTCCTTTCTACACTTGAAATATATACACAAGATTTCATGGATTGAAAGCATCTACACAAGCATTTGTTCTGTTTAGTTTTACTAACAAAAAAAAACAGCCGAATAACCACCTGCTCCTTTTTTTGAAGTCATTCAAAACATTACACTCTAAATCCACTGGCCAGTTAACAAGTTGACAAAAGACTGTCGGCTGCCTACAATCACTAGAACCCGGGTGGCGCCTGCGGAAATCTAAACCGCAGCGCCCACATTTGAAGATTCTGGTGGACCAAGGGAAATAGATAATTAGTCTGTTCATGTTTCCAGTTCGTAGCAGTATGCACGTTATGCTGCGCGGCTGTAGACCTGGCTATCCTGACTCAATACGGAGAAGAAGCTGGCGGGTCTACCTCGGCAGACATCGTTATCATCGTGGTCTGTTGCTTCGTGGTATTGGTGGCGGTGATGGGCTGTGTGGGGACTGTGAAGGGAAACGAGAAAATACTTTATTGTGTAAGTATTTAGGTATATTTTTATGCATCCGCTGTAGAAGTTTTTCGCTGCTACTGCTTCAAAAAACTTAAGATATCTTCAAATTTGGTAGATCTCATCTAGATATTGCAGGTAACTTTGTAACTTTAGGACATTATTTAAGGATATCTTCTAGAGTAGTATTCTTTGTGAGGTAAGTAGTTGAGTTTCTTGAAATGGCCCATCTAGTCATCAGTATTGCTTTATTCTGATTCAAAAGGTACAATTTGTTATTGTTGGTTATCCCTATCGAAACTTTATCCGTTAACGATTCATCAAGACTGAACCAGACTTATTTTTGACTGGCCTACTCAAATACAGCCCTCCTTTTTTTTAAGTCATTCAAAACATTCCATACTGAAGTCAAGTCACTGGCCAGTTAACAAGTTGACAAAACTGACTGTCGGCTGCTTAGAGCCCCGATGGTGGGAAATCTAAATAACGGTATCACCATTTGCACATTTATATCATTATGATTAAGGATGTACCTTTTTATGATGAAGTTTAGAAGAAAAGACGCTATCTTCTTCCAGTACGTGATGGTGCTATCTGCCTTCGTATTGCTGGAGGTGATCCTCGGAATATTCGTGTCTGTGGAGCGGTACGGGCTGCAGTGGCGTGTGACGGACTGGCTCAGGGACGACTTCTACAGCAATGACACCGATGTCCAGCTTTGGGATAAACTGCAAAGCTTGGTAAGGACAGACGCGTGAAGATGAAGTTTTTAGCTGCGAATGCTTTAAAAAACTCAAGATATCTTCACGTTTGGTAGATCTCATCTAGATATTGCAGGTAACTTTGTAACTTTAGAACATTATTTAAGGATATCTTCAAGAGTAGTATTCTTTGTGAGGTATCTATGTATGCTGTGGTATTTGTATATTCCATCTGAGTGATGAATTTTGTATGTTCTAATTCTAACGCTCTTATCCCAAAAGAGGCAGGAGAAGAAAATGAACACTAGTATTTGATCTAGACTAATATTATAAAGAGGGAGGGAATATTTGATTGTTTGTTTGTTTGAATTGAATAGGTTCCGTAACTACTGTAGTTTAGTGGTTTGAAAAATTATTTGGTACATTATCCTTGATGAACATAGGCTATAGAATATTTTCAAAGAAGTTGTAAAAAAATTATAATTTTGAAAGATTTGTTAAATACTTTGCAAGGTTGGGGCGGACCGCTAGTTAATTATAATTCATACGATGGATTCTGTACCACGTGTACCTAATCTCCAGTGACACTGATGGCTATACCTACTCTGTAAGGATCGCTCACGGTTTTTTATTCCATTTCTTGCACTTTTAATATAGTCGTGATAATTACATTTCAGAAATCCAGGAGTTGGGCGTTGACATTACCACACAGTTTGTAAAGCTTCGATAGTGTCATCGTTTCAAAATGTATTTATGATGTACTAACTACACCGAAATGCGATCCCCAAACCACATGCCCAGCGTGGGGATCATGGGCAATAACCCCTAAATGATAAATAATGCCTTCTATGGCGCTCATAAGGGGAGGCCTATGTTCAGAGGTGGACTATAAAGGGCTGATGAATTGAAGATGGTGATGATCATTGATCATGAAGTATAGATAGAACTTTACACAGTTAATTTTATTCATAAAGTAAAATCAGGGAACAACAGCATCCTAAAAACATGACACATGAAAAGAACGATCAATAGAAGTCCAAGGAGATATAACCTAACACGACTGTGATGATTCTTCCAGTACCAATGCTGTGGCCTCAACGGTCCCGAAGACTACGCTGCCATGAACCGGTCCATCAGCCTTTCCTGCTGCCAGGTAGCTCACCTGGCCCGAAACAAGATAGCTCAGAAGAACATGTACTCGATTTGCCTTCAGTAAGTTACGAACAACTTGTGTTTCAATTTGCAAGACCTGATTATAGTCATCATCATCATCAGCCCACATTAGTCCACTGCTGGACATAGGCTTCCCCTAGGCGCGCCTGTCTTCAGCTTGATACAGTATTATCAAGAAATCACACATTAACTCTTCCATTTAATAAACATAAATTATATGTTCAGTGCTTTTAAATTTGTAAAAAGAAGAGATGGTGATGATGATGATGATGATCATGCAGAGCATGATTTATGCAAGTTACACAAATCAGTGTGATTAGAAGTAAAACTGAAGAATGACCAGGTGGACGGTATGATTCCCTAGTTAATTACCCGAAAACGGAAAACCATTTTGTTTGTACAGAAAACAAAATTAATGTTCTGAAACCGTGACGTGTATTCGTATTGTATTCGTCTTGGCAACAGGATCGGAAATGAGTTTTTTTTATAATTTATTTTCAAAATTTGTTACCAAAAGTTTGATTTTCCCCATTCAAAAAATATGAACGCGTCCCTTCTCCACGAGCATACTTTTTATTACATTTTATTTCGAAGTTCGTAGTTTACAGTTTTGATACAAACCTTGTGTGTGTGTTAGAACCAGGTAAACAGGACCTAAATGATCTAAACCTATTCCGAGTTCATTCAGTTCGCATAAACCAGGTGATTCTCAAGCCTAAATAAAATATTTTGTTTCCTCGCACAAAAACTAGAACTTCGCTTTGTGAGTGAAAAATAAAATAAATCAATCAATCTGATATGAGTTTCATAACGATTTCGTCAAACTACGACAAGAATAGCTTTGCATTTAACATACATAATTATAATACATAGATAGATATTTTGTTAATATAATTACATAGAAAATGATCACCCGGATCAAATATCTCAGATCATACAAATATTTGTCCCCGAGCTGGTATTCGAACCTGCAACCGCCTGTTGCAGGCAGACCTTCGTCAACCGCGCCACAGAGGTCGTCGTCATCGTTTGTAATAAAATGGCATTGTTTTCGTTTCAGGGCGAAGTCCTACTTCAGCATTGGCTGTGAAAACGAGATCCTGACGCTTCTCCAAAGTGCTGCTGACTTTTTGTTCGGAGCTGCTGTGACCGCTTTTGGATTGAGGTGGGAGTCTAAAAAAATGGTTTTCAATAACTCTTTATATTTATTTTCATGCCTAAACGCGGATACAATGAGGTTAACAATATCCCGGACACGGACATAGGCTTCTTGAAAAGTGCGTGCAAAGCCACGGGTAGAAGCTAGTGTCTATATACATACATGTTAATAATAATTGCATCTCGATATTGAGGTATTTAATGAAAGAAATAGTTTTAGTTCAAAACTGGCATAGTCTGTATACATACAGGGTGTCCCGTAACTACCCACGATTTTAACCCATGATTTTATAGTTGTTCTGGGTCGTCATGAACCCACCTGTCCGGCTTTTTCGGGTTGACGTTGAGTTACGGGAATACGACTGTTGTTTATAATAAGAAAAAATTGGACTGTAGTAGAACAACAGAGAGGATTAGAAAGAGCTGCAGGAGGTCTTTGCTCATTCGTCATCATATTTTCATATTTATTTTTTGTTTGCTTGCATAAACTTTTAGGTCTAAGAGCATGGTTAGTATAGTTTTCACTAGATATATGCACTCTGGAATGGCACTGCAAAAGAGAGAGTTCGACTTTGTTTATACAAAAATC
Source organism: Eupithecia pulchellata (assembly GCA_963931895.1). Classification (NCBI taxonomy): domain Eukaryota; kingdom Metazoa; phylum Arthropoda; class Insecta; order Lepidoptera; family Geometridae; genus Eupithecia; species Eupithecia pulchellata. The sequence continues at coordinate 12,922,392 of OZ007527.1, read as the reverse complement.
GAATAGAATTTTAAATTATTTACATAATTTATACAATAATCTAAATGGCATGAATAAGAATTATTAAGGTTGAAGTTAGAATCCAGAATTGACAGTTATTCATCATCATCATCGTCATCCTCTGTCAGTCCACAGCATTCTGTTTTCAGATCTCAGCCGTACGAGTCATCATCACCAGCCTATAATAGTCCACTGCTGGACATAGGCCTCCCCTAATGAGCGCCATAGATGGCATCATTATTTGGGGGTTATTGCCCATAATCCCCACGCTGGGCATGCGGGTTGGGGATCGCAGTTCGGTGTAGTTGTTCTGCAGAAGGCGCTGCTGCCCGCCCTCCGCTGTGTTTCCCTTAGTCGCCTCTTACGACACCCACGGGAAGAGTTGGGGTGGTGAAATTCTATGCCGGCACCACACGGCACGTACGAGCCGTACGAGTACTAACGCTAAATTGTTTCCTTGTATTTCAGCTAAGCAGTATACTCCTGGCGACTCTAGTAATCAGGAACATTAAGAACAGCGTCCATGTTTATAAGCATACTGTCAAATACTAGCATACGTTAATTATTAATTATTAAAATACAGACAGGAAAATTTGATGTTTGATTTTATACTTCATCCTCTCCTTTTCCAGTCCTTTTCCCATGCAAGGGGTTTATCTTCCAATCTTGGCCGTCATCTCCGTACCAACAACTTTCTTGTCCATCCCATGTCCTCTGTCACACAATTAATTTATCATTTCTTCTGTCTTCCTCTCGCTTTATATCCAAACAACAACAACATCAGCCTATAATAGTCCACTGCTGGACATAGGCCTCCCCTAATGAGCGCGATAGATGGCATTATTTATCATTTGGGGTTATTGCCCATAATCCCCACGCTGGGCATGCGGGTTGGGGATCGCTTTATATCCACCCACATTCAAATCGGGCGAATTCATCATGAACCGCAATCTCCTCTATCACCTATCATATCCGTACAAACACTTTTTTGACTCAACAATTCAGCTTTTCTTCAACCTTCCTCTCCCTTTCTATCCAAATATTCTTTTCGTAATATGACATTCTTCCCTTGCATGATATGCCCGTACCTAGGTAACCTTTTACTTCTCCTTTTCGTCACTGACGTGTCTTTTCAACTTCCTCTGATGTAGGTACATACTGTTATCCTTACCTTCATCTTACTCCTATCCTAAGCTAGCCAAAGATTTTTTTATGTGTTACAAAGATTGCTTATCAGGTGAGGCCTACGTATTTTAGTAGACTAGACAGGTAAAGGCAGTTGATGATGATGATGAAACTCCCGGTTCAGAATGCGGTCTTTGATTTTGATAACTTTATACGATAATGAGTCTAAAGTTAGGGTATTGTGTTGAAAAAGCGGAGTTTGCTAACAGACTTTCTTTCATACGACCTATACCTACATTATGTATATAAGTTTGGAAGGTATGTTTTTTACAAATCTAAGCTAACTAAATAAAATTAAATGTATATAATAAAAGTAAAATGGTCCTGTTTTACCATCGATTTTTTATCTGTCGGTTTTATAGCAAAGCTTCCATTTCCATTTCAATCTTGTAAGGTTACGTCATAAAATTGAAATTATACAATATACAGGTAAAAGCCTAGTAAAAATAGGAAACAAATTGTCCTCATTCAGTTTTTCTGTATTTGTCATAAGTTTGTATTTAATTAGTAATGAAATACACATTATAATATCGATAGATACTGAATATTACAGGAAAAAGCACCTGAAGACTATTAAACCTGCAGGTGCAAGTAACTTCAGCCCTGCTAACAAAATGCAAGGAAAATACTACCCTACCTCGTAGAAATAGGACTTTTAGTTATTAATTCTCGAAGACAAAAGAGGACAGTCACGAAGTGTTGGGAGCTTTAGCATATGGACTCCCACGCTCTATATATTGCGATTTGATGATAAGCGGAGCGAATAAAAAATCCTTTACATTTATGTAAAATGGCTGAGTAATATACTTAAAGTGAGAAATATACTTAAACTCAGCAAATTTTTCATCAAGACATCTTCAACACCATAATCCACCGAGTATCTTGACATCACAAACATTTTGACTTCTAATTTGACGTCTTCTGGATAGGTAATATATGTCCTGCTCTTTGAAAAGCTAGCTTTATCGGTTCTATCTCCAGACCACTGAAAGTATAGTATCAGGACTGACATGAGGTCGTCTAGTTCCAATGGGGTTTCCACGCTTTAAAGTAAACTTTGTTCCACAATGACTGCCAATGCTCCTTAAATTCTCTGCTCCAATAATAAACTAGTAAAAATAATACGGTAAGTATATAAAAATAATGAACGTGCTACAAATACTATCAACTTTATAAACCTAAAGACTTTTTAAATACCTAATGACCGTGCCAGTTTTAGTAAAGGTACAATTGGCGAATCTACTATTGATCATATCTGACAGTTCATTACAGTATTTACTCGCCTCCCCTATGAACATGGCATACATGTATCTAATCGCTATCAATTGCAGTGGTCGATACCTCCTTGAAGCTTCCACTTCATTTCCGAACAGTCCGTCTTACAGTCAGGACGCATTTATATACAACTTTACAAAATAATACCAGAAAATTATATAACAATCTAAAGATGAAGCCGCGTGATGTGAGATGCTTGAAGTTCTTTGTGACGTTGCTAAATTTGCTGGTTATTGTGAGTATTATGATTTTGTGTCCCTAATTAAATATTGATCTAATCGATAACTATTAATGTAGGTCGATCGCCCTGTACCGTACCGATGCAATATTAATGAGCACTACGCAGTTGTCTTCGATTTCTTCGATAGGTTTTGTGGTTGTCTGCCTATAGGGTAGTTTTATACCTTCTACCAGCCTGATCGGGAAATTACATCAACATGGCTGACCACAGGAAAAGCTCCCTTTTATTTGTTCTTTAGAAGAAGAAGATTATGTTTGAATGCGTACTCTTGCAATTTCTTAATTTGAACTTTGGAGACAAATTATCAAAATAGGTACCTCTAACTACGCTCTAAGAACTTTTATCAACTCTCTCAGACGAATATAGATTTTAAACAAGGGTCATTATTACCTCTCTGTTTAAAATCAAAAGTACTACAACCAAACTTTACGTGCAGGTTTTCGGAATAATACTGATGGGATTCTGCATTGCTGGCATGCGTGAGAAGAAGTCTCGTCCTGAAGAACAGTCCTATCTCTCTAAGGGAGTCTTTGGGTTTTTCCTGACGCTATGCCTTTGTCTCGTGGTGACTGCTGTGCTGGGTTGCATTGGGGCCTTGCGGGAGCATGTTAAAGTGCTCTATGTGGTAATATTTTCGATAGTATTTTAGTAATTCGAAGTTTTCTAATTTGTTCTCATCGACCCCTTCTCATCAAAATCATCATGATGATCTAACAATAATAATGAGTATCGTCTAAAATAGTAAAGTAAAGGGATTTCTATTATTTAAAATTAAAATTTACTAATAACCTGCTTCTCTTACTTCTCCTGCTTTTATTTCTATTGCATGCTATGTGTAAAAGAAATAAACGTAGCATGCAATAAGAAGTATGTATATAATTGATTTATTCCAGCACTCTTGCTTCTTCATATTCCTGATATCCGTGGAGCTCGTGCTGGGGATAGGGGGTGCTGTGATCAGTGCTTGGGTGGGGGGAGGGAGTGAGCTCCGGACTTCGTTCTACCGCAACTCCACCGATGAGCTCGAGGTGTCCAAGCATCACACTTACTGGGATAAGATACAGTCTGAGGTGATTTGAAAATGGTGACTCCTCCTTTGGGTTAAAAATATTTATTATAAATATTTTTTTCTTGTCTCTCAATAGAATAAATGCTGCGGCGTAGACGGACCTCTCGATTACGACATCATCCACCGTGAAATTCCGCCATCTTGCTGCGTACGCGCACACCCCCTGCGCGAGGGCGGCGCTAGACGTCAGTTACACTCCACCTGTCTCACTGAGCGGACGTATTACAACCGCGGCTGCGAAGAAGTACTGAGAAAGAAAAAGGCTGTGAAGGGAAAGGTGTTAATTTTTACTGGGGTCATCTTTACTTGCGTGGAAGTAAGTACCTTGCTAACCGATTTCAAACTCAATTTGTAGAGTATTAGATTCACAATCAATTTGATTGGTTTCAGGTTTTGTGCGTTGGCTTGGCTGTGTGGTTGGCGACCAGAATTCGCAGAGAACGAAGGAAGCTCCAAGCAAATTTACAAGCTCACTTTGAATCATAGACAATAAGTTGGCATTCATTTTATTTTTATGGCCTGACGGAAGTTTGTTGCAACGACGTCACGGTCAAAATTTTTGCTTAAGAATAAAATAAGAATTCTTCACGGGACACTATGGTTTTATAATAATATCTTAAGGTTTTCACTCTACCTACCTCTCTTAACACGAATTTATTCTTTACTTCTAATACATAAGTTCACTTTCAGAAAAAATATAAATTCTATCACATCACATGGTTTTATCGAATATATCCACGGGCTTAAAACGCATGATATAAATTATTATTTAATAAAATATCCGAATGCTGTCTGATAATAATAATTCAAATTAGATGTAAGAATTGTGTAAGATAAACTCACGTCAGTTGCTGTGATAAATAAGTAGAAAACTAGGTTAAGAAATCTGTAAATAAAAAAAAAACGGGTTAAGGGACCAAATTAAGTAGCCAAATGGAATGGGTTATAGTTATAGCACTTTCATTCACATTATAATTTTATTATTGTCCATTCCAGTCCAGTCCAGGGAATTCATCATGTTATAAAAAAATATAATCAATGATTTTTGTTTTTTGACTCACTAAAAAGATCCCATTCTAATGATTCTATTCGGATGAGTTTTTCTATTCCATTTTATTTAGCTGAGTATTTTGGTTTTAGGGTTTAGTCACGTACCTAATACATAAGACATAAGCGTTTGAAATATTTGTCTATGGTTGATTGTCATCGTCAGATGTGCGGCAAATTAAATATCTGTTAGTTTTATTCCTTGATAAGCAGAAATAATATTAATACCACAGAATATATTGTTGCGACCATAGAAATGCTTCTGAAATTTAAAAATAAGTAAATTAGTTTATTAAAAAAACTTTTGTAGTTTAGTTTGAACAAGATTTAGGTGTAGATTTGTATTAATGTTGTAACTAAGTTTCTGTACCTATACTGGCTAAAGATACCGATCTCGACGACCATTGTGACGCGGTGGGCGAAGGTCCGCCTGCGACGGAGGAGGTTGCGGGTTCGATTCCCGCCTCGGGACAAATATTTGTACGATCTGCAGATATTTGTTCAGGGGTTCTGGTTATTTTCTATGTATAATAAAAATATCTATCTTTTTAATAATATTGTATACATATATCAGTCATCTAGTGCCCATAACACAAGCTCTGCTTAGCTTGGGGCTAGATGATGCTGTGTGGATTGACCAGCATTATTTATTTATTTATTTTAGTTATCAAGAAGGCATACTTTTGTAATTAATTAAGTATAAGTCCATATGTCAATCGTCTTAAAAGTAACGGCAATTAGCTTTAACTATCGCGTCGCACCTGCTTGTGAGCTTGTTTGCTGAAGATATTCGATACAGGGTGCCATGGAAAGGAGGTGGTTTTGGACCCTGAGGGGACTTGTGAATATTTATATATTGAATATTGGATATTTTTTTCACAAAACTATCTCATTTGGTTTTCTGCTTCTTTTTTCAGCATAACCAGTGGTTTGTTATGAATTTATTACAATAAAATTATATGAATCTTTTGAAATTTTAAAAATAATGTATACACGTAAAAGATGGAAAAGAAACTTAATAAAAAATTGGCGTACAAAATGTTCGAGTTTCTGAAAAACGTAGAATAAACGTTGACCTCCTTGATGTCCACAATCACCCTCTTTGGATTAGTACCATTTAAGACGAGTAGAAAATTCAAGTAATATAATTATCTCATCAAACTAATATAATTATCTCATCAAAGTAATTAGTTTCTGTTGTTTCTAAATGTTTGTATTGCTAATCAAGGTGTAATTTTTTGTCTTTCTCGTAATAATAAAAAATATTTAAAACACAGATCAATTTATTATGAAATCTAATACAACGTATAATCAAGCTTAATATCTAAGACACTTAGATTTTTTTGTATTATTTAAAATTAATTTCTTACAAGGAATGACATTTTAGTTCTTAAAATAAGGTGGGTACAAATAAATTACTGTATTTTGGTTAATAATAATGACTAGTTGAATTAAATTTAAAAGATCATAACAACTAAGTGCAAGTCAACGAAAAGCTATACTTTTACAAGTGTACTTGTTTATTCTGTAGAACACTTGTAAAATTAATTATCAAAATTAATTTTAGCGATTTTATAACAACTTTAAATAAAATAACTAGTTCCTACGTATTTTAAAAGTAGTGCAACCTGAGCATAACAATTATCGAATGCATATACACATTTTTCACCTACTCTATTACGTTTTACAATACTGAAATTATTAATCCATATATTAATAATGGCTACGTGTCACTTATATTAATCAAATATAATTAAAAATGTCAAAGCCAGTTTAATTTCACTTAAAAATTTACTGCTCAATAAAACTGCTTCAAGACATATTGTTTTATCTAGCGATGCTTACTTCCCAAAAAGTTTTTAAATATAACAATAGGTAACAAAGATTCATTGGTTACATACCTATAATGCAATTTTTCGTTACCAAAACGCAATAGGTATAACGATAAGAGATATACATAATTTCCTACATGAATTGACTAAGTTCCTTAAAACTAATTAAGTTACACAATAACAAAATGCATTAGTTACGTAAATAAGACGGTAACCATTTTGTGCATTTACTAATCTAATCACGAAGTGCCTCTAAGCGGTCTCGCGACTCTTGCCCGAAGTTTTTATGGAGTGTGCCAGCCATAGTGCTAGCACTATGCCTACAGCCTGGAATAAGAAAACAATCATATAAGTAACTTCATCACCATCAACCTAAAATAGTCCACCGCTGGACATAGGCCTTATTATTTATCATTCGGGGGCTATTGGCCACAATCCCCACGCTGGGCATGCGGGTGCTAAGCTTCTTGGGCGGGCGGGCAGCAGCGCCCTCTGCAGAACAACTCCACCGAACTGCGATCCCCAACCCGCATGCTCAGCGTGGGGATTATGGGCAATAACCCCCAGATGAAATAACGCCGCCTTTGGCGCACATTAGGGGAGGCCTATGTCCAGCCTAATTTCAAAAACCATTTCAAAAAGAGACAAGTCTCGCCCGTTGGGTTGGGAGATGGGAGGTGCCTAGAAAACCCAGAAAATAAGTTGAGGCATATGCTACCTATTTTATGGATTTTTGGAACCATTCCTATATAGGAATAAATGCTATTGTCGCAAAATCTTTGAAAAACAAAACAATTAACAGAGGATCTGAGAAATAAATCAGTACTAAGAAACATAATAAATTCTATCTATAATTATAAACTTCAAACTTTAAATACCATCTTTAGCCATTATAACATTATCCCTGATTTAGTTAATTGCAATCTTATTTATACAATCTAAAAAAAATCTCTACATTTTGAGAGACATTTCAGAGTTAAAGTTATTTTTGACTCAACCTAAAAAGTTTATCTAGCATGTACATAAACCGTTTTATTTCAGCGTATATAAGTCCCATTTCCTTACAACCAATAAAACGCCAAGTTAAAATCTGACCTAGCTCGTGCCTAGGTCAGCTGATCTACGATAAGACTATAAATCCAGCCATGGCGTGACTGCCCAGTCTAATCAGCATAGAAACTACTGGGGTAAATCACGCGAAAAAACTTATATATTTTCAAGACTTAAAAAAAGTGTCCAATGGCATAGCGTCCAATTGCATCACATAAGGTAAAGATTTGATACAATGCATTTTGCGATAATTCTGACAAATAGACGGAGCTGCTTTCCAGTATAATTTGGAATGGTGGTTAAGCACGAAGTCATAAAAAAATAAAGAGGTTTACCAGTTTAATTTGCCTGAGTGAACACAATTTATAAAATATAGGGTAAAATATAAATTATTGTACCATGTCTGTTGTTATTATTATACATGAAATTCAAGGCAGTCAGAGCGATTTATGTTCAGTTAATTCCACCATGAGGGTAGCAGGAGAATGAAGGGATAGTTTCTTTCGAAATAAGCACTCAAGCAAGTCAAATCACATACAATAGATTATTTAAAAATAAGAAATACATATGTTGTTATTGATTTTTTCTTCACTTCAACCTTTTGTTCCCTTATGAAGTCAAAAACCAACCTTGAAGAATTACAATTCGTAAAAGAAGAACTCTTAGTTAATGATAATAATATAATGAATAAACTTACCTCCAAGAAACAGAAGAGAATCCCGCAAACGATGACAGTCAGCCCAGCACTGTGTATTGTGCTCAGTACCTTCATCTCACAGCCGTCCTTGTAATACTTCTCTAGCGAGAGGCAGTCAGAGCGTTTGATCTCAGAGGCGCGGTCGGTTCCGTCATCAGGGCAGCAGGAGAATGAGGGGTTGAGGCGGGGCTCGTACGCGTTGTAGTTGTCGGGGCCGGTGATGCCGCAGCATTCCAGCTGGAAGAACAATGTAGATATATGTATGATTCTAAGATTGTTTGGATAGTTCCGAAATGATTTGTCCATCGGGGCCACAAAAAAGCGTCTACGTTAACAAATGAGATGATTAAAATCACTGGGAGTTTGTTTTGTGAACCATTAGAAGAGTTATCTCCTCTGATTTGATTGATCTGACAACTGTTCCTTGATAACTGTTCTTTTCATGGTGAAAAATTTGTAACTGTTTGTCCATATCAATTCAATTTGGAGTTTGAATGTAAATGGCTGGGTTATTGAGCATTTATTTTTCTTTTAGTCTTTATTAAGTAAGATAATTACAATTAAAGTTACCTGTAACTTACAACAGTCTACAGCTAGCAACTAGCTCAATTGTCTGAATGTAAAATATAAGTTCTAATTCCGCATTAAACATAGAATTTTAATACACTCTCACCAGAACTCAATCTTGAGATAATACTTACATTAGTCTGGATCTTGTCCCAGAACTCCCTGTAAGTGGAATCCTCTTCCTTAACCGACTTGTTCTTGATGAAGGAAGCTCGCAGCTGGCTCTTCATCGTGTCCTCAATTTGAGGACGGAGAGCCGCTGCTGCTATACCCACGGATAATTCCAGAAGGATGATGAGGATGAGGCAACCGACAAACTGGAAATAAGGATTTCATTGTTGATTTGCGTTATGGACCTACATATTATGGTGCAACCAGCTTAATTGAGTAACGCATTTTGACCTTTGTGGTAGTTTTCATCATCATCATCATCAGCCTACAATAGTCCACTGCTGGACCTCTAGGCCTCCCCAAATGAGCGCCATAGATGGCATTATTCATCATTTGGGGGTTATTCCCCATAATCCCCACGGTGGGCATGCGGGTTGGGGATCGCAGTACGGTGGAGTTGTTCTGCAGAGGGCGCTGCTGCCCACCCCCAGTGTGTTTCCCTTATTTGCCTCTTACGACACCCACGGGAAGAGTTGGGGTGGTGCAATTCTATGCCGGCACCACACGGCCTACGGCCGACTTGTGGTAGTTTTAAGATTTGATAATTCTGAGTAAAATATTTTGGCCTAAGGTGGAGCACACTAGGAGGTAGATTTTACATTTGATAATTCGTTATGAATCTCGTTTAACTTATTACTTTTGCTGGAATAATCAACAAATAAACTGTTAACAACTCTACCTATCTTTTATATGTAGATTGCTTAACGTACTCTGTACTCTCTAGGGATTGTTAGTTAAATGTCCACAAAAACTTGTAGGTAATTTAATTACAAATGTGTCGGGTCAGCCTTTGAAAGTGAACTAATTGGGTCAATGAGTCATGAATAAATATTTCTGTAAACTGAGAAGTAAATAGCTTTATTGGTTGGAGAAGAAGTATACTGATACTCTTGAGTTTACCTTTAGACAATGGCTAGTTAACTTTTCAATGCAACAAAACAATAGGTTCAATGCCCTCCAAATGGCTTGCCCTATTACCAATTGCTTGCGTTCTTGGTGAATTTATGGATGCCATGATCCGCGTAGGTGTGGCCACAGAATAAATATAGTTCGTGTTGAAAATTAGGAAATCAGATGCATGCACGTAAGGGATATTTGAACAAAGCATTTGCCTAAACGGAATGAAGACATTGTTTGAACCACTGCTTACTGTACACTGGTTTGTTTGGAAGCTTTTATTAGGCACACATAACTTGATAATATGGACCGGTATAAGGTGGTTAGCTAGACAAGTTATGATTAGTTACTGCTAAATAAGTAGGGTTGAAAATAATGCAACATAAAAATGAAAGGTGCGTTCAAATATGAAACAGCTGGTATTGGTACGATCAAGTGTTTTGATTTTACAAATGTTATGTATTCAGCATGTAGCGATGCGTTTTGTAAGCGTGTGAGGGCATCACACCAATCGCAAAGCAAAGTGCATAGCCAGCGATAGAAACGCAACTGTACCGATGCGGAAGCGCGTTAGCATCGCTACAAAAAGAAGCCGTGGGCTAGCGCTCTCAAAGATATTTTCATTGATTTCCCGACAGTAATATTTTGGTTCTATTGTCGGCTTCCTTTAAATATTCTTAGTTGAAGCTTAATAAGTATATAAACATACAATGTACAATAGCTTCGGACTCTCCTTCCAAGCGCCGAAGCACCCAAAAGCCGCGATGACGAGGATCAGCACACCCACCGCGATGAGAACTGCATCCGTCTCGTGACCGGTCGTCTCCATCCCGGCGAAGCCTTTCAGCATGCCCATGTCCACGCATGCTGCAGCGATGATGACGATTCCGAAGATCTGTAGAATATAAAGGAAAATTTTTGATATATTATAGTTATTTAGAGGGGTAAAACCTTTATTAACAAATTGAAATTAAATTAGAACGGGTTTAATTTACAATAGATACAATTGAGCTAACTGTAGAATGTTGTAAACAAACTAAACACTTTGCTAACTGTTGCATTGCATATTGTAGTTATTATCACTAAAGTCATTTTTAACGGGATATTAGACATGTCTTGCGCCATAATCACGGAACTCATGTCACTGCAAGTTAGTTCTTATAGGCAGACATCTACCCTCATTTTTTGTGGGTATAAAACTGTGCCGAAAAATTGTGTTTATAGAGATTTCCAACACAAAACTGTAAAAGTACCCGTTTGTTCCTATAGACTAGAGTGAAAGACTGACCAATAAAAAAATCGACTATTGGTCAGTAAAGTGTAGGTATTTTTTGTCTCTCGCAAAGGTCTCACGTTGTAATGAATACCCAATAATTTTGATGTTTCATATGTAGGCAATATTTTTTACCGAAAGATCCATCGAGATCAAAATAATACATAATACCTAATAATTCATTTCTGTCAAAAATATATACTAACTTTAATGCTGACTCTGTATCATTAATGTTTTCCATCATCGTATTGTACTTGTAATAATAAAAGGAAATGCATGTAGAAGAATTTGCTAACCGAATTTTTAGATAACTATTTTAGTTGCTTAACAATTCTGTTAGCAAACTCTGACGATTTGAAGGGTATTTATCCTTTCGAATCGTCAGAAGAGTATTTTGTGAACATAAAGATTGATGGCTGATAAACCGATAACAAGTATTTATGCCCACGTAATTGGCTGGCATGTTAAATTGGTTAACTCCTACGAATTAAAAGTTAGATAGCTATACACCTACTCTATCCAATTACAGCCATTTGGTTTGCCGAATTTCATAATAATGGTAACTACGTCTTGGGAGCTTCGTATTTTTACTGCTCTTCTTATTGAATTATTCTTTAAATAGCGGTCCGCCAGGTCTATGCCGGGTTGAGTATAAATTTAAAAAAAATATGATTTTTTACACACAAACACTTATAGGTTGTATTTCATTTGTTGGAGTTTTCACACGGATCCCCTAACTATTTTTAATATACCATGCTACATTCTGCTACATTTATCAGGGGTGATGTAGGTTTCTAATGGTGAAAGGGTTTTTAAAATTTCAATTTAGTAGTTTTTATTCAATTTAAACAAATAAACAACAACTCTTTATTTTAAATAATATAAGTTTAGATTGACTCCGACTCCCTGACCCATTATTGGAAAAACAATCACAATTTTTTATGTTTTAGTTTTCTTAGTCGTGTCTTATGTTACTTTTATCATTTCATTCTTAGAGATTTCATTTGTTTTGTGTGGCATTCGAATTTCAAACTGTGGAAAAAACCCATGTCGTTTGTTATATTTATTCGAAGTTCGAACTCTATGAAACAAATGACATTCTGACTACAACCTACAATTTGTATCGATCGAGTGTTGTTACTTCTCTCTTGTGTTAATATTGTCCACAACATCACCGTTAATGTATCTTTAGATAAGTTATGGCAAAAATCATTTGACCAATGTTTATTCCGTGAACAGTGTAGGTCGCGTGCATCGGCATTGGGCATGTAGTTTTACAATAGAATCACCTTGGTAGGATGTAATCATGTCACCATGACGTCATTCCATGGTGTTATAGGAAATTTGCATCACCGGAAAAACTGAGAAAATCACAAGGTTTTATAAAAAACTTATACACCATGGAAACAATTTTTAGATAGTTAATTTTTAATAATAATTCGTAATATTTCAAATCGCGCGGGCCGAAGCTTGGAATTCCCACTAATAAAGCCAAAATTTGTGAAATAAGAACTTTATTTAGTTTTTGTATATTCTTTACTAACTAAAAAGATACAATAAAATACTCGTAACAGAACCAAATTAGAACAAATATTTTGAATTGAAACAATCTCAGGCAGCTCATTATTTTATTTAAAATTTTTTTCTTGATTTTGAAAACTACTAAACTGATCAAGATGTTAATCAGCTTACATTTAGAACATAACCTAACATAGATAGTTGGCTACTTATTATATTGAAAACACAAGAGCGAAGCCGACATATTTATAGGTACATACTCTTCGGTGCGTTCCTTTATTTTAGTTTTAGTTTCTATGCAGCTGCTATTTAGGCATATATCAACATCATTTTAGACCCGTGCAATGGAGAAACAGGGCAAGGAACGCCGACCGAAAATAAATGGGAAAACCGTCAAGGAATATAATTATTATATCACCCACATAATATAAATTAATCGCTTTTCCATGCCTTCTGTTTCGTGTAATAAAATAGTGGAACAGTGTAAAATACTATGGCGCCCATCAGCGTACGTTCTTAGCATTCTTGCCCTCGACATTTGCAATGTGTAAGGACATTTTTAATTGCGATCCAGTAGAAATCTGCCGCTAACCGTGACTTTGAATGAATTGGTCAATTGTATCCATTTGAATCAAGTGGCGATGATGTTGTGTGACATCACTGTGGATTCTATTTTCATAGCATTCTCGGGAATCGCTAGGTATTATATCGCAAATGTTAAGAAGCGAGGGACTAGCGAGAAACTGAAAATGACTGACCTAAATGGCGACTTCTGTTAAAGAAAACCTTTAAGTACCAGTACCGACTAAGAACTTTTTCAAGTATTGCCCTCTTTCGTTAATTTCAGAAAATTTCTTCATGGAACTTTGTTGTTACATATGTCATTTATGTTATCGTTTCGGCATGTTTTTAAGCTTTGGTGCTTGCGTTCCTTTCTTGTTTGTTGATAGAACAGTTCTATGAATCTAATTTTAATCGGCACAGAAACGTTTATTACATTTTTGTTTACCACGGACGATGGTATTTCCAGTGATGACATGTTGGCATATCGACCGAGTCCATGAACGACCCAATTCCATGACCTGCTTTGGACGATGGAAACATGATTCAAAGAGCGGCCTGTTCTTTCAATGGCATCTTGAATGGGTTATTTATTTTACTAACTATGTTGGTTCGGTCATGACTGGTTATCTAAGCGAGTGTGAAATTAACTCCTTGTAAAGAGAAGAGTGATCTTCTCTTTACAGTACAAACTCTTTACGTTTGAGTAAGTATTTTATATTAAAACATAAAATCTCCTTAGCGTATTTAGTCCTGGCAACCATGGATGCCTAGGATAAATCACTCTCAGCCACAGGCCGGCTTTTGTAGGTAAAGTTTTAAATTTTTATTTGGTTAGCTTTTAAATCTTAATTTAGATACTTAATTGAATTTAAAATATAAATCAAGTCAAATACAGTGTTCATTCATGTATTCCAGCATTAAATAATACAGCTTAACCTACTTAATTATGTTAGCTTTTGAAAGGTTATTTTGACCCCATTACTTCATTTGGGTGTGTAATGTGAAATTCTTACTAAAACTCACGCAACTGCCATAAAATAGAAAATAAGCACTAGGAGAAAACTGTACTTTTCACACTTTATGTGAGAAAATAGTAAAAGTTTAACGAGTTTCCTTAGTTTCGCTTTTTTTTTGCGCTTTCTGAACCGAGATAAATCGAATTCCGAAAAAGAACTTATTGTAGGTTATACCTACGGATTTCCTTGGAAAAAAACATGTATATTTTGATGTTACAATTTCAAACTCCTTGGGAGTGATAATGTTCATTGTTCCCGAGAGAGTATGTAGTATGTTTTAAATTTGGAAGAACAAAAACTTGGAAATGTTGCCGGAGGAGTTAAGGGCTATAATCGCTTATGGTATCTGTGCTTTCGGTTTCCATTACATATCGTATAAAGTATGTTATCTGTGCTTTCGGTTTCCATTACACATCGTTTAACGTTTATTTTTGAGAATTGTGAGCTAAACCAATGTTTCCCTAAGTTAAACTATTTGTAAAAACAACGACAAGACTAGGTACTCCAATAAACCAAACGGACAGTAGACACAAACATTAGTGCTTCGTTGATTGATGGTCTCAAATGAAGTATAGTCATTAGGACTGAACAATATTATGTACTTACTTCCCGATTATCCGATCGAAATGCTGTGACCTGATGATGACCGGGTCATGAACTGTATGGATAAAATCGACCGTGTGTTGTCATCTATACGCTTGGCTGGTTGTCAGAGCAGTGTTACTATTATTTTATGGTGGTGTTTTACAACCCGATAATCTACAGTTGTGTGTTTTAAAATTTCATCACTGTGCGTCTATTAGACTCGACGAGTACAAATATTGTGTGTTTTAGGAATTATAAGATTTTGAATGTTTTAAGAATTCATTACCAATGTATAATCCAATGATGAATACTACCATCTATGGCGCTCATTAGGGGAGGTCTAGAGTCTATTTGATTCAACGAGTACAAATATTGTGTGTTTTAGGAATTATAAAGATTTTTAAAGTTTTTCGAATTCATTACCAATGTATAATCCAATGATGAATACTACCATCTATGGCGCTCATTAGGGGAGGTCTACTCGTATGTCCAGCAGTGGACTATAATAGGCTGGTGATGATGATGATGTACAATCCAATCTACAGGTGGCTTAACTGATAATGATAGCTTTCGTTTTCAAGGTATGGATGAGAAGGTAGTTTTCGAAACGCTACCCAGCCTAGCTCGATACAGCTCTTGGCATCCAGAAACTATATTTGGTATTTTAGGAATAGGTACCATTAAGAAGAATGATCGGCACACGAGTAAAGGTCCTTATACCCTATATTTTCGTTTTTAATATATCCCTGTGTGTGCTTTCCCTATTCTAAATAAAGACCATAAGACCCCTCAGTAACAAAAATGGACCTAAAATGTTGTCCGATTTAATAAATGAATTATTTTAATAATTTTATTTAATTAACATTATTTGCTAACACTTATGAAAAATTTTCTCAGTTTTGTCAAAAATAACGTGTCGTTTCCTAGGAACATTCCTACATGCATGCCTACATATTTATAGCATGCCAACGAAATATTTATAAAATCTTATGAGGGTCTAATGTGCGTGTCCAATAAAAATTCAACAGCAGGCGCCTATTTATTACATTAGTTTTTATGTCTACGTGATAAGTATTCTAAAACTATTATAGGTGGATTCCTTTTAAATCGTGTTTTGTAAACCTTGGGTACCATGCCATAATACTACTGAGGCATTTATTTCTCAAAGAACAGAACGTATATCCACATAAAGATTATAATTTTTGCTTAGTAGATTGTACTTTTCAAACTTGTTGTAAAATTTTACAGTGCAGTAGAATACTACTGTATCCTAGGTAATGTTAGTGCATTAAAGTTAATCTGTGGTCCCATCTTCTAGGGGACTATCCCGACAGGTATGATATGGAATTTGTTTCTATTATTTGATTGAAATTTTCTTTGTTAATATCACAAAACCAAAATGGAGAATGGCGCAAAGCTTGAAGATTATTTAGCTAGCCATGGGTACCATCCGGGTAATAATTATACTTACAAAATCGTGAGAGAAAAAGATTTACCAAACAAACTATGGAATGGTAAAAGTGGCAATTTTTGGGACTGTCCAGGAACGGACGTTGGTCGTTTCACTGAGAACATGAAGTATATGAACTTAATATTCTACTAAGTATCACTGAGTCACCAAATAAAGCGTAGGTAGGGCGCTACTACGAGCACGGATGAATAAATAAGTATTATGACATTAAGGTGCGCGTACGCAACGTTCTAGGGTCAGGGCTGTCACAATGTTGTCATTTGGGAGTGTTTTGATTATAAATATTGACCATGGTAAGGTATTTCAATAGCAAGGCCTGGTTAAAGGGAATCACAAATTGATTTTAGATGTGATTGTTATGACAAAATAGCTCTATTATTTATATTAATAATTTCCTACAGCTGGATTGAATCCTCCCTCTTTCGATCTCATCTCAATGGAATCCAAAAAAGGAGTTTATTAATCAAACCTTTGTATATTTAAGTTGTAAATGAGACATAAATATTTTGAGTAGGTACCTTCATTATTATTACTCAATTTAAGCTATACATTGTGTTCAAGCAATTAAACTATCTTTATCTTAATTTACTACTAGATACTAAACGAAGAACAATTTATACATATAGTAAGAACTCCAATATGTTCCTCAAACTCAGGTCCTTTATCCTAATTCAAAATGAAAACTGTGTTAAAATAACTTACCCTTCTAATTATTAATATATCTGGCTAGATATTATGGATTTTATTCGGAGTTCCATATTCTCAATATTTTTAAATTGTAGTGATGGATTACGATTTGCTAAGTATACCAACCATAAAGCATAGACAATCAAGTTACGTTGTAATAGTAGAGTGCTCAATTCATTCACAAAAAAGCGTCTGACCTTCACGGTTCGATTTTCTTTATAGGGACTCTATTTAACACAATGCTTACTAATTCCGAGCAGGAACTACTTGACTTTTTGGTTGAAAAATCTATCAGAACTTATTTTGTCGCCTTAGTTTTTTTTTTGCCGAAAAAAATAACAATAGTCATTTATTTGAGATAATCAAAAATCCATATAAAAGTTAGTAGCAATTATCTTAAATCTATGTTATTTTATATTAGTGGTGAATGAAAAATATAAATTTTTTTACCATTTAGCTTTTCCGCTATCATTATCAGGATGCTAGTTTGGTAATGCTTCTTGCTGCGAGCCATAAATCATGTGGTACATGACCATTTCTTTTGAGTACCTAGTACCTACCTACTCATATTCAATACTGAATCATTTATTGCATTCTAGGACGAGTGGAAAATGTCTTTGATTGAATTCTATAGGTGTACTACTGTGAGGTTTAAAAAAACTACATTTATAGACCCTGTAGGACACAAGTACGTATGGATAGAGAGGATGACGTCATTGTTACTAGATATATTAATTTTACTTAAATAATTATCATATTCGGTTTTGGGTCTGCCTTTTATAAATAAATATGATTTAGAAATACCGATATTTAATACCTTTCCGCCGTACAGTGTTCGCTATTGTAATTGGAATAGCGAGCCCGCGCGGGCCGTTCGCGAATTATTATTGTAAGATACATAATAATTCGCGAACGAAATCTTAAGTTAACATTTTAAAATCAGTTCGCGGTAACTATAGAAGTCTTCTTGGTAATTACGAGGTATTTTATAGCCATTAAGATGATGTAGTCGCAAAAAGTGAGTAATCCAATGTGATTCCGTCATGGTTTCCTCTAACGATGACTAATTTCTAGTTATACCTACCTACCTAGCACAAAATAGGAAAATATTTTATTATACATGTAGGTACCGTTATTACCTAGACCTAGAGCCACAGAACCATCTAAAGACAAAACTTCGTAAGCAAACGCAGATTCCACTTATCAATGGGAAAATAAATGTGCATTTAATTCTGACTGGAAATATAAAATGAAGCTCGTGTATCAAAAGCCTGTTTAAATTTCGTGCCGTTTTCAATTTATACTGAAGACAAAAAATATATCCTCAATTGAATTCATTGACTGCTGGACCGGCGGCGCGGCGGCCGCCTGCCACCCGGCAAACAGTATCAAATTTTAACTTTCATTGATACACCGATAACGAAATGGTAATGGGTATCGAATGTTATAAACAACGAATGAAATAAAAACCGTTAAAGTCAATTGTGCGTGTTACGAAATGTTTTATTTTGTTTATTTATTAAGACTTACAAATCAAATGTCCATCCCTAAATATGGCATTTAGTCTAATGCGGTGGCTCAACGGGTGTATGGGCTTGGCCCTTCGATTCAGATTCAGATTCAGATTCAATAACTTTATTTCTTTAGGCGTACAAAATAAGCACTTAGACAAGTCAAATTTCATACAGTTAATTATTATAACAAAGAAATAAGTTGTTATTGATTTCTCTTCACTTCAATTTTTTGTCCACTAGTGGAAGAAGTGAAAAAGAAACCACTAGTACATTCATATGTAACTTATGTGTCTAATTCTAATACAATGTTTGTTTTTCTAAATCTAAATATAAAATGATTTAGATACATGTCAATAATTATTTAAATACATATTATGTAGCTAAGCACAACATTCAATTTCTTACATGCTATTTCTTACATGTTTTTGTTTCTAGTATTTCTAGATGTATTGTTTATTACATGTTTTTCATAGATGTATTGTGATATTACTGTCAAGATATTTATTTTTTTAAATAATTCTCTCAAAGAATCGCGTGGCTTTAATTTATAAATCGCACGGATCGCCCTTTTTGTAGTACAAAGATAGTCTGTATGTCCGCCGCCTGTCCCCATAGCAAAATACTATAGGACATAATACTATGGAAGTAACTGAAATAAACTAACCTAGCTGTATCTTCATCGGTAATATATCTAATTGTTCGAACTGCATAGGCTGCTGAACTAAGTCTGCCTGCGAGAGCATCAATTTGCGGTCTCCATTGCAAAGAGGAATCAATATGTAGCCCTAGGAAAATGGTAGAGTTTACAAGAGGAACTATCTCATCCCTTAGCATAATTTTAGTAGGGAATTCTCTTACATTTGGTAACATGAATTTTATGCATTTGGTTTTTTTAGCATTGAGTAAAAGATTATTGGCGGTGAACCAATCTAGTATTTGTGATATATTCCCATCCGCCCCATTATCCTCCCCATCAATGGGGCAGTTGGTAAAAAAAATCCCATCTGCCCCATCATTCAAGTCAATGGGGTGGATGGGATTTTTTGCCCCATTGACTTTTTAATAATATAAAGAATAAATTTCACTATTCATAATTATTCAGATACTCTTATTCCTATTTACGTAATTAACTGTTAGTAGGAACAATAGGAAATAAAAAGGCCAACTTATTTGAGCTAATCAAGTTCTGGTTTATTGTAAATATATCTTGAAAGAGAAGTATTTACATCGTCATAATTATATTTATTTCTGTCAACTTTAAAAATCAACGAGGTATCATCAGCAAATAAGACTATATCACAAAAATCTTTCGCTAAAAAAGGGAGATCATTTACATAGACTTAAAATAGAAATGGGCCTAATATTGATCCTTGCGGAACGCCTAATTCAATCTTTGAACCCCTCGATCTTTCTTTACCAATATCAACTTTTTGAACTCTATCAGATAGATATGATTGCATAAGGTCCAGTGCCTTGTTATTAATACCATAGTGTTTCAATTTCATAATTAAAGTACCATGATCCACTCATGACACCATGATTCACCCAACAGCTGACTTCTTCGATAAAAAGTAGTCTCAGGCTAGCCTCTTTAAAAAAAAAGTAGGCTAACTAGCACCTTACAAAGAATAACAAACCAATCATTCATTAAGTTTGCCCCGAGTAGGTTGTTATCCATAGCCATTTGTTTCACGTAATAAGACAGAACCTTCAAATCTGACACCTGATGAATGAAACAACGTGAATGCTATAGCGACATATTCGGGCGGTCTTTACCATTTAAGTATTTTGTTCTTATGCCTTGAGAACCCATATGAGAACTGCTTCGTCCTGAATACATTATTGACGAGCTAAAGAGAATAAATGTGGGTTCATGTTTTATTGCTAGAATTTGCGTTATAATTTTTTTATGATCCAAATTATGTAGAATTAGATTTTTATTGTGTTTTATGGATTGTTATTGTGTACTTAAAAGAGATATTGCTTAAGGCTCCGGTGTCGGATGAATTTCCCATACAAATGTAATAACAAAAGAAATAAAAAAATGATTTGTAATTTGAGCATATTTTCACCACGGAGGTACTGCTATTATTTCTAGTAAAATAGTATTTATCTCGGACCCAGATTCAGATTCAACAACTTTATTTCATTGGCTTACAAATAAGCACTTAAACAAGCCAAATTTCATGCAGTTCATTTAATAAAAAAAGAAATAATTTTTTATTGATTTCTCTTCCCTTCAAGGCAATGTAAGGAATTTTACACCACATTATGAAAATACATAAGCCATTGTAAACTATGTTTAAAGATATTCCCAAAAAAGACACACTCATGAGAAAACTGGGAAAATAACAAATGATAGGTAGTGAAGAACACTGAAATACTCCATACTGTTACGTACGACCAAGATGTTCTAAAGCTTTATACATGAACATAATTACATTATCTAACAAGAAAAGCTTTGTCCCAAGCTTTGTACTGTCTGTTGTGTTCGATGTCCCAACGTGGCCATGGCCTTATTACCTACTGGCAGTAAACAGTCTAGATGACCCGCGTACTGTCCCAAACAGATGGCAGACGGAAATAGACTCGAGGAATTGTGACACTTTTCTGTATTTTTAGCTAACAAGTCCCACTTTTTTTTATCAAAAGTAAGCCAAAAACTGTTTACAATTATAGTAAAAATTAATTAGCTTACCATAAACAATCCATTGAAGATAATCAGCAGGAATTTTATGCAGCTCATACCGCAGGCTTCCATGGCGAATAACTATTTACTATTTTAATAAACACAACAAAATCACAAATCAACTTCGAACCCAATCGAAACTAAAAGTAAATAAAATTCTGCAAGAAACAAAAGAGAAGAGAATTCGAAAATTTGAAATTCAAACGTCGAACGTCTTTTTTTTTATTTAATCGGATAGCTTCGCGCCGCGTAAGCTTCTGGCCAGTCACAGAGGATGAATGTGAATGCCGCAATCATTCTTCGGTAGAGTATTTAGTAGCCCAGTATTTGGTGGTGTGAAGTCGCGTGCAGGGGCTGAAGTCACGCACTGAAATCACCCCCAAATTACTTTGACCCTCAGATTTTATGTGTTGGAAAGGAGATATAGATCTCGATTAATCGGTTGTGGTAGTGTCGATCGGTTATTGGTCTCCCGATATCTTTTGTTTTAACAAGCTAGTTACATTATCTTAGGTCAAAATCTAGAGGGAAAAGAATTTGCATATTGATCAATTTTGGTCTATACCTACTCGTAAGTAAATGTCAAATGATTAATATTAGGATCGTTTTACGTCGAAGTGGCAAGGAACTCTAAAAGCGACAAAATGGTTAAGAAACGTTGAACCCAGACTGAAATGCGACGGCACGTAGTAAGGTATGTATGTATTATATACCTCTATGGACAAGGTAGAATGCTAGGTGCTAAGAGGTTAAAGTACTCTACGGTGTTCAAATCTGTTGCCATGGTTATTTGACGTATTGTAAGATTGTCAAAAGAGAATGAAATTCATGAATAGATCGAAAAGAAAATTACCAATCATCTCAACTGAAAATTCAAATCCACTTGTAGAGCAATTCCAGCATTGTTTGGCTTTTACAAAATTTTATTTTATATGGTATATAGAAAAATTCTTTATTGCACAACTGAAAACTAAATAAAAATTTTAAAAAGTATAAAAACATAAAAATATAAAAATTTTAAAAAGACCAATTGAAATCTAAATAAAAATTTCAAGATATGATAATTCTGGAGACTTTGTTCTTGTACACACAGCCAACTGGCTGCATGACCACATACCTCACGTGTCAATTGGCGGTCTTATCTTCTAGACAACCGTGGATGGATAAAAGCTATGTAGCTTATAGGTACTACTGTACTGTACAAATGAGAAAATGTGTAAAAATATATTCATAATTTATTTTAATGTACTTATAAGTTTTTAACATCATAAAATAGTAGGCCGACGTGTTTTGACGTCATAATTATGAGTAGACGTAAAGTGTCAACTTTCAACTGATCAGCTTTTAAAGACGTTGTCCTTGTTAACATAGCCCACTGAATTCATGACCACATAGCAATGAAGTCTCGCCATTTTCGTGGACTTACGCGCGACGTTTTTAATATAAAATTTTATTGCTATTTATTTTTAATAATTCCGTTATATTTATGCACATAAGACATGGTACATAATACATTGATGGAATGACAGCAGAGGTGCATATCTCGCCCGAGTACGTGAATTATATAGGATTACATACTTAACTACCTAATTTAAGCAATTACAAACATTAAAACAATTATATTTAGATATCACTAGCGGCCCGCCCCGGCTTCGCACGGGTATTAAACAAAAATTTCAGAAATTATACACACTAAAACGATAGGTTTCACAGTTTTCATACGGATCTTTACTTTTTTAACAGCATTAGGGTTTTTGACATTGACTCAACATTCCAAAACTGACACTGGCCGTAGAGAAAAAGCAAGCACCGTGCGCTATACAACCTCTTTTTCTATTCTGACGCGCCATGATAGAAAAAGAGGTTGAATATACAGCCCACGGTTCAATTATTGAATTTTTCATGCGGATCCCTAACTTTTTTGAAAATATTATATAGCCTATGTTCATCACGGAAAATTAAGGATTCTAATGGTGAAAGAATTTTTTAACTCGGTCCAGTAGTTTCGGAGCCTATTCAATTCAAACAAACAAACAAACAAACAAACAAACATACAAACAATCAAATCTTTCCTCTTTATAATATTTTTAGGCTCGCCGGTACTAGCTGGCCCAGATTAGAGGGAGTATAAACCAAAACTCAATAGAACAACTGTAAAATTGTGGTTTCTTCCCAAGACCCGGTGTCATGCCTCGAGCGCCATATTTTATCTGTCGCTCTATCATGATTGCCAGATACGGGGAGGCTCCACTTCAGTTGTCAGTGTCATTTTGACAGAACCAAAGACAGAAGGGGTCTATATCTCTATGGTAACAGAACCCTTTCCAACGACTATAATTTCACCAGGCTACCCAAAACACCATCTGCGTCTATACGGCCTACCTGACATGCGGCCGTCCGCGGACGCTAGTCTTAGCCACCACGACCACATATATGGTAGGTACCTAGAATAACTAAGTTGTTGACCACCTTGATACTTAGCCACTTACACAAAAATAAGACAGATCCACACCGTCTTGTCGGAGAAATAGCCTCCGCCATGCCAGCCCGATGAACAGCCACTCTCAGCCCGGAGAAATAGCCAACAAAAATCTCGCTAGCCTGGCTTATCTAGCTGGTACGATTTGGGATCGCAATTGACTCGATGATACTCACCTTGGAGCATCCACGCTCCTCGCAATCACCACAGACAGTGCTGAAATGCACAAAGACCCAAAATTACACAAAATCGCTCGTCCAACCTGACAATAAACCTTCCGAGATCAACGTACGGATCAGTCAGACACAAGTTGGCCCCGCCGCACGCACGTTACTTACCGCAGCACAGACACCTCCATCCACAAACTAAGAACATTGCTAGCTTCAGCCCGCGATACGTTGAAGGTTAAAACATCAACATACAATAACCACACTCAACTTCTTTGCCATCCACAACGCTCCATTTCGTGAGAACGGCCCTAGTATAGGCCCCACTCATGTGCAGACAACTAGGAAACAAACAGTGATAGTTACCGACCACAGATGAGATCCGCGGTGGTACTACCAGAGAGATGAGAGGACCCGAAACAAAAACACATCAGTTATCCATAAGCCAACACTGAATTAATCAGACTAGACTCACAAGATGGAACTATCTCCATAAACAAACAACATCTGATCACTGTTTAGACACAACACAAAATTGAACGATGCACACATCAGTTCTGCCATGCAACACTGTACCACCATGTACAACCCACTAATATTGAGACACCATACTCAATATGCCCATTTGTACCACCGTGTACAACCCACTAATATTGAGACACCATACTCAATATGCCCATTTGTACCACCGTGTACAACCCACTTATATTGAGACACCATACTCAATATGCCCATTTGTACCACCGTGTACAGCCCACTAAGTCCAAGAAACAGAGGAAAAACCAAAAACAACCCCGACTGTATAGAAACAGAATGAAACCAACCATGTGAACAAGAGAAAACAACAAAACACATCAAAAGCTATAGTAGAATACAACACAAGAAAGTCCAGAGTAAACAACAAAACACATCTAAAGCTATAGTAGAAAGTAAACGACAACATAATAAATCACACAGCATGATCATCTGTGTTTGCGGGTAGCTATACTGTTAGGTATTAGAAAGAAGGTATTTTTGTTTATACTTACTTTACTCCTCAACATCAATATCAAGTCTGTAATTTTCTTGTTTATTTTAGTAACATGTGCAACATAACATTACACAATTCTGAATGAGTACCTAACTGAACAGATACATGAAGGTAACACAGTAGAACAGCAACTTAATACAAAGTGTTGGGTATTTCATAATCAACAGAAAAATTATTTTATTGTTTCATTCCCTTTTTTTTTTGTTATAAAAACAAACACTTACTTGGAAACCCAAACCAACAATCAGACAGGTTGATGTGGCCTATCTTAATCACCAGGCACCCTTCACTATCTTACCGACCATGTAAAGTTGATTTTCTATGACATCCCATCATCAGGCTCCATTTTGTATTGCAACATGGATGTCCTTGTTACACTGTACCACCTCCATGCTGAATGTAGCTTCATCACACTGTATGGCATTCTCCATTTTGACAGAAATCTGAAAACAATAAATCACAGCAGAAAGATGCAACATAGGTGCCCTCTCCCACCTCAGTACATCATCGTTCACACTTTGGGACACCATTATCACCAGCTATGCCTCATAGGGTCACATTGAACAGATTTGATCAATCACCTACTTGTGACTTTGTTGAACCAAGAAAGTTTAGTTTCTTTCTAAGATTTTTCTTCAGTTTGGGTTAATTAAATGTAGGTATGGTCACATCAAATTAATTAACTTGAACTGCTTGCAAAGTTAACATGCTACCTTTAGTACCTTGGTATGTACAAATCAATTGAGCGTTAACAAAACCAATAATTTCAATGTGGAACGATCAGACCTTACCACCATCACATACAAACCCTTGCAGAACTGAAAATCCATAGCGCTTGCTATTTCCACAGGATACTAGGGATCATGATATTTCCTGTACGTTTAACGGCGCAGAATTATCCTTTTTGCCGCGTCCCGGTTCATTTCCGATTAGCTAGCCATTGGACGCCATTTTGATGTGAAACCTTTTCCTTTTCCAAGAATACTCTTTTTGGAAAACCATGGGCGTGAAGGCATGGGTTACATCCCACGACCTGATTTAGGCTCGCCGGTACTAGCTGGCCCAGATTAGAGGGAGTATAAACCAAAACTCAATAGAACAACTGTAAAATTGTGGTTTCTTCCCAAGACCCGGTGTCATGCCTCGAGCGCCATATTTTATCTGTCGCTCTATCATGATTGCCAGATACGGGGAGGCTCCACTTCAGTTGTCAGTGTCATTTTGACAGAACCAAAGACAGAAGGGGTCTATATCTCTATGGTAACAGAACCCTTTCCAACGACTATAATTTCACCAGGCTACCCAAAACACCATCTGCGTCTATATATTAGTATAGATAACAAATAATTAAACTAAACAAAGTCAATTATTAACAAAATTGTCTGTTAGGTAATAAAGAACTCAAGCATGGTCAAAACTGATAATTAAGGTAATCTTCAACAGAATAATTATTTATTTATTTGTTAATAGACGAGCAGCAGCCTATGCCTGATGTGTCTATATCATACAGAATCATGTTGAATTTTGTCATTGCGTCACTTTTTTAGTTTTATATTTTTGTTATATAAGGGACTTAAAATTTGTATTTTTTAAATCACCCTGAATTCAGGTATTCTTTGAGCACTATCCACGGCGTTGCTAGGTGCAAATACCTAATAAAAACATAGTGCTTTAAAAGTAAGCACTTAACTACATAGAGCTAGTTAAAAGCTGTTTCCTGTCGTGAGGCAGGCTTCTGAAAGTCAAGTTCAATGTTCCTAGGTCTCGTGTTCACAGCACAAGCTTTGTTACCTAGGTTCGATAACACGTGAAAATACTGAATTCGAAACCGAACACACGCTAGGAAAAGAACAGCTAGTCAGTAAATACCATAATTAGGACAGCCAGTAAATTAATTACCATATCTGAATTTCAATAATATGATGTTCTTATAAAAAGGAAAATTTATTTAGTATTTTCACTGTTTTTCTAAGTTTCGACAAATATTGATCCCTTGTGCAATTATCACTACCTACATTATTATAAAACAAAGTCGCTTCCCGCTGTCTGTCTGTCCCTACGTATGCTTTGAGCTTGGATTTTGATGCGGTTTATTTTGATAGAGTGATTCAAGAGGCAGGTGTGAGAAAAGACGGGGCGGGTCGCTAGTTAAAATATAATCTGGGTTTTCTAGTCACGGCTTAATTTTTTAGGAAATAAAAATTGTTTAATTCTGTTAAGTAGTATAATTTTCATTATTAAATAATTTTATGGGAACATCCTGGAATTATTTTCTATACCAAACGAATATATAATCATAGACAACATAGAATCTCTCATATATTATATAAGAGATTCCGACACATGTACATAGTTTTATTGTTCCTCGTAGATTTCAGATTGTTGCTGTCGATGCTTGATTTTATTGAAAGAACATTTTGATATAATGTACCATCCGCATCAAAAATCTAGGAGATTAGTAAAACGAGATCCGTCAAGTGAGAGTGTAAGTCGTGCGTCGAGGCATTTTGTCAATTCTGCCCTCCTTGTGAAAAGTGCAGTAACTAGAATTTTCGCGACAATTGTATGCGTTATTGCAAGTTATTTGAAGCAACTAAATTTAGCAAAAATTCTAGTTACTTCACTTTTCACAAGGAGGGCAGAATTATGTAACCTATAGGTACTTAGACATTATTATAACTTAACTTCAAAGATTAGGGAGAAGGTATACCTATACCAGTATTATGTTATCTGTGCCTATGCCTACTGATAAATTTTTCAACTCTTTTATTTGAATAAGTATGAATTCTAGACAATTTTCAAAACCTCAATATCTTTTCTTTGCATGAAAATAGCACTTCAAACCTTAGTTCCTTTAAAAATTAGTTTTTTTGAAAACATAAAAACTGGCTCGAGCTTCTATCTATAATTTATTGGCACACTTGAAAATTTAATGGTTCTGGTAACAAAAACCATGGGGACTGGCAGGTAGGTATTTAATTTCTTTTTATGCCTGTCATTTCCTCTTGCAGATTTTGAAGACGCTTCGCAGATGTATAGAGGGTGGTTCCGAAGTGGTCCCGTAAACATTTTATTTCCTATTTAACTGTATTAATCCGGAAAAACAAATAATAATGTTGAAAGAACGAAGGGTTGGCCAGGCAACTGACTTCGATTAAGTTAGTTGTTATTTAATATAGGTAAACAAATTAAAAGATGACGCATTCGAAATATTTTCCATGAAAAAGAAAATGACAGTCAGTGAAATAATTTTATTCTTACTAAACCTTTGTAATGCTAGACTTGATAATGACCTCATAGCCTAGACAAT
Organism: Eupithecia pulchellata; assembly: GCA_963931895.1. NCBI lineage: Eukaryota > Metazoa > Arthropoda > Insecta > Lepidoptera > Geometridae > Eupithecia > Eupithecia pulchellata. Next base: position 12,894,058 of record OZ007527.1, on the reverse strand, counting down.
TGAAATTCTACAAAATTAAATACTTACAAGTAAAATAGCAAATTGGAATCGCAAAAGCCAAAGTCCTTGAGTTGGTACTCGTACTTATACTTAGGGGTTGTTGGAGCCCTTTGTGCGTCGTGTTGTGGTACGGTTGTGATGGCAACCAGCGGCTGATGGCTATGACCTATACTTGTGTCGCTGAAGACAGAATTGCTTCGAAAATATGGTAACGATTTACGGGTCTATTTATTCATCAGCAGACAAGGCCTGTACATCAGGACCAAGGAGGTTAATCACTAGGTATTAACTTAGTCCGGCCATAAGCTCATAAAAACTCTTTGGTTGGTTCAGAAAGGTCCTATAAGAAGACTTACCTCCTTCGTAGATGCCTGATTTTTTTAAATCGAGTGGTACTCTGATTTCGGTGTTCGTATTTTGCTGAACTCGGGCAAATTCGAATTCAGAAAGATTATTATAACAAAAACAAAGGGTTTTTTATGTATACAAGTTGAATGCCATAAATTAACTCTTGTGTGCGAGACTGTTCGAGCTCCATCAAAACGGAACAATAGTTTGTTGGGCACCTATCAAAATTATAAGCAAATCACCGTAGGTATTATTCATAGAGCAGCAGCAATAATATCCACGTACAGTTTGAGCTATTTTTGGAAACTTATAATTTTAAATTGTTCATATCAATCTTTTCCTAAAGTGGCAAAATTATAGGGTCTGCGAAGATTTTGACTTTTGACTCGTATAAGAAGACTGTTGAGATACGATGCGGCAAGCGGAAGACAGGGCGCTATGATGGTCATTAGAGGAGGCCTAGGCAAGCTGTGCCATGAAGCCATGATTTATTTCAAGAGAGAAAGAACTTTTTTATCTTCTACTAATAGTTACAAATTACCTACCATAACGTTTAGTTGATAGGATTGACTTGGTTCAACTTCTTCTTCTTGGTTTCTTGGAAAAAGAACCCAGTTAGGTAAAATGATTATAACTTTATATTTTTTATTTATCATTAAAAAGTAAAAGATGGTGCTCATCAGGGAAGACCTACATTAGCTATGGACTAAAAATACCAAACCAGACCAGTCCTACAGTACTCAGTCGTGTACTGGCTTTATCGATATCAGCTTACCTACGTATCACTCGAGTATTCTAATTGTAAAAGTAATGTTGCATCTCAAAGCAATAAAACCACCATAGCGCATTATGCTGTGCAAATGAAGCGTTGGTGCGTAAGACATTGTGTTGCAGTTATATATTCAGGGGCGAAAATAATGAGTGCCATTGCTGAGGTTAAGGGCGGAGATGATGAAGAAAGAAGGTGAGTTGTTGTCACTCAGTTTCTGTGGCATTTTCCCCGAAATGTCAACCAATTTCATCAACTTCCCAAGGTTGGCTGTAAAAGATATTGGCTTGACTTGTTTATCATCACACTATCACATTTTATATATTTTTAATGCAAAAGTTTGGGTGAAGATAAACTAGATCTAGAATAACGCTTTTTGGACACAGCAAAATAAACTTTATACGTTTCCATAGAACCGGCCAGAAACTAGCATCATTGTAATTGTACTAATTTTATGAAGTCATTAATAAGTTTTCTTGTGTGAAACTAGATCAAGATGATGTTTGGCGTTCATTTAGAACATTGCTGAATTTAGATATCTAGTAGGCTAGATAATATTCGAAAATATGAATGCGAAGTCACGAACAGAACCTTATTTAAAGAAAAACAAGATCCCTCAAGTTTTGCGAATGAACATTCTGCTCAGTTCGGAGTTTTAAAATACACAACGAAGGCCGATCTTTTATTTTATAACTCCATTTCCCCAGACAAAAAGGCCAAAGATGCTCAGCCATCAGAGCTCCAACAGCAGGAGCCGCCTCAGCAACACCGCATCCGCAGCGTCCTCCATCTACCCTCTGAGCGTGAAGAGTGGAGCAAGGCATCATGGTGTGGCGGGGTCACTTACATCGTGATTGGAGCCGTGGCTATTGTAAGTAAAACCTACACGAAACTCGTATGGTCAAACCTCTTTGGTACTGCAATCTCTTTGGTCGTTAAACCAATCTAGACGAGTCATCATAATCCTCTCAGACATGGTGTGGCGGGGTCATCTACATCGTCGTTGGAGCCGTCGCTATTGTAAGTACAACGTACATGGAAGGCGTACAGTGAAGCCTAATCAAATATTTCCTCTTTATAATTATTGTCATAGAATGTAGAAAATTATTCATTCGGATTCTTTGTCATAAGAATTTTATATGCAACGTTTGTTTTCTTCTAGCTGCTAGCCTGCGCAGACGTCGTAGTAACAGCTACTGCAGCAACGACAGAGCGGACCCTCGAACAGGCCAGCACTGGCCGACTAGTCACAATGGTCATCCTGATTGTGTCAGCTATTATCTGTTCAGCCATGGCGATCTACGCCATTTGTGGCGTTTGCCGTAAACACACCAAGCCTTTGCATACGGTAAGTTTCATGAGGGTATGATCCTGTTACACGCAGAAAGGTATGCGAGCGTCGAGAAAGGGAGTGAATCGAATGACTTGCAGCTTTAGCTTAGATGCCTGTTCAATTCAATCCATAATTTGCTACCCAGAGCAACAGCGGTAAGTTTCGGTTAGATATCGCTGGGGTTTTGGGGTCCGGTACCTTCTCCGCTGTGTTGATCTCTATTTTTCTATGGGATTAAAGCGAAATAGGTACGTTTAGATTATCTATGACGAAGACCAACACATTTTATTGTTTGCGTAAACTGAGGCGTAAACCGACAGTATCTTTACGTCATTTTCTCATTGAATGCGAAAATTATTTGAAATTGATTCCTTCAATGTCTATGCGATATTGTTATTGTCTATTCTATCATTGAGAACACAAACCATGCTAGGTGATATTGTATAAATGAATTTGAGTAGTTTATTATAGATAATTACTAATATTTGTGCTAATAAATACCACTCCTATCGAGTGTTGTCTTTCGATCATATTTATGGTTTCCGCAATCTCTCAGTCACGTAACTGTCAAAGCTTAATACAGACAATAGTTATTTCCTTATTTGACCCTTCATTATTGACCCTAAAGGCCTCCTAACCTAGTTAGGCCCCTAGGTTAGGTGAAAGTATTGCTGCAATTATGAGAATAATCACAAAATCTAGATTCAAATTTTTAATCTATCTAACTAAATGTTTAGTTGGCACTATGTGTCTATATATAAATTATTAAATCGTGTATCTTCAACATCAAAACCGCATTGAAAGTATGGGCATTGATTAAAAGGATGTCATTAAGTTTCATCATCAGCCCATATTAGTCCACTGCTGGACATAGGCCTCCCCTAATGAGCGCCATAGCGCCCTGTCTTCGGCTTGTCGCATCCAGCATCTGCCAGCAGTCTTTCGCAGATCGTCATCCCACCTGGCCAGAGGGCGTCCTACACTACGTTTGCCAAGTCGCGGTCTCCACTCAAGAACACGTTTACCCCAGCGGTTATCGGTTCTTCGCGATATATGGCCGGCCCACTGCCACTTCAGTTTGCTAATTCTCTGAGCTATGTCGATGACTTTAGTTCTCTGTCGGATGTATTCGTTACGAATCCTATCCTTCAGAGAAACTCCGAGCATAGCTCTTTCCATACCTCGCTGAGCGACTTTGAATTGGTGGACCAACCCTATCGTGAGTGTCCACGTCTCAGCTCCGTAGGTCATGACTGGTAGGACGCACTGATTAAAAACTTTCGTTTTTAAACATTGCGGTATGGATGACGAGAAGACTCGACGTAGTTTTCCAAACACTGCCCAGCCTAGCTGGATCCTCCTCTTGGCTTCCTTCTCGAAATTGTTTTTACCCAACTGCAAAATCTGCCCGAGGTAAGTGTACTCGGAAACAATTTCGAGAAGGTGGCCATGTACGATCAACGGTCTTGGATCAATGTGGCCATTGATCATGATTTTGGTTTTATCCAAATTCATGCCAAGACCGATACATCGGGAGGCTGAAGCTAGACTGTCCAGCATACGGTTCAGCTCCTCTAGCGACTCCGCCATTAAGACTATGTCATCAGCGAATCGTAGGTGTGAGATAAACTCGCCGTTTATGTTGATGCCCTTATGTCTTTCCAGTCCAGCGTCTTAAACATATCTTCCAACGCGCTCGTGAACAGTTTCGGGGTTATGACATCCCCCTGCCTCACTCCTCTGCGCAGTTGGATCGGTTTAGTCTGCTGGTCCTGTACTCGGACACTCATCGTAGCGGCTTCGTAGAGACATCTCAGCACCTCGATATAACGATAGTCTACTTGGCATCGCTGTAAGGATTGTAGAACAGCCCAGGTTTCGTTCGTTATCGTTTGATACCTACCTATTAATAAACAAGCTGATGATGTAATGGAGTATGTCGACCTCGTACATTAAATCGTAACTCGTGCACTAACTCGTTCAGAAAATAGAGTGCGAACAACTGGTACTCTATTTCCGTGCTTGGTTCACAGGACAACGCCACAGACCAAGCGCGAAGTACCCGCACGCACATACTTGTTTGGTACGAAGATATTACATCTGGATTATTTACTTCATCATTGTAACTAAATAGTAATGGATTGTGAGCTGAGGCTTACGTCATAGAATTATAATTCAACGCAACGATAAAGAGATTTCATTACATTGATCGAAAGTCCTTCATGCTTTTACCGAACAATACATCGTAAAGAGTGATATACCAACGTTTTAAATAATTTCTTTGAAGTGGCTTGCTAATCAGTAGTCAAGGTTGCCTTAGCCTTGGGCGCTTTGGACACAGTTACTTTAACTAGCTATTCAGTTCTTCAGGTCTTTAGGAGTATAAGATTCATTTGAATTCATTCAGTAGTTTGGGTGTGATGCTCGGCCAATAAACAAATAGACAGATACCTAGTTTAGTTACATATGTTCTTTTCGATTTTTTTTACGTATAAGAAAAGACCAAAATGTAATCTACTATTGGTTCCCTCTTCCACACCACACCTGATCCATATTTGTAATGTGGAACAGAACAAGGTCATATTTCAAGTCGACACAAAAGGTATCCCAAGCGACATTGATTCGACTTGAAATGCTCTTCTATAAAAAGATTATTAGAATATATAGCACTCTACCTCTAGTATGATATACTGCACAATAATCAAGGTTTAATTAAATAGGAATTAGTGCATCAGCGTACCTCTTCAGCTGAACTTGCCTCCCCAAAATAGGGGGTATTGCACCTCTTGGCAGCTAGATTCGTGACCGCAATTGTTATGACTAATAGTACACACTGGAAGATGCTGATATCCTACCTCTTTTAATTTCCCTGTCTTATGACAACTACCACGGTAGTAGGAATTAATGAGAATTTCATATTGGTAGGTTAATAATTTATATAATAATTAACTATTAGAAAGATAGGTAAAACCTTTAATAACAAAGAAAGCTACACTTAAATAAAAAAATTAGAACTAGTATTTAAAATTAAAAGCTAACTGCAGACTAGCAAACCAACTACAGGTATCTCAAATGATCTATATCAATACCAGTGGGAAGCGTCTCTAAGGCGATTATAATATACCAAAAGACAGAAACCTTTCTATTTTATATAAATGTAGATATGTTTTTACTGTGGGTTGCCTTCTTGATGGAAAGTTACCAGGTTTAATCAATAGTTGGTATGTAAAAGGAACGGCATATCACGCTACCTTGAAGGGTTAATGATAGCTCCTGGGTCGTGAAAACGTTTTTGTTGAAAGGAATCCTTTAGTTAGGTCTCTAATTTTGACCGCTTCATGATTATTTACTTAACACACAATACTAAGGAATGTGGTGTAAAACACACAAACAAAGAAAATTACAATTCAATAAACAAATTGGGACTAGTAATTGTAACAAATGAGATAACTGCAGACTGTTGTAAGAATATTATTGAATATTAGAAATGTGAGTTTAGCTTTAGATAGATAGATAGAAAATACTTTACTACCCAAAAAATTAGTACATTACAAACAGACGTGCCTAAAGTAGTGAAAGTATAAAGGGCGGCCTCAGCGCTATGAGCGATCTCTTCCAGGCAACCTTAGGATACACTGAACGAAGGAACAATAATATAGACGCTGGCACTTTATCTCACGTTTTACTTATTTTAATAATCAACGAATACTTACAAAATATACAAGAATACCTATTCATTTGCCTAGCCTAAAAAACTATCTACATAAGTTATAAAACATGAATTATAAAAAAACAAATGACTTACCATTTAATCATTCCTAGGTGATGTAGCTACTAAAGCCGTTCACGTAAGAAAGTAAAATTTGATATGACTATAAAACAGGAAAAGGGTCCCCAAAAATGAAATAGTTAACCCGTTATAAATAAATGAAATGGCATACTCGTATAACTTTCAAAAGGTTTAACCCACTGAATAATCAATTTAATGAGGAAGCGTGAACGTCAAGATAAAAATACAAGTAAATCTTAACTATAATAAATCGTTAATTACATATCGACTGCAGCAATTAACATTGTCGGATCTACATTTTTGCGATTTTCGTTTTATTGCATAAAAGGCCTTAAAATAAGTCTATAAATGCTCCCTTAAATTATTAAATCTCTAAAACCAACCATCTCTGTTTTTCTAAGAGAAAAAAGTAGTATGTGTTTAGTGCGCCCAACTAATATTGTCGCATAGTGCATTGCGACTTTGTTACGGGGCGAAAAAGGCGCGCGCGGCGCGGGGATCTGCCACTTCCGACAATGTTAGCGGGAGCAGCGCACGCGTCGTCGTCGGTTTAATTTTTTAACCCGTAATATAATTTAGACAATTTATATGATAAATTCAATATTCATGCTATATCGAGGTCGAGACGGATTTTAGACTCGTAAGGTACTGAATTTAATTATTTATAGGTTACGATAAGCTGAATTAATTAATATTTTTCTAAATAATGTTCAAAACTACTCTGAACGGACAATAATGTCGTATATGACAGATACAACAATGTTCATGGTTTTCTATTTAGTTTTCTCTGTTGGATGTGTCACATACAACATTGTTACTTGCTGGGATGTGGTTAAATTTTGTCGGATATGGTACTACCGACTTTGTTTCATGTTAATTTGATAAATAGTTTTGTAGGATGTACCACTAACTACATTATTGCTTGCTGTGTGTTTGATTGTATCTTGTCGGATAAGGTATTACTAACGTGACCAGACGTCCCGTTTTGAACGGGACTGTCCCTTTTTACAATTACGAGTCCCGGTGTCCCCGAAATGAACTGTGGGACGCAAAATTGTCCCGTTTTCAAACCGCGCGAAAATTTGAGTATCGGACGGTCGGATACAGCCCACCCGCCGCCGCGATGTGACGCCCGCACAACCGGACGCGAGCTAGCGGTGTGCTAGAGCGAGACCGCGTCGTCGTCAACATAACGCTTCTTCTTCTTCTTTTATATTTGGCTCTGCGTCATAGTTTGACACAATTCTGCCAATGTCAGTTTTAGAACGAATAAGATTAAAATTTTAACGCTACCGGAGAGTGTATCGCTAGTGTTTTGTTGACTTTGACTATTGTGTGACAAACCTTTCATTCGCCCACTTCTCACTATTTGTTTTGTTTTAATTTGATGCTCGTGTAGTAAATAATTTCTTTAGCACATCAAGGTTTCATCATCAATTCATCACAAGTTAAAATGCCGAAACGCAAGTGTTCGTTCAATGTTAGCTTACAAGCAAAATATCCGTTTATCAAGCAAATAAATACTCCATCAGATGTCAGATGTGAAAAGTGTCGTACAGAATTTAAATTTAGTGTTTCCCACAATGGTGGCGGTGATGTTGAACAGCATTTAAAGTCTGACAAACATAAAAATGCCGATCGTGCCGCCGCTTCGAGTTGAAATCGTCACCAGCTACATATATTAAAACAAATTTGTTCCTCTGATAAATATAAATATAATTAAACATTTACCTAGGGTACTTACCTATATTTTGTGATTCGTAACTTTTAAGCCAACCAACTTTTTCTGAATAAATAACTTTAAAAAAATGTTTTTATTTTTTCATTTTTGACAACCTAAATAAACCGATGTCCCGTTTTGAGTTATAGAATAAATGGTCACGTTAGGTATTACTGACTTTGTTACCTGTTTATTTCTAATTTTTAGTGTCGGATGTACTACTTTTACTCAATAAACACAATAGCTAGACCAAAATTCTATCTGCTCTGGCTTGCTATTTTAATATTTTAGGAGAATCCCCTCATCTCCGTGAAAAGAGGGGACTTCTTGCTGGATTTGAAGCGGAGCTACCAAAAGTGTGGTTGTATGAATAATTTGTAAACCTGACGAAAAAGAGGGGTTCGTGATTTCACTCTACTTATATGTAGCAAAACCGCTCGGAGTGACTATGATCCATCGTTTTCTAGAAAAAGGTCACACACTAAAGGAGGGAGACAGTGTGCACGTGACAGTAGAGCGATCAAACAATAGCAAAACTTATTCTAAATTAGTATCGAAGCAACTGTACTACGAATTATAACGTAAATCTTACCATGTGCCATAAAAGGTAGTGATTAAAATTTAGCTTTGTTACTTATTTTTATAGATGAGAGATTTTCCACTTGCATTCTTTGTTATTGTTCCTACTAACTTACGTACTACTGTACGTCCTTTGTAATAATTTTGTAATATATCTTCTACTATAGCCAATTCTATGCATGTTATATTTAAAGTTAGTACATTAAATTCTGGTTGTTTTCTATGTATTATAAAAAATATCTATCTATTTAATAATATTGTATTATGTATATCAGTCATCTAGTACCCATAACACAAGCTCTGCTTAGCTTGGGGCTAGATGATGCTGCGTGGATTGTCCAGCATTATTTATTTATTTATTTATTTAAATTAATGAACATACGTTTTTAAGAAATGATGATGATCTCAAATGTACTATGGCAGGATGGTTTCTTTGTTTTGTTTTGTTGATTCAACTCTACTTGTGCTGTATTGATTCATAATAGAAGCTACTTAGTTTTTGTCTTATGAAACTCTAGATTTTTATAAAGATTTCCAATAACGGATTGAATTTGAAAACCTACACAATGACTTCTTAATTTCTGGAATGTTAAAATAAAAGGTTTGGAAAAAAGTCTTTTCGCATTATTAGTATGATTGTATGAACTTGTAATAAGATCTCCTTGGCTATATTATTTGTATCTGGCTGGTTTTGGTATCATTAAAAGTTTAGATTTTAAGGAAGATAATTCCAAATTCAAATTACCTAGGAAAATGTCTGATTTTTATTTGTTTTTCGTACTTTCAAGATGAGTGAATCTAATAAAGAAATACGATAACGTTTAAAATTTTACTATACAAAAAAAACAACGCAAGCCGCAAAAAAAGGACCTGTGCAGTGTCTGTGAGAGTAAATTCTTAATTACGACGTAATGAAACCGAACCGTTTTCGAAGAAGCTTATAACTGGTGATAAAAAGTGAATCACGTACGACAAGAACGTGCGAAAAAGGTCGTGGTTTAAGGCCGATCAGGCATCAAAGACTGTGGCGAAACCCGGGTTAACTCGCATCACACCTTGATTGCTGTGTGTGTGGTGGGATCGGAAGGGCATTATTCATTATGAGAGCCACCAGGCAGAACCATCGAACAGCTGACGAGATTAAAGCAAGAAGTTGAGGGACAGCGGCCGGAATTAATAACAGAATCGGGGAGTGGTTTTAGCCACTCAGCAAAAATTAAGAGAGTTTGGCTGGGACTCTGGGAAATGTCAATGCATCCGGCGTATAGTCCTAACCTTGCACTTTCCAATATCTACCTGTATTTCTCTTCTTGAATGTCACTTCAGAATGCTTTTGGCAGTGTCAGGTTAAAATCACGAGAGGTCTGCCAAAACCACTTGTCGCGGTATTTTGATGGGAAACCCTTAAGTTTCTATAGCAATGGGATCATGTCCCTACCGTTAAGACGGCAAAAAGTTATCGAACTAAATGCTTCTTACATGCAACAACAACACCAGCCTATAATAGTCCACTGCTGGACATAGGCCTCCCCTAATGAGCGCCATACATGGCATTATTAATCAGTTGGAGGTCATTGCCATAATCCTCACGCTGGGCATGCGGTTGGGGATCACAGTTCGGTGGAGTTGTTCTGCAGAGGGCACTGCTGCCCGCCCCCCTCCGGTGTGTCTCTTACGACACCCTCGGGAACAGTGGGGGTGGTGAAATTATATGCCGGCACTACACTGTCTATTCTATGCCGGCACCAGACGGCCTTCACCTACATACTATAGTTAAGTGTAAATGAACTATATTAAAAATGTTTTGTATATTCTTCACAAATGGGAAGAAACTTTTTTCCCAAACTATTATGTAGCATGTACTTACTTAGTGGTCAGGTAATGTGGTGTATTTAACAGCTGTTTATAAGTGAAAAGTTCTGTCAACAAAGTCATTGATGTCATCTATCCATTGCCTAAGTCCCCGAAATAACGTCGTTAGAGATACTTAGTTAAAAAAATTAAAAAATTAACAATTAATAACGTTTTTAGCGACACATCCAACACAAACGAAATGTGAAAGTCCAGGCAATATTGCGAGATGTGCCATATCCGACCAAATTTAGAAATTGTAGTTCAGATAATAATGTTGGATCTACCATAATCCGACAAAATAGTTGGATGATTAAGTGGTTAACAATGTGGCATGTGCAGTTTCTCATATTTCCTATGCATTTTAGATAAATTTGAATATACTACTACGTCAGGTAAATAATATTAATATGCCATACCAAATTTGGCTCAGGTACATTGACTATTGTTCACTTTATTCATATTTGAAACTTTGAATGGCTGTACTGTAAAGTATCGATTTTGCACATACGACTATGTTAATTGCGACGGTCGAATATTAATAATCGCTGCTACTCTACTAAATTTACTTGAGAAGTGCTAAGACGATCGTATAGTACCTAAAGAAAATTTGATTACCTACATTCTTTGCACAATTTTACATTTTAGTTTGGGGCAGGGAACGTGTCGGAGAGCTCCAGAAAAAAACTAAAATGAGGTTCCAAAATTTTCGTACATTATTTATCTTTAACTGTAGGTACCTAAATAATGTGTATGTTTACAGACCGTAATAGGTCTAGTTATACTCGTGGTGATCCAAGCCATCATCTGCGGGGTTTCGATCCACATCTCGGGGAGGGAAGAATTGGTCATGGAGAGGAACTTAGCGGCTTCCTTCGCGCGGGCCAAAGATGGGGAGCCCACACAGGTCAAAATATGGGATCAAATTTCCTCTGGGGTAAGATCTTTATTATTATTATTCATATATTTCAGATCATATAAATCCATATTAAATAATACAAGTTAATACAGCACATACAGCTTAAAAATTACAGTATCATACACAATAAAACAAATTGAACAAATGTCATGGTAAACTAAAAATTTAATAAAATTATGTACACAGATAAAATTTCAAATAAAAGATAAAAATTTATTAAATTAAATTTAAATTTGCATCAGATGGAGCCCATTACTACCTGCATCCACCTGTTTTGAATAGCCCTTAATAACTCTTAAAAAATAATTTTATGCCCACTCCAATCTGATCTACTGTGGTTTAGACTACCTACACATATTATAGGTACCCAGTCTAGTCTAGACATATGATTACAAAACTTCCTTTGCTTCTTGAGACTGTAAAACGAGTGCAAATCCCTAAAATCCCTGATGCAATTCATTTCAGCTGGAATGCTGCGGCTTTTACGGTCCTGAAGACTATCGACAGGACCCCTTCGGACCCTTGCAACTGCCCCCGGATTTACCAGAATCCTGCTGCCCCCATTACCGAACCAACCAGGGGAAAACCGACGACAGGGAACGTGCCTTATGCAAGCGTAAGTGTGAAGATTCGCAAATTACGTCGATGATACGTCATTCATCAACGCATAAAACCGTGTGGTGCCGGCCGAGAATTTACACCACCCCCACTCTTCCCGTGGGTATTAATAACCCCCAAATGATAAATATACCTTTGGCGCTCATTAGGGGAGGCCTATTTCCAGCAGTGGACTATTTAGGCTGATGTTGTTGCTGTTGTTGTCATCAACCACAGAGGGGTGATAAAAATATAATAGGTAAATATAGCGGTCGAACCCGGCTACTTACGGGTATAAAAAAATCGTAAATTATTCATTTTAACAGCCACGCACTACTCTATGAAAACAAAATAAAAATCGAAGTGCTATTTCCTTTAGAACTTACAGGTGTCTTTGACACGTTAGAAAATACAAACTACATAGTAGGTACATAAAAGTAATACTGGGAAATAAAGTGATCTTTAGAACGGGCGTTACGGAAATTTTGTTACGGGTCCCAAATTTATTAAAAATATTCTAAAGCCTATGTTCAGGGATACTTATGGAGAAAGAATTTTTCAAATCGATCCTGTCTATTCAATCGAAACAAACAAAGAAATAATCTTTCTCATTAGTAAATTCTTTCACCATGAGAATCCACAATGTTCCCTAATGAACATAGGCTATAGAATATTTTCAAAATTAGGGATTCGCATGAAATATTAAATTTTTGTTAAATAGGTACCTATGCGAAGCCGGGGCGGGTCGCTAATAACTCGGCGTCAATGACAAAATTACCTTTAGGTACTTCTTGGTACTCACTATCCCGCCGGGTTCATAAAGATACTATGCCAAAATTCACTGACGGTCCAAAGGAACAAACGACAAAATGTGCAACCGTCAAAACTTTCAGTTGGGACTTATATTTTTAACATATATTTTTTCAGTAACCCGCTCTTACTACAAGACTGGATGCAAGGCACAGTTGTTAACCATTATGAAAGGACTCTCTTCAAGCGTGGTCATCGTGTCTTCCATACTGATGGCCGTGGAGGTAAATGTAGACCTATATCACATGTTTAGTATGACTATTAGAAATATTGTTGTTTGCCGTGTGGTGCCGGCATAAAATTTCACCACCCCAACTTTCCCCAACCGTGGGTGTCGTAAGAGGCGACTAAGTGAAACACAACGAGGGGTGAGCAGCAGCGCCCTCTGCAGAACAACTCCACCGAATTGCGATCCCCAACCCGCATGCCTAGCGTGGGGATTTTGGGCAATAGCCCCCAAATGATAAATAATGCCATCTATGGCGCTCATTGGGGAGGCCTAGAGGCCAGCAGTGGACTGATGAATGATGATTAGAAATGTTGAGTAGTAGAGCTATTTAGTTTAGTGAGGCCGGTAGTTTACTTACTAAATCTGTCTATATTTTATTTGAAATTCTAATCTTATTTTAGAGGTACTTATAGCGAAAATGACGTTTAGTCCTAGAAATAAAATAAATAAATAATGCTGGACAATTCACACAGCATGATCTATCCCAAGCTAAGCAGAGTTTGTATTATAGGTACCTGATAATAACTGATATATGAGTATATCAGTCATCTAGTATCAATAATATAATACAAGCTCAGCTTAACTTCGGGCTAGATTATGCTCTGTGGATTGTCCGCCATTCATCATCATCATCAACAGCCTATAATATTCCACTGTTGGACATAGGCCTCCCTTGATGAGCGCCATGATGGCATTGTTCATCATTTGGGGGTTTTTGCCCATAATCCCCACTTGTCCACCATTATTTACTTCTAATTAAACTTATGATGCTTTTCAGGTAATATTAGCTGTAATGGGATGGATTCTCAGCAGAAAAAGGAAACAAGAGAAACATAGAAACATCGAAGTCATCATCAATTCTCAATCAAACGACATGACCGGCGAGTTAGTCAACAAATAAATTCCTTGCTGACAACATGGACAAAACGAGCAAATTAACTGTATGATATTTATTAAAGAGCAAAGTTATAGAAAATCGCTGTAAAGAAAAAATAAACGCTAATGAGATCAAATAATAAAGTTTGTTTTAATGACATCTACTGGATTGATCCGGAACTAATACGCCGGTTTGCTCACTACGTTAAGTTGTGGAGCCATGTTGTACCATGTTCCTTGGTACTTCGCAACCAACATCTATTTGTAGTATGGTTGATTATGACTAGATGGCTCTCGCTTCAAAACTATCAACACTTGCAAAATAAACAGAATTTTATGTAAAAGAATTGGTAGTAAATAATATTGTTGAGATTTTATGTAGAGATAACAATTTCTTTGTCTGACTGAGTTATTAAATTCTGGTAGGTATAGGTAGATCGCAATAAATTATTTTCTTATATAATTATGCCGTAAATTTAAATTATTATTTTGTGTCGGTAAGGGTACACGTACTAGCGGGCCACACTAATATTAAATAAAAAAAATATAAATTATAATTTTTTGCAAACGTGGGGTAATATTATTGAAAAGTATTCATACGGAACCCTAACTGTTTCGGAAATATCCTATGGTGTTCATCAGGGATAGTGTAGAATTCTATTGATGAAATAATTTTTTAAACTCAGTCCAGTACATGGTTTCAAGTTCAGTACGTAATGGTTTCGGGGCTTATTTAATTCAAATAAAAACAATGCTTTCTATTATATCAGTATAGACAAGAGAAAGTTAATCTTAATTTTGCTTATTTTCATCAAGCATCGATGGTTCAGTGGTAGAATGCTCGCCTGCCACGCGGGCGGCCCGGGTTCGATTCCCGGTCGATGCAATTTCTTTTTGCATTTGAACTCTGTAATTTTATTGTTTTCGTTGATCTCTTTACCATCTTGCTATTAATTCTTCAAACTTCAAGCTGACAATTAAATGTGGTTTGTGGTGTGAATTTTGCAAACGTGAGTTAATCTTGTTTCCCATAACTTCTTTCTTACGCATGGTTATCGCTGTTGAACGTCAAACTTTTGAAATGAACGTTTAATCATCATAAAACATAAATGAACAATGGTAATCACATCGACCAAAGAAGTGCAAAATGAAAAGTCATTTATACAGAGTCTTAGTGCTGATTTCTTCCGTCAATTATGGATTTTCTGGTGAGTTATTTATATTACGAAAGGGGTCTGCAGACTAGATGGTTTGGTTGTAATATTTTAGGTTAGGGTAGAAAAATCAAGATGCTGCCAAATACCTATGCTTGAAGGCAGGACGAACTAATGGACCGTATCCGGTCCACGTAATCCCTTAGGGGCTAAAGTTTTCCTCTTGACTCGTTTTCTGGTCTAATTACCTAAATCCTTTCTAATAAATTCACTAATATAAGTAGTTGATTGTTTTCCTTGTCAAGGTTACTTTGGTTTAGCCATTGATATATAGAAACTATGAATACATATAATTTAAAAGAATCATTATAAATTAGTGCCTCTAACTCTTTGATTCCAGTCCCCCCAGATTTCTGCATGTACCCCCTAAACAAAGCTGACTGCAACGTACCACCTAAACCAGTCTTCAGTTATTACCACCCTGGGTCCCGCTGCGAAATAGAGTTGTGGAGAGGGTGCCCCACGCGTAATATGTTTCAAGATGAGGTGACCTGCTCTAGTGTATGCATTTTCAAGATGTACAGTGGTGCAGAAAGTTCAAGACTTGTACATTCTGATGAAGCTGATGGCAAGATCAGGTTATTAAAAGGTAACTGATATTTTTTAAGGCATGTGTTTTTATGCGATATATCAATAGTTTCTGACAGAACTTTTAATAGGTATATATACCTACGTCAAAATCCATCATCATATTAAGAATCTCCTAAAATTGTTAATATTTTTTGACTAGCCTAAATAAATATTTTGTTTATTTATGAGAGGGTAAGGGTAAGTAAGAGTAATCTACGGAATATTGGTATAATGTATAGAGATATAACCGATCTAATTCCTTATGGCCAAAATGTTTACTAGCACTATTGATATCTTTTGTACGGTAGAAAGTACTGATTTTATTACCTTATTTAATAACCATTTGATATTTTACAAATCTATGTTTTAGTTGATAATTTCTGATTAAGGTTCAGATCCATGCATTGATCGATTTGACGGAGGCGACTGCGGACAACCAAAACAAATGAAGTACTACTTGGCGGGTGATACTTGTGTCAAAACCGAATGGATGGGATGCAAAACTAAAAACCTTTTCGATAACTTACCTGCATGCATCAAAGCATGCAACCCAATAATGTACTTTGAACCGGATATAAAAGAAGCAATAGGCAACCTAACTAAGGACGAAATACATGATTTAGATAAAATGATTGTTCACGCTATAAAAGAAGAAATTGAACTTACGGAACTGCCCACGTTGCCTACAAAATCATCGCTGGAAGAAAAAAATCATTTGCATAAGGACAACGCTACGTCGGATGAAATGGACAATAATAATTTCGCGGACGACGTGGATTATGATAAAGAATTAGTTGAAGCCGTATCGGCAGAGCCCGAGCATGAAGCGGATAAACTGGCTGCTCCTGATGACTCAGTGGAAGGAAGCATGGAAGAAGTTTATACATTATCTTAAAACACTACTGATGCTGTAGAGATTAATATTGTTACTTTACACGGCTATTACACAACAAACAGGCCTGATATTAAAGATCTTAAGGTGTTCTTTTTCAAATGTTAGTTTTTGCATTACCTATTCTTATATAGCATCAAAGCTTCATTAAAACAGGTACTCATAATACCACTTCTTTTTGATTATATAATTTACTTCATTACGCTTTTATGATGATTAAACACTAATATTTCTAGGTGGGTTTATTAATGCAGTTACTATATAAATTTAGGTTTATTGACGGCGATAGAGAAGATCATGGGAATTACCTAAAATTTCTAGGTTTTCTTTTGTTCTAGGTTGCTTTATTTTTGAGTTATATTATAACTGCAAAGAAATTAAACTTGCTTCCGTCATTACATTACTGCATTCCAAAAATTTTGTATGGCAAACGATCTGTGACTATTCCCGTAATTTATTCCGAATTTGGGTATTTAGCTGCGTTATTTAAAAACTACAAGAGCAATTAATAATGAAATCAAGCGCAAAAATTATCTGCCCGGGAATCGAACACGAGGATGCCAGTAAGGTGAGGAATTTTCAGAGCTCTTTGCCATTTAGCTACTAACCTTATATTATAAAGAAGAAAATCCGTCCGTGAATAGCATAGTAGGTGAATCGAGTAACGAGTTATCCGTCCGTGAATAGCATAGTAGGTGAATCGAGTAACGAGTTATCAATGGAATTCTTGTGTCACCATAAAGAAACGAGATTGTATCGATTTCGCGATAAAATCGATTCTGACTGTAATTGACGTTTTAATAGTGTGGATCGCCTTTCTTATTGTGTCTGGTTGATGCAACTCAACAATGAGACAATAGTTACAAAATAAAGCAGTCAATTACGACGCGTTTGTATTTGTGTGAATAGTGATAATTCCTTCTCAGCTGATGTTATGAAAAAAATTCATACAATATCATCCATCATGCAGGTTAACTGTCGCTCTTGGCATGTCTAAGAATTCTAAGAATTAATTAATGAACTTTTTACAGCAAAAAAATTTTTTTTAGTTAAATGACATAGTATAATAGGCTGAAAGCGTTAAGCCGGTAGGCCGTTAAGAGAAATTGAAGATTAAGATTCTTCTAGAGGTATAGTTGTACATATTATAAACCTTTCTCTTGAATCACTCTAGGTACCTATTAAAAATTATCATCATCAACAGCCTATGATAGTCCACTGCTGGACATAGGCCTCCCCTAATGAGCGCTATAGAATGCATTACTCATCATTTGGGGGTTATTGCCCATAATCCCCACGCTGGGCATGCGGGTTGGGGATCGCAGTTCGGTGGAGTTGTTCTGCAGAGGGTGCTGCTGCCCGCCCCCCGGTGTTTCCCTTAGTCGCCTCTTACGACACCCACGGGAAGAGATGGGGTGGTGAAATTCTATGCCGGCACCACACGGCGGAACCTATTAAAAAAACCTAATCAAAATCCATTGCGTATGTAGTTTTTAAGATCTAAGTATAAATACAGACAAACAGATAGCGGGAAGCGATTTTATTGTGATGAGTTACTGTACTTTTATTCCTCCTCCATGTTGTACGTGTTTTTGTTTGTTTTCTTTATACTTTTTGTCTGTGTACCAACGAATCACTCACATTGAGTTTATTTTCAGTGCCTACTCGATTTAGACTTTTTTTAATTTCATAATTTCATAACTTTCCTTTCCACCAATAAGCTACTTTGGCGTTCGTTCGAAGATTTTTTTTTTATTTTAGACTGGATAACTGTTTTTCTATTTTATTTTAATTCCGTAATAGCTTGAGCGTCAGTATCGAGAGATTGATCAATATACCACCATTCTCAATGTCAAGTTTACCCCACTCAATTTAGAGGGTGATGCTATTGTGTAGCGGGGTGCGACCTTGCCCCACCTACCCTCGTCAAATTTAATGTGGAGCTGGCGGAATGTAAATTGAATTAATTAATGTTTTCATGTTTTCATTACGTTTGACGACGAAACTACAAGGGAGAATTTTTTAAAGTTATGTTTAATGAAGAGCGAAGGTTTTTTTGTAGGGTTGATAATAGTGTTTGTATTACGGTCGAAAAGTTTTTATATAATGAAACTTACAAATGATTTTATGAGCGCCCGTCATTATCATGCGATTAAAACATTTATATGTATATCACTCAATATCACTAGCTTCTATCAGCGATTAAGTCGTCCGCGTAGAAGTCGAAAATGGTTCTAATATTATTTTTATTTGGTTATAGAGGTAATAATTTATTTTATAACATAATTATTTATATTATAAAAAAAATACTATTATGTAGGTACTATAAATAAATAGGGTTCGGTTATATTGCATGTCATCCCGCGGGAAAATGACACCAGGATAAAAAGTCATTTTTGTCCTTTCTATCTGTGCCAAATTTAAACAAGATCAATTTAGTAGTGAAAGACGGACAGACAGAGTTACTTACTTTCTATATCTCTCTCTCAGTTCGATTCTTCCTTATCTATAAAACGTGGTTTTATAAAACTGACATGAAAATATTATATACATATTTCTGAGGTATTAGAGACTACGATTTTAGCAAAGGATGGATCTCACACTAGACCTATGCCTACAGAATATGTACATTATACATAATAATAAGAGAAAAATAAACAAATAATGCCGCATAATCCGCACAGCATCATCTAGCCCATGCTAAACAGTGCTTGTGTTATGGGTACTAATTAATTAATATTCATAATACAATATTATTACATAAATAAATATTTTTATCATACATAGAAAACGACCAGATCTCATAAATAATAACAATTATTATTGTTATTAAATTTAGCAACACTAATGGTTTAGATAATTTCTATAATAACATACACTGTCGGTAACTGGATTGACACAAGTGTCAAATATTTCACCTATTGGCTAACAAGAAAAATAACGTTTCGTGCATTTGGAAATAATGAACAATGCTTGTAGGTACAGGTGTTTTATGGTATTTAGCTCGTAGCCAGGGTCGTTAACACGAAACAATGGAAGGTACTACGGAGGAGCTGCATAAAGTTAGGGAATTTTAACGGAAATAACTTAGATACTGGGGTAAACGTGTTCTTGAGTGGAGACCGCGACTTAGTAAATGTAGTGTAGGACGCCCTCCGGCCAGGTGGGTTGACGACCTACAAAATACTGCTGGCAGATGCTGGATGCGACAAGCTGAAGACAGGGCGCTATGGCGCTCATTAGGGGAGGCCTATGTCCAGCTGTGGACTGATGATGATAATGAACTTGACATTCTTTAAAAGTCTGAGTTCAACCTTTATGAAACGTGCCGAGCAATCCCAAAAAATCGAATTCCAGAATTGGTATTACAATCCTTTTCATTATTAAGCTCGAGTCAAAAAGGCCCGTCTGAATTGCTTTGTTTCTTGTCTGTTCCTTCAGGAAAATCATCTTGCAAGATTTTTGCAAATGGCTTCGCCAGAGAACGTCGCCAGAGACTTCCTTGCTAACTTCCTATTCTGCAAACATTGCTGACTTGTTCTCGTAGGGACATAGAGGTAGTGGGTATCACATTAACGTAGTTTGTTGTCTCAATCATAAAAAGATAATCAAGAAAAGTTTATAAGGTAAATGTTGGATATACTTTTATTTACAGATCATTGAATACAATTTACGATGGATTGAAAAACGGTAGGTATAAAGACTACGGATAATTCATAGTAAAGAAAACTAGCATCACCTTTACTACGTAGTGTATTTTGTTCCTAAAGTTATTAATATTTTTATTTATTTATTTAGAATACAGTACATGAAACATCATTATTTTATTTGAACCCCAAGTATAGGATTATAATCATAAAATATGTTTAAATAGAGATGGTGCGAACTTCTCTGTTAGCCGAAGAGTGTTAAACAAAACACTTTTATTCACACTTTCTTACACAATTTTTTAACAAAATATAATTTGAACAAATCTGAGAGAACCAAGAGAACTGTTACGCAACAGATAGGTACTTACTAGCTAGGTATGGGATTCTATCGATTGCGGACGGGCTTGCCAAATGTGGGCCAGTGATCGTGGATACAGTGTCTAGGTCAGACGTTCGCAACCGTTTGCCAATCGCTGTGTTTGTTTATGTTATCTACACAATTATATACCTGTCAATCTATAACATATTATTCTGGTGATATCTCTTAGTGAAATACCGGAGAAAAGTAAATTGGTTATGAAGTGTATGAGTAGGCATTTGTTTTGGTAGTTATAGAACTGGGTTTCAATGTTGATTAGTTGAGAAAGCGTGTTTTGTTTATTGGTTTTAGTAATTTGTTGATGGTATCGTGATAGACTGTGATTGAGGGAAATTTAATATCATTTATTTTCATTTTGATTGCAATTCGAACTATCAGTGTGGTGATATTAGTCAATTAGTGTTGTGAAGTGTCAATTAGATTTCTGGATGGTGTGAGGCATCATGCTGGGTTTTATGAAGAAGTTGAAACCAAAGAGGTATTGTATTCAATTTTACTTAGAAATAACTAAAATTATTATTTTAGACGCAAATTACGGTTGACGTTATTAATACTATTTTTGCACAGATACAAAATGTAGAGATAAATGTACTTTAAACCTTAGGTACGGTTCTTAATAAAAAGAAGATACAAACTGCCCTGAAAGCAACATAATAAGCTCTTTTGCAGGCTTTTAAAAAAATCCCTTACCTTAACGAATAAAGTGTGAGTGTACGTAAGTTATGGGGATATGGGATTATGGGCAATAACCCCCAAATAATGATGCCATCTATGGCGCTCATTAGGGGAGGCCTATGTCCAGCAGTGGACTTTTATAGGCTGGTGATGATGATGATGATGATATACAAGTTAGGTATTGAGTACCCTCGGTATTTGATGTAGAGAATAAAAACACGAAGCTATCTAAATATATCAACATTTTGCTTTCCACTGACTCAGCTAATGCGGTATCGTATCGGGTTCGACTCCCAGCAAAAAAGTTAATGCAAGTCACACACACAAATTAGGTAGGTATCAAATTCCATGCAAGGTATGTCAATTCCACGTCAAGTCGCGGTGGATTTATACTATTTTACTGAGGTTTTAGTATGGGCTGTGTTCATTATCATACGAATACTTTTTTCCTTTTCGAGTCCTTCCGCATTCGCGTCTTCCTGATCGAGAGGAATTACTCAGCGTAGTAAGACATCCATCCAATAGCTGTGAACTTGGATAGTTTTCGAATATTTTTGAGGGATTTTTGGGACTTTGACATGGCACCGTCACATTTGGGCCATTGATGTTATAGTAAGATAGAGCGACACTGAATAAGCCCGTGGTCAGAGTGAACTAAGTCCAGGGACTCGCTTGTAGTAAGTCGCCTTGCTCGGACACAAGTCGTATATCGAAAGCTTATTACAGCTCATATACCTTCTTTGTACCTTGAGTGTCTGGTCGAAGCGACCAGACCCGAGAGCTGGTCAGTATCTGACGCAGCATTGCCATACAGCGACTGAATGCAGTCAGCGTCTTGGGGACAATTCCAACTGTTATAGATTTCGATCAGTTAAGCTACCTGTAGATTGTTAACATCATAGTTAGCTCAGTTGTTTCAAGTGTAAATACTAGTTTCAATTTGGTTATTTAATTGCAATTTTCTTTGTTCATAAGGTTTTTTTAACAGCATACGGTAAATCCCTTAAATATACTTATGACTAAAAAAACAGCGTTGTTACCATCCTCGGGTGTAGCGACATGAAACTGAGGACATCCTTAGTTCAGAAAGATCTTATTTTCGTTTTAAAACAATCATAACTAGTATTTACATTATATCTATTTCCTAAAAACGAAGCCGTCACCAGAAAGGGGAGTGCCCAGAATGCTAGCAGCATTGTTGAATGGCGATGCTGATTCGTTGACCGAATAGAAGCTAGAATTCCGATCATTAGATAAATGAGAAGTTTTTCAGATCTTCCTATATTGCGTGTCCGGACCCGGACGGACGGTTCTAGGGTTGGATGTATTTTATTCGCAGAGTAGCTTTAAAAACGAATAATAATAACATTAATTGCTTGTATAGCTTGAAAAGGTCACTAAACATTACAAACCAATAGTGCCTTTTCAAAATCAGTTAAATTTAAATGTCAAGGTGCAATCTTCACTGGCATATGATTTCTGACCACAAATAATTATAATTAATTACCTAGAACGAATAATATAGAATTTTTTACAAACACTAAAAAAGTGGCTTGGCAGAGATCGCTTTCTGCTATAAGGCCTCCGATTGTGCCACACCAGATCTAAGTAGTAGTTACTGTTGGTTATATAGTTTTTTAAGGACAGTATTTGGCGCAATGCATCAGCATTGCCATACAGCGAGGCAATGCATCCAGTATCTTGAGTACACCTCCAACTGGTATTGATGGGATTTGTTGAGCTGCCTGTAGTTTGTTTGCAGCAGTTTGCCGTTAGGTACTCGTAATTTTTTTCAATTGTAATACGTGTTCTCATTTGGTTATTTAATTGTGATTTTTCTGCTAAGGTTTTACCCATACTTATATTTTAAGGTGTATAAAAATATTATCTGTCTATCTCTCTGGGTCTCTGGTCTTCGTATTCCTATTAGACACTATTTTTTTATTAAGTTTTGTCGAGAAAAATCCCTCGGGAATAAATTTCACCACCTCAGGATCATTCTTCTATATATAACAAATCCAAAAGATTCATTATGGTCGGTTTTCCGTCAATAGAGAAATCGGTGAAGATAAAAAACATACACATCCATCACAGAACCTCCTTTCGTAAGATTTAAAACATTATGTGTCATCAGCTGTCTTAAAGTAGATACCACTTTATTTTGAAACTAGACGATGTTATGTACAAAAACTCGAAGAAATTTTCTTTTCTTTTAATTCCATCTAATTTTTTCATTATTTACTCATGTCATGATACCTAATTCTGGTTGCCTAGTAGAATTCGCTTTAAGCGATATGGCCGCTAATTCCAGTCTTCTCTATTATTTATATTATTTTATATTAAGTAAAATCTTTGTGTTTTTTCTATAGCGAGAAAAAAATCTCTCAATTTTACTGTTTTATAAAGGCAATGAAATAAAATTAAGTAAATATATTTAACATCGATCATATCTCCTTTGGACACTATTAAGCTATTTCTTTACACTAACATTTTCATATAAATTTTCTAATAAAGTTAGTAAAACACGTGTAGGCATAATATTACCAGACTCTTTAATAAATTATTCAAAACTACCTGATATATCTGTTCCAGAAACAAGTATAGCCACCGATGGTGTCCGGTTCGTAAACACACATGGTTTCTCTATTAGAGCGTAATCGCTACCTCATACCCATTAACACTTACCTATTGCTTTGAGATAATAAAACCCATTGCCATTGGTAACGGTTAGATATGAAACGAACATTTTAACAGAAAAAATGTGGTGAGATAAATTTGGCTGTTTTCGGACCAAATGGCCAAATATTACAAATTTCAATGATGTAAATGCATTTTATAACCATTAATAGTAATCTAATAGCATCTCAAAAGATCGTATTATTTGTATCTATGAGTTATCTATGTCAATGGAATTGAATAGAATAGAATATGAATTTTTTTTAGAAAATTTACTCAAATTTTATCAATTATTGCACCAATAGTTTACTTCCTGATATGTAGCCCGTATAATAGCTTGCTAAGTTATTATTATAAATATTTTATTGCATACGTTTAATATAAGGGTATCATGCCGATAGCATTATCTACCTTCTACATACACACACACACACACACACACACACACACACACACACACGCACACACACACACAGTCATCGATCAAGCATAGATCTGCGACTGAGCAGCTTTCTTGATAGGTACGGGTTACCTCGTTAGACTAATTTTTAATTTGATCACTGCTGTGAAGTTATCTGTCTTGAAACTGATTATTGTAGAGTCTTGAAACTGATTATTGCAGAGGCTTTACCCTTAGAATACTCTAAGACTTTACCTATTAAATTACGTACGGTTATTTTTTGCTCAATACTTTTGTCTCTTGTTAAAAAAATAAAAAAGTTTTTAATTCGGACAGCAGAATTGAGGCATACTTTGTTAGCACTTGTAAAGTCGTACTCGTAGGTATCACAACGGTTAGTTTGGTATACCCATGATAGTAAGTTTAACTAAATACGAGTTTATCTAACTCACCCTCCGCACGAAGCAATGGCATTTGGGAGAGTTGATCCTACCTGCTATTGTTTTTAGGTGTTGGGGTTACCACGCACCCTGTGCTTCAGGGATGCGATTTTATTCGGTAGGTTGCAGTAAATCCTTGTATGCCTTGTAAAGTTGTAATGCCTTGTATTCTGCAAACATCCCTTATGCACTACAGAAACAAACAATCGTGGCATTTCTCGCATCATCCTTTGCAAACCTTGTTTTGTGTGTGTGTGTGTGTGTATGTAACTGTTCCTCATAGTATAAAATATACTTAATTATAGTCTAGATTTATTTACTAGAAATATGTATTATCATTAGTGTTAACTGTAATTAATGCAAATATCTAAGTGAGAACCCAGTGCTTATACAAACCTAACATAGGCTTTAAGGCACTGCTAACAAAGTATGTATTTTCAGAAAATGAATAAATAAATAATCTATCTATTTATCATTGGAAAGGTTTAAACTTTTCATTGCTGTGCCTACTCGCTCTTGACAGCTTTATAACGCATGTCAGTTGAATCCATTAGATAAGCCCTACAATTTGTAGAGACGACATTACGTGGTTTATGGAGAAAGTTTATGACATATCATCTCCCTGGGGAGACAGTTGTAAGTTATTACGAGATAGTTGCATACTTTTGTGCTACAAGCGTTTACGTTCTTTGTTCTATGTTTATTTTATTGTGTACCTTAGTTTAAATTATAAACTGCTTTCAACTGACAACAATACTGAGAGTTTGTTTTCTTCTGTTCTACTTATATTGACTTTTTACTAAAGTTTGACTCGACTTGAAATCTTTGAGAAGACAACACTGCTCGTTTGTTATACGTAGACGTAGCTTACGTAGCAACGTTTTGTTTTTAAGAAGAGCGAATTAAAAAAGTCCAAACTAAAAAATTAAGCGATAGTTGCAATTGAGTCCGTTTTCGTATTTGATTACTAAAAGATTTCTAAAATTAGCGATTACAATAACGTTCTAATCTTTTGCAACAAGGAGAAAGTGTCGACCAATTTACATTGTTCCTTTATGGTTTTCTTATAAGTACATAAATCGTGCATTGCAAGTAAAACCGCAGGAAAAACCTAGCATTCTGTGGTCGGCAATAGTTCCCTGCATTGCGGCACGTGCGACACCTATAAATTGTGGTGTGGATTGTTCCAGACTTCCTAGAGAAAGTTTTTATTGCACTTAGATCGCTTAGGTTTATCTAGAGAAGTTCTTAGTGTACAAAGTACAAACAACTTTCCTAATTTCAGTAGAAAAACCGGGAATCAATGCAATCACGAATGGAACGCTCTAGAAAAAGTTTGAATCTGGCTAGATTAATTAAAAATCGTAAATAGATTTTTTCAACAAATTAATACACAAGCGTCAAAAATCTGCAAAAAAAGAGAAACAGAATAAATGAATAATGCTGGACAATCCACACATCATCATCTAGACCCAAGCTAAGCAGAGCTTGTGTTATTGCTACTAGATGACTGATGAAGAATGTGGTGCTGTTTGTCACCTGCATTCAAATCGATGACAAAAAATTATGATTGATTGGAAAAGTGAATATCAGGTCAATGAGCTAGAAATATTCCCACAAGGTATTGTATGCACAGCTAGTTAGAATGTTATCAGGCGTTATCACTGGTGATAAGAGGCGCTTAGATACCTACTATCAAGGATGTCGACCTAAATGTAAAGGTATTTTAAATATTTATGTTTGTATTATGCATACACCGGCAGCGTCTAAATGAGTTATTGTCACTCTTGCATTGCATGTGCGGTACGAAAAATTCAACGAAATATATCATTTAAGCATATAATATTATGTACCGATATTGTATTTTTACAAGGATAAAATCTTTACTAACAAAGAAAATTACAATTTCCAAATTAGAACTTTTTTTTTTTTTTTTTTTTAATCTTATTTATTTTTAAGGACTTTTACTTACAAAGCATGTCAGTCCTATCGTAACCTAAACTTATAACTAACAAACAACAAAATTAGAGTAATCACTCAGTTAGAAGGTTTAAAGGGAGTCACTGATGCATAAAAATTTTAAATAATGAAATTGCCGCTAATGAGTTTGGTTCCGCTAAAATGTTAATAAATGTTCCTAAATTGAATCTACTTAAATTAAGTTCAGTCATCAGTGCCTCCCTTTGATCTTTAAACTTTGTGCAGTCCATTAAGATATGGTGCACATCATCTAGGACTTCACAAACCTCACAGTTTGGAGAGTCCGTTTTTTTCATAAGGAACCCGAATTTCCTTGATGGGTAATGGCCAGATCGTAGCCTATGAGCGATAACAATAACAGATCTACTTATCTTACCTCTTACAAACCAAGGTATACAAGGTGGCTGACATTGTATGGTTTTATACCATATACCTTTTTCTTTACTTCTCTCATCAAAATATTCCTTGTACGCATCATAACATATTTTTTTACATGAAAGAGCTGTATCGGTATAGTTTGGTTTTAAATTTATTGGATTTCCCTCTGTAATGCCTAATTTTGCTAATTTGTCAGCCTCCTCGTTACCTCTTAAACCAACATGTGACGGAACCCATTGCAACTTCAAACTTATACCCCGGAGTGCAAGATTCTGAATCCTATTCAAAATACCATAAGCTACCGAAACACCTCTGAAACCAGAAGCGCATCGAGCTAAATGTTGCAATGCACTCCTACTGTCTGTGAAAACAACTATTCCCCTGTTATTTGTTTCATTTATAGAACTTAAGGCTTCTGAAATTGCAATGAGTTCCAGTGTCATAATCGAGACATAAGAATCAATTTTAAAAATACCATGTCTAGAATAAGTCATGTCATAATAAGCAGCTCCCTGGCCAACTTCACTTTTGGATCCGTCAGTATACAATATGTGCCTTCCATAATATTTATCATTTAATTCTTTAATTATATCGTATTTTAATCCAGTAATTACATGACTTCTTTTAGATCCTTTGACATTATCTAGATAGCAATTAATAACCCCTTCAATTTGAATATATGTAACCCAAATATCTAATGAATACATATCTAACATATTTGAGGTATAAATATTAAAATGTCTACATTTGTCATAAACTGATACAAGTAACGGTGTCTTTTTAGATTGCCAATAATTGCTATCTCTCAAAAAATAAAGCTCATCAACTAGTTGTATTGTTATGTTGTTTTCCCACGACATACTTTTAACACAAAACTTATAAGCTAAATACAATCTTCTTATCTGTAACGGCTGTAGGTATGTTTCACATTCCATAACATGTATGGGTGTACTTTTAATAAAACCACCGATAATTCTTAATGCCTGATTTTGCACTTTTTCTAATTTATACAGATGTGCCTTTGCGCTAGTATCGTACAGGAAGCAACCGAAGTCGATTCTACTCCTCATCACTGAAATATACAAAGTGCGTAGGTATTTAGGATGAACTCCCCAACCAGATCCAGCAAGAACTTTTAACAAATTTAGGTATTTAGATGTTTTTTCGGTGGTTTCCTTTATATGTCTATTCCACAACAAAGACCTATCCAACCACATTCCTAAGTATCGGACGTTTTCTACTTGATCCAATACCAAATCATTAACACTTAAATTAATTCTATTTCGTCTTCGTCCCCTGCTGAACAAACATACCATCGATTTACTGCTGGATAATTCAAGGCCTATTTCTCTTAAATTTCTAACCATTACATTTAATGCATGTTGTATTGCATCCTCGCACAGTTTTAGACTATTGTTACGCAAATAAAAAACGAAATCGTCAGCATATTGGGATACTCTTATCGTTTGCTCCAGCTGGCTATAAATTTTATAAGTTGTTAGGTTAAATAACAATGGGGACATCGGGTCACCTTGGGCTAAACCTTTTGTTGTCCATCGTGAAATAAGGCTTTTGTCATTTACTCTAACTAACAAACATCTTTCACTCAAAAATGACCAAATATACCTACACATTTTAAATCCAACATTAATTTCGTCGAGTGTGCCTACTACCTTTTCAACTAAAATATTATTATAGGCATTTTCTATGTCGAGAAAACAAGCTACTGTGGGTGTATTATTAGTTAAACCTAACTGTATGTATGTTGTTAACCTAGCCAAACAATCAAGGCATGATTGACCCCTTCTAAAACCCGAAGTATTGTTCGAAAGGATTCTATTCTTCTCAATGTACCATTCAAGTCTCCTAACAATAATATTATGAAGTATTTTACACAAACATGAAATTAGCGATATGGGCCGTAACTTTTGTTCAGAACTGGTATCGACAGTAACTTTAGGTATCGGTATAACAAGTATAGTGCGCCATTGCGTAGGAACATAGCCGGAGGTATAAATATCGTTATAAATCTGAAGTAAAATTTGTTTACCAACAAGGGGCAAATGATGAATCATGGAATACGTTATCTCATCGCTGCCAGGGGCCGTATCTTTTCTTTTTAAACAATGTAATAATTCTTGAATAGTAATGGGTAATTCTAATAAGTCATTTCTTGACGTAATATTTGGTTGTTGATTTTGAACTGAGTCAGGAGTTAACGAGTGCAATAATTGTTTTAATTTAGTATCTGAATTCGAAAATGAGGACTGATTATAACCTTTAAACCAACGCATTTTACGCCACATGGCCGAAACTGACGTACTTTCATTAATTTCATCACAAAATAGTCTCCAACTTCGTGATTTAGCTTCTTTGATCATTTTAGCAGCTTGTGTTACTTTTTCTTCAAATTTTTTATAATTGTCCGGAGTTGGGTTTCTTCTAAATATACTTAAAGCTAGTCTACGTTCGCCTACTAATTTTGATAACAAAGGGGTCCAATATTGTTTAGGTTGAAATTTTGACGACGGCTTTGTACATAATTTTAATGAGGGAATATTACTATCAGCAGATATCATAATTTTTTCTATTAAACTATTGTATCTTTCTTGTATTGAATTAGGACAATAAGTGCATTCAGAAAATAACTCTAATAAGTCTTTACTATATTTTCCCCAATCCGCTTTTTTAAAATTACGTTTTTTAATAATTTTGTAACTATCTTGAACGTCCAAAGTAATTTTTAATATTAAATGGTCGCTTCCTAAATTTTCATTCAAAACTTGCCAGCTGAACTTTATCGCAACATCAGCGGAAACAAAGGTAATATCTGGTGATGATTTTTGTAAACTTCCGCTTACTAATTTTATCCTCGTTGCTTCTCCATTATTAAGTGATATCAAATTATTATCTAAGGAGGAGTCTAATAGCTGAGTACCTCTCTGATCTATCTTGTACGACCAATTGGTGTGGTGACCGTTGAAATCACCTGCAAACAAACTCTTTCCAGAAGCAATCGAAAAAAGAGCATCCCAATCAGCTTGCCGCGTATTTACAGATGACGGACAATATATTGATAAAATATTTTCTAAACTGCTACAATTTAATATTTTAATATAAAGAGCTTCTATACCTGGGTTAGTTAGAATAATAGGACATGAATAAGAATGCAACGACTTATGGACTAAAATAGCAACTCCTCCGTAAGAGTCACTTCTGTCCTTCCTATAGATGTTATACCCGTTAATATTTATAACTGTGTCCATATCAAACCATGTCTCACTCAAAATAGCTACATGAATTTTTTCTTGTAGTAATAACGCTTCAAAACTACTTACTTTGGGCTTCAAGCTTTGACAGTTCCACTGAAATATATTGATTCCAGGTTTCTTGTTAGTGCCCTCTACTATGAACATTCAAAAGAATGCCGAAACATTCTTTTGAATAAGTCACCTTCAACCAACATACTTAAAACAAATGAACTTAGTTCTTCAAACACAAACTTAGATACATTTACCACTTTTACTTCGAGCGGTTCTTCTGAAAACACAATGTTCTTTATCTTCTCAAATATTTTCATCCAGTCAATTTTCCTTTTCTTCTTTTCTTCCTCTTTGTTTTCGCCGTCTCTGACATATTCACTATCATAACTTTCATGTTTCTCATTGCTTACTTTTGGATGTTCATCTGTTTCCATATTTTCAATGGTTCTTGTTTTTCTACTTCTTCTTTTCCTAACTGTTCTTTGAGCTTGTGGTTGATCTATAATATCTTCTTCAAGGTCACTATGAACCGAGCTTTCAATATGATTCGTAATAACACTTATAACTTCTAAAGGTCGACCAACAACCGTTTTATTACTGCTACTTTGCGGAAAAAGAGACGGAAATTCACGATCATAATCCACTTTCTTTCTTTGTTCTTTTTTCTTCAAAAAAAGGTCCAATGCCTTTTTATAAGGTAAATTTTCTTGGCTCATAATATTTCGTACCTGCTTCTCTTTTGTGAAAACGGGGCACAATTTATCCAATGCCATATGAGAGCCTTTGCAATTTATACACGAATACACTACAGTATCACAATTTTCATGGGCTTTACCACATTTCGGGCACCAGCATGTAGATGTGGGACAAAACTTTTTGGTGTGTCCAAACTTCCAGCACCCTGAGCACTGTGTTACTGGAAAGACATAGCGGTCCACTTTAAATCTACACCCATAGGCGCTTACAAACGTAGGGGACGTCGGGCTTTTGAAGCACACGCGTACCGTTTCGCTATTTATCCATTTGCGATCAGTGTCCATGCGCCTTAATCTCTTTACAGATATAATTGGAATTGGGCTAATTAGTGATGCAATTATCTCCTCTTCGCTTATCTCTAGGTCCACACCTCTGATAATACCATAGGACAGATTACCGTGGTCTGTAAATTGAGCTCGTATTTCTAACTCAACTAGTTTCGGGCAACTTATTAGACTGTCAGCTTGTGTTTTATCCTCAAATTGTAGAAACACTTTGTATGGACTTTTATACTTGATATTTATGATGGTGCTGATGTTCAAACTTCGTAATAATCTAGCTAATGCCATTTGCTTGGGTAATACTTTTAAGGATGTCAAACATACTTCATAATGATTTGCATTTTTATCTTGCTGATTGTCCGTGGTATGTACCATGATCTGGTCCATGGCTTGGTTTGTCAAATTATCTCCAGACTCGGTTAAAAGCTTCTTCTTTGGTTTACTTTTCGTGATGGTGGTAAACCCGCCTTCACTACTTTCTTCACTCTTTCCTTCATTATTTTGCAAATGTCTCTTTCCCGTGATTTTTTCTACAACTTCTTCTTCGGATGGTGACGAATCCCAATTCGTATCCACCGGTAATGGAGCAATTTCTTCAACTTGTAATAACGCAAAAGGATTATTATTCATGATCGCTTATCACTAGCGGCCGGAGCGAGCCGGCCGCCTTATCTGTATTAAACAATGGAACAGTCGAATACCTACAATACGTGCGCTCGGTCTGATTCACAACCTAACACTGTGAAATTAGAACTTGTATTTACAATAGAAACAATTAAGCTAACTACAGACTATTGCAAATAAACTACAGGTGCTCAACTGATCCATCAATATCAGTCGGAAGTGTCTCCAAGACGCTGGCTGCATTGCCTCACTGCCTATTTTGTTAAAAGTATGCAAAAATTATCGAATACAAAGTATTGCAATGTAAGTACCTACTTAACTTTTACAAGTTACCATTATTAATATCAGTCCCAGCTTATCTAAAGTCTACTTAAAAAATATACCCAAAAAACAACTGAAAATAGCACAAAATTTGTACGATCTGCAGGTATTGGTTCTGCGTGTTCTGGTCTTTTTCATTTATTTATTTATTCAATTCAATTTGACCTACAGAGCTATGTCCCAAGACGCCAACAGTCATCTAGTACCCATAACACGCTCTGCTTAGCTTGTAGCTAGATGATGATGTGTGGGTTGTCTAGCATTATTTATTTCTATACCTACCTGCTTAGGTACTTTTATTTTGAATTAAACCAAAGATTTTGAATAAAAAAAACAATACCCAAACCAAACCAATATTACAATTTACAAGTACCTGCACAGCAATCAAGAACAAAGTTAATTACCATTCCAATTTGACAACATTATTAGAACTCTTCTTTCATCAACCCGCTGCGGCGGACGGGGGTCTTTTTGACCAAGGTCGCGAACAAATTACTTTGTCTTCTGTGGCTCATATCCAGGGACGGAGGAAGGACCGGCTTCCAATTCTTAAGATTTTCGTCGCAGGCAAGCGATGAACAGAAAAGAGTTTTGGGTATGGATAGGTACTTTTTCAAAACTTATTACTTAAAACAAATACGTTATTTAATTATATTGATACTAATAAGACAGAATACTCAGAACACCGAAACGAATTGCAGATCGTACAAACATTTGTTCCGAGATGGAAATCAAAACCCTAACCTACCGCTTTACGAACGGACCTTCGCCTGCTGCGCCACATAGGTTATCAAACTGCCAGAGGTTTTTAGGGCTGTTTGCAGGAACTGAGCGGAGATGTGGGACTAAAATAATCAATAAAGATGCAGTCAAGGACAGTTGCTAGCAGCTGCAGGGGTAAGTGGCGAATGATAAACGCCACAGCATCGGGGGTGAACTCATAAAACGTCGATCACAATAGGCTTAATAATGATCGCAGTGATACAAAAGCAATACTAAGCAAAAAAGAAAATCAGCACTCATAATGCTCTTTTTTCTTTTACTGACATACAATCGCGGGTACATTATATCCTATATAATGTATTACCTATATTAAAGCTTTAAGATTAAACTTTTGAAACTATCATGGTTATTAACACTAAAGTCATTTTATATGGGGATATTTACCATGGTTTGATTTTTGAGTATTACAATATTTCGGCACAGTTTTAGTTATTTCCTAGGAGTAATAAGGGCATTAAAAGCTTTAAGCCCTTATTACTCCTAGGCCCGACCCTGTCCATCCTATTTTTCCAGTGCTGCCCTCTGGCGGACCGCCTGCCGTGATTTTAATTGGAAATTGGCCCTCTATTTGTAATGCTCACAGACTTGTAAGGCTTCACGGTGGGTGGTCACCCTCGCTTGGTTTTGAATTTTACTATGCAAGCTACACTGCAATCATTGACATAAAGCTACCTATCTACATCGGTACAGTTATTAAGTTATTATATAATTAACGTTCCGCCCGGCTTTGCACAAGTATTTAACAAAAATTCAATTTTCATGCAGATCCCTAACTTTTTTAAAATATTTTATAGTCTATGTTCATCAGGAAAAATTTAGGAGACTAATGGTGAAAGGAGATTTTTCAAATCTGTCCAGTGGTTTCGAATCCTATTCAATTCAAACATTCAAATCTTTCATCTTTCTAATATTAATTTAGATTATATAAAAATGCCTTTAATTGTGTTTAATTTCTAATTTATGTCAACCTATTTTTCTTAAAAACTTTCGTAGGTAGTTTGACAATTTTTTTATGGTGTCCTTCCAACACCAACTATTGTCTTAGTTAACCCACTAACATTGCATTCTGATTCTGAATTACCTATGTCACCCTTTTAAAATTATCTTCATTTATTCTACTGTATCATTCTAGAACAAGTAGTACCTAAGTAGGTACTTACTTAATGAATGTATCATTACGAAAGTAAGCGAGCGATACAACATAATATGTATGAGAACACCAGGTGTTTTTCCAACGATGAATTCCACAAACTACAATAGATTTTTTTTGTAAAATACCAGCTACATTTTGAATAAAATTGACATTATACAATCTATCTGTTTTTTTAGAAATTATCCATTTGTAATGGATGCATATGTAGTAAGTAACCATTATGTTGTTTATATTTACTCTCAACCAAATGAATATTTTAATTCTTTCTCTGAGCTAGAGCTCCTGAGGCTAAGCTCCTATCTGATATCAATGAACTGCGCCTATTAATTCATTATTTCTAAGATTTTATCGTCAAATACGATGCCAATAAAAATCAGAGTGTGCTATAAAAATTGTTATCTTTATGACGGCCTAGGGCGCAGCGCGTCGACTTTTGCATGCACGCACTACTTTTGGATCTCTAGGTATAATGCATGGGTCGTTTGGGCCCTCCGGTTGTGGATGTGTTAATCAAAATGCTATATCTATTGGATTAAAGTAGTAAGTTCAGAAATGTTTACAAAAAAATATTAATAAAAGTATTATGCAATCTGATTTTCAAAAAGCTAGCAGGAAAGGTTTACAAATAAATTAAATTACCAAAAAACTGTATAGCACAAGTAAATATTTAAAAATCATGTATAAAACTGTAAATCATAAATATAACTCTATGTGTCCAAGACCTTTACAATGTACATTACAAGTTTACATACACAATAACAAGTTTTGTCAAAATATTTGTTCAAAGCCATCGTAAGTCGTGTCGCAATATCCATATTTAGGCCTAGAGTAGAGTTTACATAACAACACTGTTTCAAGGTAATGATGCTATTGGGACTGGCGATTGGAAAAGTCGTTTCAAGAATTAGCTGATAAGCTTACCTATGTAGCGAATAAAGATATTGCCAGTATTAAGAAAGTACCGAATAAAACAATTATAATCAGAAAAATTATTTTTCGTGACTGTAAACAATTTTTTTTCCCTAAAAAGTTGCTAAAGAGACCAGTAGCTCCTTCATAAGTTTTAGTTAAATCCCAGTGGGACCACGAGTCGCGACCCAATTATTTGCCCTATTCATTAACATATTTATCGACAGCGACTAGAGTGATAGAGTCAAAGACTATCAATGGTAAACATTTCCTTTCCACACTTTTTTATTCGAGAACAAGTGAGAAAATGTCTATATTTTCAAGGTCAAAGTCTTTTACAAAATTGCTGCCCGCGACTGTACTGCAGGCGCTTTGGTAACGTCAGGTATTAATCGGATTTGCCTACTGAACCGGAACTCCAACTAAAACTTACTTTAGGGTTAAATTATTCACTAACGAAGAAAAGGAAAAACCTTTAAATGAACTAAAAAAAACACACACAATGCTAGAACTGTATTTACAATGGAGCGAAACCTACAGGCAGCTTAAATTGATCCATAATTATATAGAACCAAATTATTTGGGTTGAGTGAATAAACGATTTGTTGCAGTTCATCCAAACCCTCCTTTGTCCAATAAGAGTTACGTCTAGCATAATTTTAATCCATCTCGCTACAAAAATACTGACTAGAAAATTTGTAATAACTGTTGCCATAATCGCCAGTGTCGCCACCTAGACAATCACGAAAAACGTTACAAAAATATAAAAAAATATTTATTTAATACCTCATCAAAAAAGATTATACTGTTTACTGGCGCTCCCAGCTCTATGTTTAGAAACTATCGCGGGAAGCCGATTTACAAATAGAAGTATTTGTATTAAAATTGAAGATTACAGGGCAGCAGTTCACCCTAAAAAAACTTTAGAAAAAACATACCGACTAAAACAAAAATTAAAACTGGTAGGGGAATAACATGTTCATTTAAAACAATAGTTTTAAGCAAAATAAATCAAAGCAATGAAAAATTGCATAACGTAATTTATGGTAACGACAAAGACACAATTTACGACAAAGTTGGGGATATGATGTTATTTAGTTTTTCTTTTATAATAATTATTTTGTGAAAAGACGGAACTGACATAGTCATAACAATGACTCAAAGTCCAAAAACAATAAAGAATTAAAAAAAAAAAAAGAAAATAATGGCAAATAAAACTGTACCATTTATTAACAAAACAATTACAATCAAAGAGTACAAACAAACTATAGCAAGAACTCACAATATAAATAATTGAGCAAACTGCGTACTGTTATAAACAATCTTCTGGTAGCTCAACCGATGCATATCAATACCAGTCAGACTGCAAATTAAATAATGCTTCCGCATTACCATATTATTAGCATTCAAAGTATTCTCCTTACAAAAAATATCATTGTTATTTTTAAAACTAGCTAGACTAACCAGACCGTGTTTAATTTATGGAGACTATCTACGAAGAAACTCAGCATTAAATGTATGCAAATAAGGTAGTAATGTTTAAAGCGAGCAATGATTTCGAAGTGTTGCCATGTACTTAACATTGTCACTTATCTAAAAATCTGGACACCAACCCGCAATAAAAAGAGGGCCCCTTTCTTCATAAGGTTCTTTTTTTCCTTCATTTATAATATGGGAGTTTAGTCACACAGTGACTATGTCATTCCTGTAAGAGATTAATTCTTTGTATATGACAAAACACACAAAGTCAGCAAAAGAAAATACTAAACATAAGATTTGCCGCATGACAGTGCATGGCCACCTCCATAATGGAACGCAGATAACACTGATTCTAAGCTTCTTATCAACCTAACCTAGCATTAGCCTCCTACATCAAAAAGGGATCTTTAGCTTTATCTTTCTCTCCCAATAACGTTTACTGGAAGAGAACTCTTTTTAGGGTCTTTTTAGCTTACCTTTGCCATTTCTTTTACATTTTAATGTTTTCTTGTATATTTTATCGTGCAATAAAGAATAAAGAATAAGAAAAGGATGAGAAGGATTTGAAATACTAACCAACACAACCTGTAAATAAAGCTTGACCAGCATTATGGCTTCCTCGGAGTACAGGCAAGACAAAATTCTGTTACAAGTACCTACACTAACACCGTTTATACAGTTCTGCTAACTTAACACAGTTGCTAAAGTAGTTAATTCTCATTCCAACTTATGTCAATAGAAGAAGACAGGTTAAGGGATGAAACGTTGGTGTTCTTACAACATATAATAGGTTCGTAGTTAACCCGCTTACATACATAATGAATTCGTCAAACTACGATAGTTTTTATAGAAGAATAGAAGAAGACAGATTGAATATATCAATACTTTAAATACTTATGAGATTATTGTGAATTAGGGTTGTCATATTTGGAATTTTGGATAAAGAGCCCTAAAGAGACGACATATAAAAGACAGCATGCGGACTCTCTAAGTAAGTACACAAGTAAGGATTCAAACACAAGGTAATTTTTTTTTTAATTTTTTTAATATTTTTTTTTAGGACTTTATTCGCTTAGCGAATATGCCAGTCCCGTTATACAAACAAAAACTTAACCCTTAATTTATTTCACTATATCATACACCATCATGTACAAGGCCTTACCTTAGCGGATTAGGTTCGATTCGTGCGTCGTCTTTTGGAGTAAACAACCAAATGAGTGCCGATTCGTGCGTTCTGCTAGGCAGCGTAAAAGGTACCTAAACCTTTTGGTTCGATTCGTGCCTCGAGTACATTATATTTATTTACAACTAATTTTTAACCATAGAGTAGCTAAAGATTCAGATGTTCCATTATAGTTATTTAAGGTACCTTTCATAATTCATTCCATATGTGTGGCTTTGCAATAAAAATAAGAGTTTGTGTAAATAAAATGTTTATTTTAAATATATACCTATGGATAAAATGTAATGAAAATGCGATGGCGCTTACTATTAAGCTATTTAAGCTTAATTTGAAGGAAATATTGATATCAAAATTCTGTACCTGTCCTTTGTATTTAAGTAGATATCAGTTAAAATAATAAAAAACACCAAAATATTGAAAAAGTTACTCTTGACATTGTTTTTATTCTTATCACAGTATTTTTTATCTAATGTTATTCTTTAGATTACAAACATTTACTGAATAAAATTTTTAAATCAGCTTTTTACAACTAATTATCAACAATCAACGAGTTTAACAGTAATCAGTCATAATAGTTATTTGTCTTTAAGCTAAGATTGTAATTATAACTAAAGATTAGTAAATAATAAAATTCCTCAAATATTTTCGATGTAGATCCGAAATCAGTAGAAAATCGCTTGCATTGTTGTAATTTCTTCTCAATTTCTATGAGGCACGGGTCAATTTCACAGCTGCGCGTGTGTTTTCGTTGTCTCACAATTGTATAAGCACTAGTTGTTGTAATAGAACCACTACACATGAGATCAACACAGGTCCACCTCTTTGTTCCATCTTTATTTTCAATTTTAAAATGGTATTTGTAATTGTCCACAATTATACACTCTTTATTTCGCTCGGTCGTGAAAACAGTAACTTGCTTGATTTAATGATTGCGTAGTCAATGTGCTAGGCCGGGAATTCGCCATAATGCAGGAGATATAATTTCGCGAGTAAAGAGACGTCTCATCTTTTCCTTCCTTGTTTTGCAAATGACTAATTAGGCCAAACAAAAATTTTGCAAGTACGGAGAGTGTGAGTGAAACAACCCTACTAATCCCTTTTGTTTCATAGCTGTTTGACGAGTGGCGGCGGCCAGCCAGCTTATCAGTGCAACGCAGGTAGCTACGGCTAACCAGACTAACCAGATAGGTAGTAAATATGATTTAAAAATTTTAAGCGTTTGCCACTTCTGTTTTATTTATCTATATCGATGGTTTTACTTGTTCAAGATATTAATACATATTCGAGGCACGAATCGAACCAAAAGCTTTAGGTACTTTTTACGCTGCCTAGCAGAACGCACGAATCGGCACTCATTTGGTTGTTTACTCCAAAAGACGACGCACGAATCGAACCTAATCCACCTTAGCAGCCTCGACTTTGAACTAAACCTAATTCGATACATACTAAACGCCTAAGCTTATAAAGCCTAAACTTTGAACTAAACCTAATTCTGCGAGATTAAAATTATACTTAATCAGCGGTCAATTGATCTCTGAATGTTTATTGGGGCTGCCTCTCTGCTAGTTTTGATTTTTCAGGGGAAATATAGACAGAAGATTTTTATACGACCCACGTATTTTAAAGACTTTAACACTTTCATTGTTCGTGATGCACATGACATGTGGATGCAGTGGCACGCGCAGGTTTTGGGCAGGGCAGGGAATGCATTAATAGTAGTCTATTCCAAGCCTATCATACCGTTGTTGTTGACTCGGCAACTTGACACTTGTTTCAAGGCTATGCCACGGCACTGATTCAAGTATGACTCTACAATCGAATCTACAAAAAATTCTTATGCCTAACAGCTCCTTGATATTTACTAGCCTGTGTTAATCAGAGGCAATGTAAAAAAAAACGTAGTAGTTTTGGAGCGATTCGACTAGCACATCACATTACATTAAACTTAGCCTAAATGCTTTTTACCTAACTGTACTCAACAGCTTCAATAATATGACAACGTCCGAATCGACAGTAAAAAAATATTAAAATCAAAAGTGTCAATTGGGACACTGTGAAGAAAAGACTGCAACATTTAAGCCCATTGTACTTATGTCAAGTCCTTCGTTATGTTCTTTCTGGTGTATAATAAAAAAAGCATCATTGTATTGTATTGTATTAAGGAGCTGGCAAATACTCTAAAAACTCTTTTTATTTTCAGAGTTTTCAAAATACACATCCAATCTTTGTTTCCTAAAGCTTAATGATATGGAAATTCGACAGTATGTATCGATGTGATGATAACCAATCCATATTAAATACATGTATACAATAATCGTTTGTCTTAGATTTGCACTGCCGCGTTACCTTTCTATCCCTAAATATTCGTCTACCGTATCAATTCATTGATAGACACCAAAACACCATAAACCTCATTTTACGCTCCCCGCTTTATAACTCCGGATTAAAGCATCTAGATTTAATTGCCATTAATATTTGCAATACAATTTATAGTGGCAGAGGTGAAAGGATACATTCCGAGATATACCTTTACCTTTGAATATCGTGTCGAAATTATGCAAAATGGTTCGATAAACCATAAACAAACTGCTTGGTGGCACTCATAAATACAGTTCTATCTGAAATGAATTAATAGAACTGGCATATTAAACAAGCTGATTTTTATTCAATTTATTTCCTCACTAGCGGTCCACCCCGGCTTCGCACGGGTATTAAACAAAAAATTCAGAAATTATACACACTAACACGATGGATTTCACAGTTTTCATACGGATCCTTCACTTTTTTTAACAGCATTGGTATTTTTGATTTTGACATTGACTCGACACTCCATAACTGACACTGGCCGTAGAGAAAAAGCAAGCACCATGCGCTATAATATTCAACCTCTTTTTCTATTCTGACGCGCCATAATAAAAAAAGAGGTTAAATATACAGCGCACGGTTCAATTATTGAATTTTTCATGCGGATCCCTAACTTTTTTGAAAATATTATATAGCCTATGTTCATCACAGAAAATTTAGGATTCTAATGGTGAAATAATTTTTCAAATCGGTCCAGTAGTTTCGGAGCCTATTCAATTCAAACAAACATACAAATAAACAAACAATCAAATCTTTCCTCTTTATAATATTAGTATAGATTATAATTTATATTGTGTCGGAAATTTTGCTTTTAACAAATCTGAAAACTTCCGACAAGTAAGTAAAATTATAATCATAAAAATATGTCTGTTTGCAATGTTCTCTTTCTATGTGTATTATAATAAATTATTTTCTTCTATATTATTTATCCTACTAATGTAGGTACCTAACATTAATAGGTACAAATAATACAAATACTTCCACGGACTGGCCGACTGCTGATCTCAAGCTAGAGATGTTGATGTTGAACCTCGCACAAACCTATACTGTACCTACATACTACATGACATAATAAAATAACCAAAATCAAACTTAAGATTTTTAGATCAAAACTCACACCGCATCACTGCTACACAGGACAAAAATGTGCGCTGAAATATGGGCTTTAACTCTTTTTATTTACAATATTTTTATATTAGAGCATGGATTACAGACAGCTTTTGGCTCCCGTTTGAAGCTGTAACTTTGGACTGTACATATAGCTAAAGATTATGAGTTTTTTTAAATACTTAGGTATTTACTGTGCGATAGCGATGCTGGATAGTTTTAAGTTTAGAATCTGACAACGAGGTTAGTAAGTAGTACTAGTAGTTATTAGTAACGCAGCGTAAATACATCTATCTGAACTGCCACGGCATGCTTCAGAGCCCACCAGTGCACAGTAGACCCCGTTATCACCGACCAGGGTGGATTTCCTGGTCACTGCCCACTGGTGCGCAACGGCGCGCAACGCCCACTCAGCTGTGCCTGATCAGTGATTGTTTCACTTGCTTTGTTTGCACGGATTTAATTGTTGGGAAAGGTAGATTTGACCTCGAAACTGCCTGTTACAAGTTGCAAGATGATTTCGGAGATTATGTAATTTACGGTATCGGTGGATTTAGGATCTGAATTATAAATAACCACTTGACATCATTTAGATGTCATTTTGCAAAATAATGACTTCTGGAAAGGTAAGCATCCGACAAAACTTTTTCACTTCTTTCCATGCCGATTTCTGCATAGCTGAAAGAACAAAAAGTACCAAAAAAATTATGCTTCAATGTAGTGGAACAAAAAGTTATTCCGATACCGGGAATCGAACCCGAGCCTCCTGGGTGAGAGCCAGGTATCCTAGCCACTAGACCATATCGGATATTGAAGACATGCTCGAAAATATACCAAATTTTCTGTGCCCTAGTAAATATAAATTCTGTTGAACTACCGCATTACCTCTCGTAATTGGCTGACCTTATTGAAGGATTGCCGGATTAATAGTTATCATGATACAAGTCTGGTGAACCCTGACCTTGACTTGCGCTGAAGTAATTTAGACCTTCCATTGATAGGAATAAAGATTCCCTTTGCTAAGCCATGCCCCATCACTGAAGGTTAACCCCAGGGGTATGACCAGGGGTATGGTGGGTCTGCAGTGAAATTTACGAGCTGAATGAACAAATTTATTTCATGATTTATAATTTATAAGCTCGGCTTGAAAAAAGCAGTACAACTAAGAATGACTTGTTAGTTTTAAATAATTAGGATACTAAAAACGGACGGCAATGTAGAGTAATCGTAGAGAATGTGTCACGGTTAATTTTAACCGCGCCCCACGGTTCCTACTGACCTAAATGAGTTGACACTTATTATAATTTTAGATTTTATTCGAGCTCAGCGCTTACTAACGCATAATTACTTACTGTCTGCATTGCAGATTTTCAGACTACTCTCGCATTCTGTGAAGTTTAGAAATTGTATTATTATTATTACCAAGATAAGTAGGTACAAAAATAAAAAGCAAAAAGAACTTGCATCGACCGGGAATCGAACCCGGGCCGCCCGCGTGGCAGGCGAGCATTCTACCACTGAACCATCGATGCTTGAAGGTTAGTTCGAAATTTAGGTATAGTTTGTATGTATTACCTTATCGACTTCAGGACGTGACGTGCGTCGTTTCTGCTCTCTGCTACCTAAATCTTATCGCTAATTGCGCTGAAGCTATATAATCGAAGACTTTGTATTCTTATCAATGTATTTACAAGCAAATTAAGTTAACGAATACATACCATTGATTTATTGATAATAACAAATCGTATACTAAAGTATAATAGTAGCAGGTTATTTTTAAATAACAAGACTTATATATACCTACTTATATCATATTTGCAGAAAAAATACAAATCTTTAAAAAATATTATTGATTTCTCTCTCTTTCATATCAACATCATCACCAGCCTATAATAGTCCACTGCTGGACATAGGCCTCCCCTAATGAGCGCCATAGATGGCATCATTATTTGGGGGTTATTGCCCATAATCCCCACGCTGGGCATGCGGGTTGGGGATCGCAGTTCGGTGTAGTTGTTCTGCAGAAGGCGCTGCTGCCCGCCCCCCGCTGTGTTTCCCTTAGTCGCCTCTTACGACACCCACGGGAAGAGTTGGGGTGGTGAAATTCTTTGCCGGCACCACACGGCTCTTTCATATAAAGCTAACTTATTATTTGGATTTCTGTGAATTCATTATACTTCTCCACATTTTATTTTTTAACAAATTGGCAGTCCTATGCCTCCCTGAGTAGAACTTTCGAAAAAGCATTTACGTTGTAATTTTTCAAAGCCGTCGTGGTAAATATCACTTCCATACTACACTATCAAGATCATAGAAGGTAAGTTCCTACAATATTTATAAA
Source organism: Eupithecia pulchellata (assembly GCA_963931895.1). Lineage (NCBI taxonomy): Eukaryota > Metazoa > Arthropoda > Insecta > Lepidoptera > Geometridae > Eupithecia > Eupithecia pulchellata. Next base: position 12,850,419 of record OZ007527.1, on the reverse strand, counting down.
CCTGCTTTATTGACGACCACTGTGGCGCGGTGGGCGAAGGTCCGCCTGCGACGCAGGAGGTTGCGGGTTCGATTCCCGCCTCGGGAAAGATATTTGTACGATCTGCAGATATTTGTTCCGGGGTTCTGGTCGTTTTCTATGTATAATAAAAAATATCTATCTATTTAATAATATTGTATTACGTATATCAGTCATCTAGTACCCATAACACAAGCTCCGCTTAGCTTGGGGCTAAATGATGCTGTGTGTATTTTCCGGCATTATTATTATTATATTGTTCTTTCGCGACAAATAAAAACATTTAAAGTACCTAACCTACGTAAATGAAACACAGAGTTTACTTTTTTTTTACTGCTTCAGAGCAGTTCAACAAACAGGCCAAGTGGTAGCTACAGTTTCCCACACCATCTCCTAATAAATAGTGCAATTCTTCTCGGGAAACATCGTGCTCGTCAATTGCCCTGTAACGAGTGCTCGTGACCGGGCATCGAACCTGCACTGACACGCAAAACACCAACTTTGTAATCGGGAGTACTGGAGCGGAATTGCAGGCATTTGTTCCTTAACTGTGACTTTGTCCGAGAAATAGTATGAATGATTGGTTGGCTGTGATGTGTTATACTAAACCTAGAACAAGGGAAACTGTTTTAGATCCTTGAAATTCGAGTATAACACGGCGCCTTAACATCATTTTCTAAAAACCAATAGTATTTGTCACAGGTTGGTGCAAAATAGTTTTGTTTTGCGCAATTTTAATTAGGATGCATTTTGGAAAAAGTTGGTTTAAACCCAACATTTTTTATTTTCCTAAATGCTCCTCAATACTATTCTCTCTTGTTATAGCGTTTCCGTTTGTTTTATTCCTAAAAAATTACTGATCACGAAAATATTCATAAACGAAAAAAAATTACCTATCTCGCACCATCTCCTAACGACCAACCTTCACACCCACATTTGAGCATAACTTCATTGGCAGCCATAGTGCTTAAACGAATAGCAAATTGGGTCACGAACAAAGCTTCATAAAGTATTGCAATAAAAATCATTGCTAGATCTGGCGAATATTAGGGCAAACCCTTTATCAACAAAGAATTAATAAAATAACAAGAAAATACAATTAAATAAACAGATTAAACAGCGCCACAAAGGTCGTAAATTTAAAAATAATGTAAATATGATAGAAATATAAATGAAGTGTCAATTAATGTAATAAATGTTATTTATTTAGGAAAATAAAAGGGCTATATTATGACTAGCTGGCCGCCCCGGCTTCACACACGTGCAATGCCGATACTGATGCATGTAATTCATATAAACCTTACTCTAGAATCAATTTATCTATTAAAAAAGCATCGAAATCCGTTGCGTATTGCTTAAGATATACGCATATATAGGGACAGATAGCGAAGCGACTTTGTATTATACTAAGTATGTAGTGATACGTATCTTATACATTTCGTTAAAACTTAATGCATTTTTAGCAAATGAAAAGGGAATGAAACCCAAGACGCAACTGAGAGCTCCCGAGGCAAAGTGAGTTGCATTAAGTCGAGAGAAGCCTCTGGAAAATATGAGTGGCAAGGTTGTCATCGCGATGTTTTCCTTATTTTACTTCACCACATAGTATAAGACTAAATCACTTCCCGCTGTCTGTCTGTTTGTCCCTATGTAGGTATGCTTAGATCTTTAAAAATACGCAACAGATTTTGCTGCGATTTTCAATACATAGAGTGATGGAAGGTTTTTGTATGAGTATTGCATCCGTGCAAAGCCGGAGCGGGTCGCTAGTAAACTATAAACAAAAAAGTTGAAAAAAAAACTCATATTGTATTAAGATAATGAATCAGCTTGTCTTATACTATCTGCTAGAAAGCAGACTCTTTAGAAGTCATTGCAAAAGTCATAGTCAATAAAGGATTGTGTAAGAGTTATAAATAATCATTTAAATTTTTTATGTAAGCAAAAATTAAAAAAAAAAATATTTCTTTTAAGTACATACAATTCCAGTTATAAATAACGCAGAGTCATCCCTACGTGATATTTCATACTAATCGGCAAAAACATTCCGTTCGGAAACGTTTCGTCAATTCATCACTTGCTGATCTCAAAATCCCGAGTGGCGATGAGGTAGCCCTAAGCTATAATCCTCTAGTAGAAGGCTTCCACCTGACCTAGTTTCGGAAACGCTGGAAAATATTGTCGGTTTCGTTTTCGGTTTATATTTTTACCCTGCGGTTGAGAATTGTGATAACTCTGTTTGAGCTTGGATTTTTCTGTGTCAGCTTTAGTTTTGGGCAGGTTGTCATTTTGAAAATGCTCTCTGTTTGTTAGTTTTAATTTCCACCATTCAGAAAAAAGGCTCATTGCTTTTCAGTTAAATATGTAGGTCCTGTGATAGTTTAGAGGTCGGTTTTCGATCTCTTCTAGGTTGACAAGACTTTTTTAGATTGACCAAAGGATCTAGGAAATGGATCGATGCCACACAATATAGAATAAAGATTCACCTAAATAATCATCTACCGTACATCTCACAGTTACCATCCCGCCTCAGTTTTTGCCAGTCCTTTCGAAAGTAGAGCCGTCACTGTCAGCTGTCACCAGATATATTATACCGTCCGGCATTCCTCTCACGTTCATGACGCAAGTTTTTACGTGAATTTATATCTGCAGTTTCTTCGGGAAATATAAAAATATTTTCAAATGAAAAAGATTGGAGAATGTTATGAAAGCACAAACAGCACCTACATATTAAGTATGCACAGTAAGAACGAGTACCACATCACCTAATCTGTTGATAATTTAATCACAGAAATCACTGATTTCTACAAAGTAATGAATAATAAATCTCAATCGATGAATTACAACAAACTAATACTAATTATATAAAATCAAACAAGAGTTTTCAGAGAAATTTAGTAATTGCCAATAATTGTAACAACTTTCACGCAACATAACTAGATCTACTTTACATTATGTATGCGGATAGCAACGCCAATTAAAATGCAAACTCTGCTAATTGCTACATGAGAAGTCAAGCTGTACGTGAGAGATCAGACTAAACTTTTGTTTGAGGATTCCGCGGAGTTAGACATAGTTGAGATAGGAACATTCGTCTGCGTGTCAGAGTTGAAGCACTTCGCCTACACTAATGAACTTTATCAAAGCTACCAATGTTGAATAGATAACAACGGATTTGTTATTATAAACAATAGACGCGTGCCAAATATTACTGTAGGATTTAAGCATTGTTCTTCTCACAAAACCAAAGTAAATATTTAGCTGATAAGCAATTTGTGTGATTTTAAAACAAAATAACCAAATCTGCTGGAGATAGGCCTCACTTCCTTTTAAGCGTAAATCAACCTGTCTTAGGAATCGAATCCAGTCCAGGGGCCCGGCCGTTAGAGCAAATTTTTCGCCTAAAGTCAAAAGAAAAAAGTAGAACCAATCTAGTCAAGAGGCTTATGAGTTTTCATTGGATCGCGTTTCAAGTTAAAAACACGAATCATCATAAATTCACAAAGTCCCAAGCCCTCATCCTCTTAAACTTGGCCTGCGGCTGGGTTGCCGTACCATTACCGTTCTCATACTGCATTACCATTACGAAAATGTCAGGTGTTGCCAACGCAGCCGCTTCCTGGAACTCCACGGAATAAATAAGCTTGCAGACCTTTCAAGTGCTCGGTAGATTTATTTTATAGCTGGGGGAAGTTGGAATTCAATCAGCGCTGCGGCGAGTGCCGTAATGAGCCGCGTGCGAATCATCGATAATGTTGCCACGACAAATGACAACACTATGTTTCCAGTAATGACGTATTCATTGGCCGTTTGGGTCGTAATGGAAACAAACATTTTGACGTAAATACTGAATTTTATTTCTATTATTATGATATGTTTACTAGACCTTGTTTTGGTTGAAAATATTTAAAGAAACAGGAAAATCTTAGCTTTTCAGTACATGTCATTCATTTGGCATGCTGCGTCTTATCATAAACAATTTATAATGTTGTTATGTTAGTCGAAGCGGTCAGTTATCTTCAAAATTAATTAGTCTGAACTACTTGGTCCTATAAATACCCACCTTAAAGTGTTCAACCCGTAACTATAAAAGTACGTTCCCCATCCATCTCTACAAAACGAGTGTTTACGATGATTTCAACAAGGGTATAAAATCTCGAAACTTTACGTCCAACTATCCAAGACATAAACAGTTTGATGCTTCAAAGGAATACAATAAAAGGTTATTTGAGTTTCGACGCGGTACGAAAACGGTATTGTTTTCTGGGAAACTACAACGCAGAATGGGATAAGTGCTTTGAATTGCCATCTATCAGAATCTACTGCTACCCTGGAGCCTTGGGAACCCAGGATGTGCCTACTTATTGTGTTTACGAACTGGCTTGTTCGGAATATTCGCACGAAATCATGTGAGTCCGAAGTTCCTATGAAAATTGAAGTCCATGTTGATATTACAACATCGAATTCCGTCTACGTTTACTTAGCAAATTTATTGATGAAATGTAATAGCACGTACATCGTCTCACTATCTTTTCATTCAAATACATTATAGTAATGTACTACTACTCTACTGGTTCTAATTTGATAATATAATTGTAATTTTCTTTGTATAAAAAGATTTAACTCTAGAAAAACGTGCTTGCTTAGATTATATACGCTGTATTCAAGGTACTTTGTTATGAATGTCCGATAAATGGCTTAAACTTCACTATCGAACCAGATATTTATTTTTTCATCAGAGATTTTTTATCACATAATTACGTCACAGATAACATAATACCTTACGTGTAATATTGATGTCGAAGAAGTATTTTGAAAAGATAAACCGACAGTGATGATAACACAGTTATCATCACTGTCGGATAAAAGCAGATAAAATTGTTGCTGAGTGGACATTATCACGAAGACTTCATCCACATAATCTTGATAAAATGATAACATATTTTATTTTAATAATTAGCCACAGGTTAGCAGAAATCGTTCATTCATAGATTCTTAGCCAGGGCAACCTTTAATTATGGGTCCTAAGTGTTAAAGGAGTAACAGGACACGCTCTGGTGGAATCTCAGTTCATCACTTATTATATCAAATTAAAAACCGACTAAATTAAATTCTCTTGTTTGTGTTCGCAAGTTAAACACCCTATATCCTAATGTATAGCAGTGTACGTCGGTCAAAGTAAGTTGGTTACAGAAGAACTCGTAACTAGAACATCCTATACCTAATTTATGTGGATAGAAGTAGAGTGGGGAGGTGGGAGTATGGCCTCCTCGGGGAGATTCCGAGTTTAAGTGGATGCCTTTGATTTGCAGCCTATGCTATGTCAATGAGCACGAGGATGGTGTTGCAATGAAACATGCAATATTAAATAAGCATCTAGTTCCGAATTCTGCTTTTAATTTTAGCTGACAGCTAGATTTAGCTGGTAAAATTGTTTTAGATGAGATAAAGTGTACAAGTCCATTAGCATTTCATATTTCCATTTAATAAATAACATTGTTATTGTAATCTACTAATATTTACTGATTTTGTGAGTAAAGTAACGACTGTTTATGTCTATGATCGGTACCGTACCGATCTTAGACATAATATCCCTATGATCAGTAAAAGGTATAATACCTACTGTATATAATAATATACTTTGTTGATATGATAACGACTTTATCTTGTAAGAGCAATGAAACCTCTTTCTTTCATCTAAATTCTAATAGATAATACTAAAGAAATAAGGAGCTCTTACAACACAACTCTACAGGTAGAATGAAATAAGTAATAGCAATCGATAAATCTCAGTTCGCAATGCTATTCAGGCATTCAGCCCTCAGAACGCTCCCTATACCTAGCATAGAAGGCAATGACACTATCCCATTCAACCCAGCAACTAGTGAGTCTAACCAGCTACCACGCGAAGCGGTTGACATCTAAAATTTATTAATACAAAGCGAACGTATACAACAGCTGCATAATATTGCATTGCAATGGCGGGATTTTCGAGCCAGTCAGTCGCCGCGCTGCGCTCGCGAGGACCGAACGCGCGTCGCGTTACGTCCGAGTGAATTTGTAATTCGAACGTCGACGTCGATAAAAAGTGCACCATGCCCCTTCCCTAGTGATTAACTAACTAAATTCTGTTTTCTTTCCTATCGCGTGTGTGATAGAATTTAAAATTAGCTGTGCTTATGTAGCCGATAGTTTACGGTAGTGAAAATTAACTAAGATTTCAACTGAATTTGTGTCGATAGATTAGTGTTGTGACTGTGATGTGCTACTGAAGTGAACTGGAATTTGGATTTTCAAAATGTTCGGAGTCTTCATTCGTAGGTGGAAACCTAAAAGGTACAAAATAGCTTTTACCTACATATATACCTAGTTTATTTGTTTACTGAACATCGGAACAGCTGATCATTGGTAACTCTACCTTACCTATTAGTGGGAAGTTGGTACCGAACTAAACAGATTTTATTGCGATTGTATAATAGAAAATAATGTAGTTAAATACCTAAAAATGACACTATTACGGCTCTATAGAACCCTTAGGTACCTATGTTTCTCATTTAGTAAGAAACAATTGGGTAGGTGAGCTACCTAGGTATTACAAAACAGCGATTGTTCAACGAATGGCCAAAGTGTGTGTAGGAGGACTATAAAAAACCTAATACATAAGAACATAACTCAAACTTACGCAAGATTTATATACAGTCCCTCTGCATAAATTATGGAGATTATACTAAACTTGATTAATAAGTCCAAACCATTAAAACCAACCCAAAAAATACGAAAATATGAAATTGCAGCAAAAGTTTTACAAAAATATTTCATGTAAATTCCTAAGAGTGTGAGATGGGAGCCCGTTCCATGCAATCGAAATAGCTACAAATATAAATAATGCCGGACAATCCACAAGGTAAATATAAATTATTTGAAGAATGGTGCTCTTAGCAAAGGTCACTTACAGAAGAAAAAACTTACTTTAGAAAGCCGACGGTTGAACTTAGAATTAGCTGCAAATTATGACAACAAAACCGAACAAAACTTTCATATTATACCATGAACAAAGACTATCAAAACTCTATGGTTTTTTATGTAGTCTATGGAAATTTAAGTATGAGGTTCACTTTAAAAGTCCAAATCACAGCGCACATAGTAAAAAAATCGAACAATACTTATCCAACACAAGCTCTGCTCAGTTTGGGTTTATTCTAGATAATGCTGTGTTGACTGTAGATACTGCACCATTATTTATTTGTTTATTATTAATTCCGGTACCATTGGAAAACTGCCAGTTAAAAAGATTCAGAAACATCTAGAACTTCACAAAGATCGTTCTCTACATCATCGCAGAAAATATTTCGTCGTCGCCGATTATCAGCCAGTAATATTTTAAATATTTGCTTGAAGCACAAAAGTGGACTTTCTTTCAAGACTGCATTACCTCGAGTTATTTCAAAAGCATTTCGCTTTTTACGGCGCAGGCGCGTGTAAGGCTTCCTTTACATTAGAGCTGCTTCATAATACTTATAACTAGTACTAGCTGGTGCTCGCGGCTTCACATGCACAGTTTGAGTAGCTACTGCCCCGTTCAACTCAAGATTTTTCTGCCCAATAGGTATTTTTAAGTAGTGAGTTATTCTAGTTCTTTGAATAAACGTTTGCAAAATTTCAGTTACATCACGACAATGCCCAAAATACTGAATATTTTGGGCATTGACTTCGGCCAAACCTTCACAACGGTAGGTATAATTTTTTTCCTGTAGTAAATAATTAGGTGGATATATTATTCTTCTTACTACATCTAAAGAGGTTTATAGACTTTTGTGAAAGAGACAGCCATACGCTGGTAGTCTGGTAAAGGAAAGAGACGCATTGAAAGTGACTATATAAGTATAGTAATACTATAACACATCATCTGCTCTGCTATTTCGATAGCTAGCTAATTCTAAAACACTCTTTCATACTTAGTGACCCGCGAGCGAGTTCTTATTTTTCCTATGTACCTAGTTACAGAGAAAAGATAGCAAACAAAAAACATTTGCTTGCAAAAAATCTGGCATGTAAAATGGCCTTTATTGTCACGAGCTTGCAGTATATTGTTTTTGTTGAGTTGAGTGCTATGCTAGCGCAGTTAGAGTTACCATATCGATAGAGAAAATGTGGGACAAAGAAATTAGTTAAAGCATCTTAGACTCTACTAGATTCTCAATAGGTAACATCAGAGGAAGATATATCAGTTATTTCCCACAGGAAAAGTTTAATTTGGAGGTATGATGGTAAAATAAAATAAAATGATATTCGTAGTTATTTTTCTAATCGTTTTCTATTTATTTTCTAAATCTGTACAGACTTACGAAATGTCTATGTTATTTAAAATTTAAAGTATTTCTATTAAAGTTTGAAAAAAGACGGACAAAGTGAGAGCATAAGGTTTCGAAACCGATCTTGAATCCCTTAAAATCGCCAAAAGTAAGACATTGAATTATACCGCTTTGATTTTGTATCAGTAGGATATTAGAATGCAGCGTAGGTGTCATGTCTTGAGCTATAAGACCTCCAATTGTCACCTATAATATAATTGTTAGCTTTTTAAATTATGACCAAGTGTCCGATAAAGAAGATACTTTTTCTATTGTGTTTTTCATTCATTCAAGATACATACATATATTAAGATACAACTTCGAGAAGTTATGACTTTGCTAAGGTACATAACTGATAACAGTTTTGGATTTATAATTTTTCCGTGTTATTTTGATTTTAATCAGATACTTGAAGGAAAATCTTAGAGTCATGGTCACCCTATGCATCTACAATGTGCATTGCCTCATAATGGATTATATTCTACTTATTCCATATTATATGACGTTATTAACTGGGTGCCTAATTACCTTTACTCTGCGGAAAATTCCATGTTTATTTTTACCATCTAGGCGACCTAAATAACTACATTATTGCAATTTCTAGGCAAAGAACAAAGGTATTAAATATTTTCATAACTTACCTACGTTTCAGTGCTTTTTTTTCAAGCGACTTCAAAGGAGTATCTCAATACGCCTATAGGTTCTTTTACTAATACATTTTCAAGTTATTAAAAACAGGGAAAGTGATAAAAATCTCAGCTGTACGGGAACAATTCCAAACTCAAATTACTTATCAACGACAGAGTGTATAATTATATTTACCTCATTAGAAAATAGAAGGCCAACATTTTCGCCGCTGATTTTCAAGACTTACTTCACTTGGTTAGTACCTTGTCAGCAAAAACTCAATGACTCCTGTGTGGCCCTTTCTGACAAAGGGCTTGCAATCCAAACATGCATACATACATGCATGCATACATACATGCATGCAAACATGTACATGCAAATATACAGGCGTGCTTCCCGGAAGCTTGTAAACAAAGGCGGTCCCGCTTTATCAGCTTTTTGCGGATCGATATGATACTCCATTCATATTGCCTACCATAATAAAGTTTTATTGGTCCGCGAGATGAAACCTTGTCAATGCTAGTATTGACGACATTTTCAATCCTACTATAATTAGGATGGGACCTTGTAAAAGTAAATGTTGACATAGTTTCATACCACTCTGACTGCGCTCACATTAAAATGTTTAAAGCTTTATGTGTTACGATTTCACAGCTGGACAAATGGCTTTTCTCTTCTCTCTGCTCGTAATTCAACAAATACTCCTTTCATCATCATCTGTACTGGCTGACATAGGCCTCCCTTAAAGAGCGCCATAGCGCCATGTCTTTGGCGTCCAGGGTACGTACCCTGGACGCCAAAGACAGGGCGACATTTTGATGCAGTTTTAATAAATAGAGTGATTTGAGAGGAAGGTCTATATGTATGTAAACCTTATATAGTTATATATAAGGTTTACATAAGGTGATGCAGATCCTAATGCATGCTATATATAGCATGCATTAGGATCTGCATTGCACCCGTGCAAAAGCCGGGGCGACTCGCTAGTCTATTAATAAATATCTTAACTATTTACGGAACTCATTTTGTCCTTCGGCGATTAAGACCTCCTCCTAGCTATTCCTTTCACATTTTAATTTAAGCACTATGGAAAAACAATATAATGTAGGTCTTGCGAGTTAGATTTCAATCGGGTTCAGGTTGTTCGTTTTTACCGTAGGAAACCGATACGATACGGTACAATACGGTAACACAACACCATTCATGCTTCTTGACATCTGACCTACTTTTCAGACGTATTCTATTACGGATCAATGGTCGTGAGATAAAAAACTTACCTGTACGTTCAATATTAGATATCACGTTTGTTTTTTGTTGGTTGTGGTGCGGTGAGGTAGATCTATCAGAAATAATTATCGGAAGCAATAATACACCCAAGATAGAGGTTTTTATCTTAGTTTGATTAACGATGTAATTTTAAGTCTTAAATATTTCGCAATAAACGTTATTATTTATTATTATGCTTAGCTTGGGGCTAGATGATGCTGCGTGGATTGTCCAGCATTATTTTTTTATTTCCATATAACGGTCCTAAGCCAGGACGTATATAAAAGGTTTTTGGTTTACTTGCCTGTGTAATATTTAAATTAACTGGGAACGTTTAACTGTTTATTAAACAAGAACATTAAAATACTTAACAGATTATGACAATTATAACGAATAAATCAATTTCCTAAAAATCACACCACCAGAAGGCATAGTGCCCAGAATGCTGGCAGTATGGCCACGTTGGATGGCGATGCGAGAATTACGATCACCTATGGACAGGACTCTATGAGTAGCTTTCTAAGGTCCAGGAACAAGTGTTTTTGTCTATTATATCTGATCCAAACCGGGAAGCTGATGTTATCTAAATAGAAACAAGTGGCTGTCAATTTGTCTGATTCGGAGCTCGTGTGATTTCAAAGCAAAACATGATTTAAGTACATTATTCAGTCTAAAGTTCGATTTCTTCGATTCCATTTCGTAGTTTCAACGCCAAAAGGTGTTTAATGAGCTTTAGTTTCGTTGTTCTGAAGTAGCCAGAAACAGGTTTGTATAATCAAAACGATATTAATAATAACTAAAGGCACAAGAACGGTGAAAGCTTTTTTGAAATTTTTGTTGTTTTGTGTTAACGGTTGCAAATCGACAACATTTTCTTAATCTTTGGTCATTTTAGGCTCTGTTGTGATTTTATACACTTCTTACCAAATTTTTGCTGCACTGTACATAGAAGGGAAGCGTGTTTTATAAATATCTATGAATTTTTCATAAACGAAAGTTTGTTTCTAAAACAGACAATTCTTACCTACCCGGAGTACAATTAAAACCACCACAAGCCTAGCATACCCGCACCATTTTTGCAGAACACGTGCCTATGTATGAATTATGAATCATTAGTGGTTGCCAGGACCACACAGCGATCAATACGAGTATACCAGGTCCGTTGGAGTTCACAGCCATTGCCGCGGTATAATAGCAGCACATAATTATAATAATGTAGGCTTGGCCACGGCCAGTGTTAGTAATTAACGGCACGGATGTTGACCCCAGTTGTGTGTGAGCCTTTTTGTCATCAAACTCTTTAGATAACTCAACAAGAATACAATTTGTAAGCAGTCTTTACTCAATTATAAACATATTATTATCTGAGGCTTTTTTCAAAAAAAGAAAAGTCTGTCTCTGTTTTTCCGGCTAATTACCACCTGGGTCTCTTCAAGACTGTTTTCTAGAAGCTGTTTTCTAGTCCTTCTCTTTCGTGATACACCATCGTCACTTTCCACCAGATGAGATTGTGGTCAAACGTAGTTAATAACAATAATGAATAAATAATAATTAAAATAAATAAAAAATTGTGATGCCATATGCACGCTATACCTACCGTGCATATGACATCACAATGAATCAAGATTAACGCTATTTTAAATTGACCAACCCAAAATCAGGACAGAAAAGACCTCTCTTTTCAGCATGGTCGAACCATTTTCACCAATTTTTTTAAGAAAGCGTCTTTGAATTTCGGACATTACATGCGGCAGCTTGTATTAGAACGCGCACGAATTAGAAAAACAATACTTGAATTATTTTGACATGGTTACCAGACCATTCTGATCACGTTCACCCCTCTAGCTCGAGAAGAAGAATAAATAATACTTTAGTGTTTTTCTCGAACGTTATACTTTAAAACTGTCTATGATTAGATTACGTTCGACTTTAAATTTGTCTATGATCTAGCAATTTAATAATCGTTACTCTTGCTTGTGCTTGGCTCTAAAAAAGTGAGACTACAGAGATTATAATTATTTTATTCTATTGGCCTTGCATCGTGCGAAAATTTACGAGTAAAATGAGTACTTTAAGAACAGTTACTTGCTCCAGAGAATTATAATTTCTTTGTACGTGTACTGTTACTTGGACGATTTGCGATTGTGTAGACCTTTCGCGTTAAGTACAGGTTTTATTTGGGTAAGCACCTAATTTGAGTGCCCATAAAATAATTATGTTTTTAAATATGGCTATACAGGTATATTTAGACGTATATTTTGCAAATTTTATGTGCTTTATTTTATGATTTTAAAGATTCAAAGCATTAGTGTCCGATTTGCTTAAATTGCTAATAAATATTGCTCAATAAAACAATTGCTTGTATTTTATTTTTGATTAAAGTTTGTAAATTTTTTTAGCTCTGTTTTTGGTTGCTGAGTTTCTGAAAACAAAAGTATCTTTAAAAAATTAAACTATTGAACTTACTGCAGACTGCTGCAAACAAACTGCAGGCAGCTCAACTTATCCATACTGGCTGCAGTGCCTCGCTGTATGGCATTGCTGATGCGCTAAGTCAAATACTGACCAGTTCTCGGGTCACACGTCCCTTCGACAAGATCTTATGTTATGTGTCTACGACTATTGTTAGTCTAAATTAAAAAAAGTCTAAGTTCTGAAAAAAATTGTTTCACGGTTCGCACATTAAACCAAATCTTGAATAAGAAAGTTCAACATCCAAAACATCCAAGTTGCAACATTTCACGAATCAAAACATATGGATTTAGAGCAATTGCACGACCAGCGTACCCTGAATCCTAACTATCCTAAATCTCACGTATATTTGAAGGTATCAGAGTAATTGGACAGGTCATATTAAACTGGACAGCATTCGTTGAAGAAGTCCACTTGGCTACCATCCAGAATAGTTGGTGTTACGGAATTTTATTAGGTTTACTATTTGTTTACACAGTGCATAGGAGTGACATTCGTGTGAGATCGTACGAGTCAATATTATTATGACTTTTCGTGTACCTCACTATGTATTTGTATGCGAGGTAAAAATCTGACTGTCAAAATTTACCTCTCTATTATCTACGATAAAAATGTTTGGGAAGAGTTTTGCTCAAACTCTAAACCTTACAAGGTAAAAGTTTCTTGTTCGTTGATTAAAAAGATTGAAGTGAACAATGAATGTAAGGTCTAAAGGAAATAAAGCACTTCGATTATTGATTTTGATTTTGTTTGTATTTTTTTTTTAGTTTCTTATAATGCTGACGAGAACCACTTAGTTTGTCACAACCTCTTCCAGCAAGCAATGTATTGATATATTGTCAAGCTTTTTTTAACAGTTTTTAAATGCATTTGAAACTGACTTTGGCAGTATTGTATAAAAATCGATGCAGAGCTAAAATTAAACGAAAAAGACAGCCTTATATTAAAGTCTATTTTCATCAGACAATACAAGGTACTAAGAAACCTCTTTTATTATTATGAGGCATAATGATTCTGCCTTAATCTTTCCAGCAATTCCCGTTATTTTGTATTGTAAATGCTCGAGTCTAGTCTTTGGCAACGTTTATAGCATAAATTTATATACGACTTACGATAAATAGCTGTTTCCTAGATGTACCGTAGTTTCAAGACTGTAAACTAAAGTAATTAATGGCATACAAACTGATAGAGCATCTATGGCAGACGAGCTAAAGTTATTTCTTCCGGCGTTGTGTAGATATTTACGGACGATGTATTTTAATGCTATTAGTAGGATGACATGGGAAATGCTGAAGCTGCGTCTTAATTGGATGAAAGTACATAAAAACTTATTTGAAAATGAGAAACCTTTAACTTTAGAAATATACATTAGATATATATACAAAGGTACCGAGAAACCTTAAAATTTTAGAAATAAGTAAAAGGAGGCTGCGATGGTCAAAATGATAGAACACCTACTAAACCTAATTTCCAGACCATATTCACATTTCTGGCTGTTTGTTCTAAGTGTTCTTTATTTTCTAATCGTTTTGGTTGATAAGCGATCCAGTGCGCTGTATAGGTAGATATCTGTTGCTCCTACATCCAAAAAAAAAATCAATAGATCTGACTGAATTGATGTAGTTACAGATGTACTTGCAGACCTGGAAAAGTATCTATTTATTTATTTAACGTAAAAAAAAACATCACAATCACATTTAATAATGCGGTTATGTAAAGCTAGATTAAACTTTTTTATTTTGTAGTGGCGAAAAGCCTTTATTAACAAATAAAATTACAATGATCTAACTAAATAAAAAACTGGTATTTACAATTGAAACAATTGAGCTAACTGCAGACTGTTGCGAACAAACTACAGGTAGCTCAACTGATCCATATATAGATAAAACTTGACTCCAATATAAACATAAATGTACGTGCAGCTATAATATAAATATATATTGAGTAGGTATAATTATTACTATCTGTAACGAGTTGTTGAAAAAAGACGATAAAAATGTATCAAATAATTAAGACTCTGTTGCATAAATAAGATAACATGCTATAGTAAATGTATAAATTGTAAATTCTACTAACTTAATACTACATGTAAGTAGGTATAATTCATATTAGCGAAATGAAATGAATTACCTATTCTTATGAAAAAATTATATGTAAATTAATTTTACCAATAAAGTGTATTTCTGAAACAGAGTAGAACTATGTACTAGAGCTCTGTTTCATTTCGATACTGAAGTGGAGGATCTCTTTTATAATTTTTGAACTGACCTTGTCTTGTAACAAATCTATATATCTATACTAAAGAGGAAAGATTTAATCTTTGTTTGTTTAAATTGAATAAGCTCCGAAACTACTGAACCGATTTCAAAAATTCTTTCACCATTAGAGTCCTAAATTTTCCGTGATGAACATAGGCTATAGAATATTAATACAAACAAATTAGGGTTCCGCATGAAAATTGATTTTTTTGTTAATTACCCGTGCGAAGCCGGGGCGGACCGCTAGTATTAGATATATCGAGTCTGCCGTCATCCTTATGAAGCTCATTAAATTGACGCGCCATTCTTGTGAGGGGATTGAAATGGGAAATACTATTTCTAAAACTAAGCTCTGTAATTAGTATTCAATGATATTTCAGATGTAAGCTTTGGGGAATCTATTAGTATCTATGCTGTCTTTGGTGTAGTTATTTGTATTTTTTTAGTTTCATTAAAACAAAATCCACAGCCCAATCTTATTCTGATAGACATTGAACACAAAACTTACGACCAAAAAAGTATTTCTATTTTAATAACTATTATTTTTATCATTCGTCTATGTTACCGATGACAAAAGCTCTGCTTCCTATGTCTAAGGGCTGATTGATGCTGATGATTGATGTGATGATTGATGCTGTTGATAATGTGAACGTCAGTTTAGGTTTTTTTATCCTACCTTTTATTTGGAATAATATGCCACTTTTCGGGCCAAAACGGCTCAGAAGCAACGAAAACTGTCTATCCCCAATCAAACCCCAATCAAGTGAATGTGAACACAAATATGGGAGAGGGAAGATATAAGATAATGCGGTACAAGTATGTGGGTCGTAGTGTCGGTTAGGTAACTGTCTTTGTACAGTGGATCTACGTGGACAGAAAGCCAGTAGATTCCTTGTTTGAGCATGTATAAGCACTTATTTATTACCTAGGCTGCCTTATTACCTCGTCTCATCCAAAGGCCTAATTTATAAGGTATCATTGGATTCATCTTGGCAGTTTAATATCTGACTGTATAAAACAGCAGTGTCCGAAACGTTAGTGATCAAATATTAAAATTATAAATTGTCATTTCGGACAAAGTGCCTTAATTTATTCTGTCCGAAACGTCCGCCAGTCCCCGATACAGGCCTAGCCTAGTGAGGGTGCCATCGGAAATTACATAACACAAAGATGTAAACTTTTTTCAGTCAAATGAATACTTTTCCTTTTTTACTTCATTTTACATACGCATTTTGGTGTAAGCTGAGAGGTTATACATATGTATGTATTCTTTTAATAAGAGGAAAGATTAGATTTTTTGTGTGTTTGGGTTAAATAATCTACGATATGAAAGATTTGATTGTTTGTTTGTTTGGATTGAATAACCTCCGAAACTACTGGACCGAAATGATAAATTCTTTCGCTATTCAACTACATTATCCTACATAATTTCTGATGAATAGAGTATTTAAAAAAAATGGTATCCTTATGAAAATTTTGTGTGAACATTAAAAAGTTTGAAATATTTTTTATTTACCCTTGCAAAACTGGGGCTGGAGCACTAGTTATTAAATCAATTGCTTAAGTTATCATATGCCTAAAGTAGTGACTGCAACGAAATATGCAGAAGAAATAAAAACAAAAACGCTTCAAAACATCACAATGTTCTACTTACGCTTTTGGATGTTTTATTCAATTTAACCTTCGACATATTGTTAAAGATAATCGTAAATTTAAGAAATGTGTAGATCAGGGTAATTGAATAAAAAAATAAACAAGAGATGGACAGGTCGCGCATTGGTCAAATGCTGAACTTTAAAAGATAATTTTGGACATAAGTCTTAGACCAAATTAAATTCAACTTTATTAACAAAGATTGGAAGTGTACCCAAGATGCTGGCTGCATTGCCACGTTGTATGGCAATGCTGATGCGCTGCGCCAGATATTGACCAGCTCTCGGGTCACACGTCGCTTCGACCAGACGCTCAGATATTTTTTTAAAGACCCGGAGAGCCTCAATTGAATTAATTAATTCAACTTGATATTGATAGCCATAGATAATTTTACATAGGTAATATTATATTCAAGAGTA
Organism: Eupithecia pulchellata; assembly: GCA_963931895.1. Lineage (NCBI taxonomy): Eukaryota > Metazoa > Arthropoda > Insecta > Lepidoptera > Geometridae > Eupithecia > Eupithecia pulchellata. Next base: position 12,833,355 of record OZ007527.1, on the reverse strand, counting down.
AATCTACCAGACTAAAATAATAGCTATTTTCGTAACACTAAATCATAGTACTGCACAGATATAATGCGAAACAGTTATGTAAACATGATAATTCGCAAACATTTATCAGGGAGATAGCTCTATTAGACATTTTAATATGAAAGATAATGACCAACCCATAAATTTTACGCTACAAGCTGAATGAAATTGAAATTGCCAATGTCTAATAGATAATTTTAGCCATGTTACGTAAAGCGTAATGCAACTCGCCCACATATTAGCATAGATGGCGTCATTATTAATTTAGTATGACCTAAGTGGTAGTTACTACTTGTAGAAATAAGTTCGACCTACATAGTACGTAGGTTGAATAGGTGCAGTTAAGTTATTGTTGGGTAGATGAAAAAAAAATTATAAGTTCAACTTTTTATCAAATTTTTCGGCGTGGTCGCTGCGTGTCCACTGCATATTAATGTGGTTCAAATAAAATCTAATCTAAACTTGTCTCAATTTCTATGTTTTACATATTTTTGACTTTAAAATCTCACACTTTTTATTTGAAGATAATTGTGCTAAGGGAGACACAACGGGGGGCGGGCAGCAGCGCCGTCTGCAGAACAACTCCACCGAACTGCGATCCCCAACCCGCATGCCCAGCGTGGGGATTATGGGCAATAACCCCCAAATGATTATAATGCCATCTATGGCGCTTATTAGGGTATGCCTATGTCCAGCAGTGGACTGTTATAGGCTGATGCGAGCTGCGATGCTGAGGCGGGATGATGATGATGATGTTGATAAGATTCAAATTTTGCAGACGTCCATAAGCTGCGGTAACCGCTTCCCATCAGGCGTATGTTTGTTTGCCACCTTGTTGGTATAAAAAATAAAAAAACATCAGCCTTAAGCTAAGCAGAGCTTGTTTTATGGGTAGGTACTAAGTGACTGATATACTCAATACAATATTTAGGTACACATATTTTTTATTCTATACAGAGAAACTACCAGAACACTTGCATCAAAGATCTGCATATTGTAAAAAACTTAGATCCAGGTGGGAATCGAACCCGTAACCTGCGTCGCAGGTGGACCTTCGCCGTTTAGAGCTATTTGATGTTATATCAAAGGAACAAAGCCTTCGAATGAAAGCCTTAATATAGGTAGAGCACTTCTAGAGTTTCCGTACTCATGTCAATGGTCGACCGCGACTCCACATCAAACGTATATGCTTTTATTGTTACGTTTGATGTCTCACTACTTTTTAGGGGATTAACGATAAAACTATAATTTTATCGTTAATTTTAAAATAATAAACAGCGAATTATTTCATTTTCTTACTAGCGTTAGTAAGTAACTTAGAGATCATCTAGAACGTTCCAGGATAAGACAAACATGTTATTTATATTTCTGTGTTACATCTATATTAATATAAAGAGGAAATATTTCATTGTTTGTTTGAAAATAATAAGCTCCGAAACTACTGGACCGAATTTAAAATTCCTTTACCATTATAATTCTAAATTATTAGTATGAGTTAGAGTTCCTTATGAAAACTGAAATAATAGGTACAACATCAATAATAAAAAATTATAAATTTTTGACTCTAAATATAGGTAATGAAAGACTTGAGTAATCTTGAAGAATCTCAGCAGTGATATAATTCAAATACATCTAGCTCAAAAACATAGAAGGATAAATATTAACTAATAAATCATTTAGCACTGTGTGTCTGACTGTACTATTGTGATCCTTGGCATTGGCGCGCCGAAAGCATGCCAAATCCGAACGTCTTTGTACCATGTACAGGAATTCGCGGTGCGGTGAGCGGGATTCGTCATTCTGCTTATTTATTGGTTTCATCTTGTACGCATGTTGGCACTCGGTTTCGCTCGGGTATGGGTATTTAACAAAAAAAATATTTTTCATGCGGATCCCTAAGTTTTTTATGGATATTTTATAGCCTATGTTCATCGGGGAAAATTTAGGATTCTAATAGTTAAATAATTTTGCCAATCGGTAATAGTTTTAGAGCCTATTCAATTCAAACAAAAATCAATAAAATTTTTCCTTCTTATGATATAAGAATAGGTACGTTAGGTACGTTTTTCACAAATGTAACCTAATTCTAGGACATACAAAATTACACGCTATGGAAATTGGGTCACACAGTTTTACGAAAAGTGTACTTACCTAGTACCTAAGTATAAAAGATTATAACATGGGTCTTTTGATATGATACCTGTAAAATTTCAAGTGACAACCTGTAGATATTTAAGTTTGTTGCAAGTGGTTATGGGTTCGATTCCCGCCTCGGGACAAATGTTTGTACAATCTGCAGTTATTTTGTTAGTGTGTTCTGGATGTTATAAATTATAATAAACAATATCTATCATCATATCTTATAAGTATAATTACAGTCCTTAAGTTTTAAAATAGATTGTAAATCTAGGATTCAAAATAGCCTATCCTACACTAGCTGATGTGTAATATAGAAATTTTAAGTTGAAAACTGAAATGATGCAGATGAGAGATCAATCCAATGTAGAGGTATACAAACTGACATGTCTTCAGATACAGCAGCAGTTTTTAGGCAGTGCTTATCAATATCAAAGAAACTTTTGTCCACCACACGAGAAAATATAAGTCTTTTAAAAAGCTGTCCGTCCAAAATGGAGATAAATATTATTCTGCGATTAGAAACAGCTGTCATCTATAAACTACAAATCGTCAAATTTTGTTTATTAATCTACATTATATACAGTTCTGGTTTCCATTAATTTAGTAGCACAAAATAATAAAACTGTCACGAGTAATGAAGCCGCTGTGATTTGAATATTATTTGACACGAATTTTTAAATAGTTGTTCAAGCAAAACATTTTCCGGTACTTAAGCGACTTAAATTAAACAGACATAAAATGGCACGTGGAAGTAAATTTATCTGTTTCCATTGCCACACGAATTTGTGTAGATTACATCTTTTCAGATTATCAAGCGTTTATTTCCGAACATAGTAGGTATTTAGTATTTTACTCTTCTTCTTTTACCAAACGGTTGTCTTCCCAGCCGAATTTCAACTACGGCGTAAAATATCTCAGCGAAGATTCTCTGCGCAGAATCAGGACATTGTTCTAGTATTCATGTAAACTTTGGTGCACTACTATTCCTTCACACTCATAATCCGAAGGGATAGCAGACTGATTCGACCAGAGAGAGATCAGAGGACCAACGGCTAATTGTTGGTACGTTCTCCTCACGGTTGGAAAAATATTCGAAAGATTCGTTTGAAACAAAATAGGTCAATAATCTGAAATTTTTGAACATAATCGAACCAACTATCATCAATTACGCTACCCGGACATAACGAGAACAAAATTAAATGTTTTATTTTGGACGTGAATAACTGAATTTCAGCCTGACGTTACAATCTCGGATCCACGGTAGCATTGGAAACGCACACCCTTCCTAAAATACCGAGTTCATTTCACGATCTGATTTACAGCATGTAAACATCACACAGTCGGCCGGTCTGTCTGTCCGTTTGCGCAATATGCCTACTTTGCATAATATTTACACGTTTTATTAACATGTAAGATTAAAGAAAATTTAATAAATTAAAAATGAAAGATATCAACCATACCAAATTTAGTGATGTATGAGCGCATCAAGTGTGTCTTTTTGTTCTTTCTTCGCTATTGCGTTAAATAAATCTATTTTAGGTTTTTTTAAAGCTTTCTACGCGACCCACAATAGACCAGTTTAATTTTATTCAAATTCAAAGATATTTATTGCGTCAAACATGGTATAAAGGTGTTCAGTATAAATAATGCACTCATGTCTCACTATTATGTTAGCATGCAATAACTAAACTACTTATAAAAATTCCTGTCCTTTAGCCACCTACATAATTTTAATTTTAAATAAATAATTGTTCATGATAGTGTTATTGCTATTGATGGTATTATTATAGGTAACTTTATAATTTTAGCACATTTTAGGATTCCGTACGTATTTAGGTTCCGCAGGCTGAAAACAGGACCCAACTACTAAGCCACTCTGGATTTCTTAACACCAATGATTTCACCTGGCGATATTCAAGTTGCAAGAAATAAACAAGACCTGTCGAATAACTTTGTTCCTAATATTTTAATCTGATTATGTAGTCCTTGTAACTATCTGTTCTTGAACGTCATCATCACGCCACTGACTACTGACGTAGGTAAACAAAGATAATATACTGCTTGTGCACTTCATTTATTATTTATCGTGCGTTCATTATAATTAATCACTCAATTATAATAAATTGGCATCAACATTGTCTTGATATTATTGAATTTCAGTGTCCTTGAAATTTGATCTTTGTTTGCACAAAGTAAATAGAAGGCTGAATTTGAATTTCAAGCATTGTTCCGGAAATTCCGGGGTCAAGTTGTAGTGGATTGAAAAAAGAAGGCGCGTTGTTTTGCGTCGTCATTTGTAATTTCAGCAGGAGTCTTCATAGGACCCTACGTTGGGACCGTATTTTTAAATTTCGATTCGACATTTTGTTTTTTCTTTCCAGCCTGTCACTTTAAGGTCTTGCTTGTCCACTTTCTTCCCTGTATGTAACTAGGGGAAAGTGGACTTTATCGTTCTATAGGGTTAATTTTCTCCTGGTACTCTCTCGCCGCTTTAGTTTGACAGCCCTGAGTAAAAAGCACCTTATTTAGTGTGGTTTTTTTGAAAAAGGGCTGTGTATTTTTTAAAGAAATCTTTCAGAACGTTTTTAAGAAAAAGATCTGATAGCTCCATGTCATTGCCCCAGTTATTATGACTCAATGCAAGAACACATAACAATAAAATCATAAGCTTGTTCTTTTTATAAAATTCTTATCAGCGATCGGTATGCAGTTTTTAATGTCATTGTTTATTGTAGCCTTCAATATGTCCCTACAGGGCCAGGTCATTGACCCATACGGGTGGCCGATAGCAGTAGGTACGCAATAAACATTCAATAAAAGTCAAAAGTTTCCTAATAGATAAGAGGTGTCAATTAATATGATAATGAACCATGTGGGCTGTATCATAGAGCTGGTATTACGGTTGTAAATCATTGATAGCGGTAGATGAGTACTTGAGTACCACGGGTACAGGTTGATTGCATCAATGGCCCAAGCCGAGTTGACACGATCAGAGTCTGCTCGGACCGAGTAGACTCTGATCATGTCAACGCCAGAAATTGTTCAATTTGATATACTTGTAACAATTGTTTTGCTGTTTCTCGTGGTCCCATTATTTTGTCCCATTAATGGGACTACGAGGGAGAGCTGTTTCTCGTAGTCCCATTACTATTTATCTATTCCTGTAGGTATATAAAAATAGGGATGCGTGAATTTCTAAAAATGACAAAATATCAAAAAACGTCAACAACAATGACAGAAAACGTCAAAAATAGCAAAAAAAAAAAGCTATAGCTTTTGTGATTTTTGTAATTTTATGTTTTGAAGTTTTCTGTCACAGGTATTTCTATAAAAAATAAGGTACATCAATGTTAATGCTTTGCCAGAAGTCGCTATGTACCGCACAGATAATGTAGCAGGTTTGTAAATAAGTTAATGTTGTGCTTAGCTTTATAGTAAATATTGACATTTATTTAAATAGCATTATGTTCGTACTACCTACATTTAGATTTATATAAGCAAAACTCATGTAATAAATGATATAATGTCCAGTGGTTTCTTTTATACTTCTGACACGTGTGGACAAAAAAATCTATTAACAGAAAATCAGTAACATCATGTTTCTGATTAAAAAATAATAACTACCTATATAAAGCTATTTATAGTATAACATTGGTCTTGTGTGTGTTTATTTGTAAGGAAAAATAAATGTTATTAAGTCTTAAATGATGATCTTTATATATACATGTATGGTCATAGTGCTATCCTAAATTTGGAGATGTAGTTTAAAAGTAACCAAGTTTTTGCTAAAAGGGACGCGAAAATTGAGACTTGTTAAAGTTGGCACAAAGTGAAAAAATGTCTTCAGATTTCAATCTTCGTTTTCGACCTATGTGGTCCAAAACGTAGATCAAATTGAAATAATTAGACTTACCATAAAATTTACCTCAAGTTTAAAAATAAGTAACAACTGTGACATCATTATAATTCTTTAGGCCCGCATCATTTCATGGTGGTAACCCTAAAAGCAGCTGATTCCATTTGTTAGTAAACATGCGCCATCCTTGATGGCCAGATTGTAAAGAAATAGGACGCTTTATTTGAACATTAAAAATACCAATCCTACTAATAATTAATTTCTTACGTATTTATGTGCGATTTCAATCGAATTCCTTCGCACGCACCTTTACAAACCACCTGGATAAAAGTAGCCTATTCATCCAGGCCTGGAACTATTATGCAAAATTTCAGAACGATTGAAGTAGTAACAAACATCCAAACGAATATTTTTAAACTTACGCGATCACATAATGATTAGTACTATTTTAACGGGTATTTATCGCAATAAATACCCGTATTTTTTTTATATAAAAAAACGCTATAAATACCCGTTAAAATAGTACCTACCTTCATCATCATCAGCCTATAATAGTCCACTGCTGGACCTCTAGGCCATAATAATGCCATCTATGGCACTCATTTGGGGAGGCCAAATGAGTGCCATAGATGGCATTATTCTTCATTTGGGGGTTGCCCATAATCCCCACGCTGGGCATGCGGGTTAGGGATCGCAGAACGGTGGTTGTTCTGCAGAGGGCGCTGCTGCCCACCCCCCGGTGTGTTTCCCTTAGTCGCCTCTTACGACACCCACGGGAAGAGTTGGGGTGGTGAAATTCTATGCCGTCACCACACGGCAGTACCTACTAATCACTAAACATCCAAACATCCGAACTTTTACCCTCTCGTATGGGAACAACAAAAAATTGGTTCAGTGTGGAGTAATTTGCAAGTCGGTAATTTATTTTTTATCTTGTTCCATCGGAGAAACCTTGCTTGGTGAAACTGCGGATACAAGATACATACAGAGATATATTTTCAATATCCGCAGGTTGGCGAAGGAATTAATTGTATCATTTCGAAAATAAAATCAAACAAATAAGTATGAAAAAATAAAATTAATGAAAATTAAGGAAAAAAATTAATCTCAAAAAATTAATCTCTGTAAGATTTTATCTCCACTCTCATTGCTTACAAATTTTTCTGATTTCAAAACACCTGTCACCAACAAATGTCACTTTTTATCAACTATCGTAAGTATCCTAAACACAGCAGAGGGTTTTACATTGAACTCCGCAATTCCACAACACCATATCCCATAAAAACAGGATTAAAATGTCCCAAATAAATTGAAATTTGAATCCGTGTACCAATTTTAAAATTTTATCAAACCCAGATAGCTAATTGGTCCAAACTTTCCAATCGCCTCTGGTCCATACAAAGTAGTGTTGTTCGTTAGTATCGAGTTTCACATGTCGATAAAAGTCATTCAGATAGCAGTGCGAAGTTTCAACGCGGATTTGGCGAGTAACAGCGATAACAAGGGCGTTAAAATAAGTGCCGGGTGATATTTTAGTACCTACCTGCTTATGGAGTAGGTACCTAACTTTAGGTGTTTCAATGTGACAGATTTTCCTTAGGGTATTTTAACTCAGTTTTCTTTGTAAAGATGCAATAAAAAAATTATGACTCGTCGGGAAAATAAGTAAATCGGCCTGCATTGTATAAATATTATACTAGAGTTATATAATTGATATCACATTGATAAATTTAATTTTCAAACAAAACATCAATAGCCTGTGTACCATCTCTTGTCAAGCATGACATACAATATTTGTATAATTTAATAAATTGTTAAGTATAAACGTTTTGTACCTAACTCGAATATATCTTAAAGAAATGCAGTTTCATTGCATACCTAGTATGTAATGTCGTTTTAACTGCGATCGTGGCAGACTCGTATCGATGCCGATAAAACATCGATAAAACTCACTTCCCTGTGCGTACGCGCCGGTCGATTATTTATAACCTGTTAATCATTGCACCCACGATAGATTATAAGCAATTGTTTCGGTGATCTAACAATGGAGGTCAAGAGCAAGGCGAGTCGACATGTGTGAAGGGTTCCGAAGCCGATCTGCGGAGAAAATTTAAAGATAAAGAAAGATAAAGATACCTTTATTTAGCTCCACAAGAACAGCACAGACATAAATAAAGATAGACAGATAAACAATGAAGAGTACAATAAATGAAAGAATGATGCAGGTAAGGCAAGAGTAGAACACAAATAACTAAACTAATATAATATTAAACAAATAAAGCTATTATGGAACATACATTCAAAATATAAACATAAATTAGGCGCCTATCTACTTAAACATAATTAACAAAGCATTGAAATAGGTAAGAACATTCTAATAAGTGAAAACCACAATGAAAACAAGAAGACAGAAATTTTTGAATTTAACTAGGTCGAAGTTTTGTTTACAAATATTAGACGGCTCGAGTCCCTTTACTTAGTGAAAAAATAATTTTGAAGTTGGTTGGTATAACGTTAAGTTTAAGCTTTTTTACTTTTTCTTTAAAATAAAGATGTAAAAAATTTAAAATGCATGATAAAATATACTTTAAAATATTTAGGTGAATTATAATGGCCAAGGCAAGTTTAAACCTAAAAAGAGTTATTTTCTAGCAAACCTTATTGGGAGAGAGAGATAAAGTTATGAACATGGATACGTGTGCATAAGTGATTAAATTTTGACCTACTTATTTAATAGACTGCTTCATAAATTAACAATACAATACATAAAATACTATAAAATCTATGTTGCTAATAATAAATAAACACAAATATAGATTAGATAAATACATACTCAAAAAAAAATTGTAAGGCTTTTGTGAGTGGTAAATAAACGTCTTATTTATTCATACTAATTGATAAAAAAAAATCTTGAGTAATAAGTCATAATAACACAATAATAAAAGAGTGTTTTTGGCTAAAGATCCCTAAAACTGAGCACGAACGCGCAATGCACGTTTAGCCTATAAAAAAATATGAAATAATTTTACACCGCTTTCATTACTATCAAACAAGTTGTAAAACATATGTTTTGATTTTAGGATTGTAATATTGATGCATATTTATGGGTAAAAGATTTAAACAACAAAATATGCAAGAATCCAAGGCAACGCACATTGTTACGTTCCTATATTTATTTACCTAGAACCGACAACCCTGAAACTGAAAGTGACCAATTAACCACTACGCCAACAAGTCCCTTATCACAAATAGAGCTAAATGGACGGTTACAATCGAATACGGAAACGAAACGTTATGGTAATTTATTTGCGAACTTCGATTTGTGAATAAAATGACGGCCACACTCAGCAATATAATTTCAACGTAAAATGGAACGCTTAGAACGAATAAATAACTCGAGACTGAAGTCTCAGGTCCAATCTCGAGATGTCCTTATGTTCCATTTTCAATACACACTAGATTAAAATGATAGATTTCAGATTTCAATAACTATATTTCTTTATGCTTCCACGTTGCTGCTATTTTGGTGTGAATCTTGCCTTCCACATACATACGCACATAAACGGTTTTTCTTAATAATAATATTAATAATTAATATAATAATAATAATGATAATTAATAATAATAATGATAATTCATATTAGCTTCATAGAACAGGTGGATATGACCGCGCGAGCCGTCAAGAGACGATAAGAATATTAAAACTCTCATATTTTACAAAAAACTGTTAACATTACTTTAAAATTGTCACTTTACTTTTTTAATAAACTTTTAACATTTATAAATCCGTGTTCTAAGACCAGAACAACACAATTGAGAAGATTCATTGGAAATATTTGTAAATTATTTTGACATTGAGACTAATAAAACGTTTTACAAAAAACATCGATTGATTTTCATCGACAAGTGAATCGAGTTTAAATTGATATAAATTATTATGATACCTATTAGTCAACCCATACCAAGTAAACACCCCTCGTGGTGAGGTTTCGTTACGTACAACTAAATCTGTTATTTGAGACTTAGAAACCATTCAAGTCTCTTCAAACATTCTCTGTAGGTTTTCTGGTACCATTTAAATCAAAAATTGTTCGGTTAGTTGATAATTTTTTGTATATTAGATAGCGTAGGCCCGTTCGTGACGTCACTTATACGGGCTCTAAGGGAAGACCAGCGCTAGGTCTCCTACTAGAGCTAAACCAGTATTATGCTGAGTTAGGTCCTTTTTGTAACAACTATGCTTGTACCTATCCTATTGTTTTGCAGCCTTATTGTCTAACTTGAAAACCATTACCAGTGAACTTCAAACCTATTACCAGTTGTAGACCCAGTCAGAATGTTGTCGGTATTGTCTAAGGTATTCAACTGGTCTTCGGTTTCAGCTATTTACACAATACGAAAGTGACAATCGAAGTCCAGGCTAGGTTTGAAATGCCAAACTGCCGATTACGATTACCAGTTGAGTTAGACAATAGGGCCGCTGATTGTGTTGTTGTTATAAAAATGTCTTTCTATTCTATTCCATCTTAGATATAAATATAAGATTATGAGTTCAATAAATAAAACAAAAAATGCTTTATTTCAGAAAGTACAGGTCTCTTATAAATAATTAAATTCTTAATGTAATTAGAACACAGAAAAAAATTTAAAAAGCCTCTTCGTTCCAAATAATGTACATAAATAATTTGATTTTACAGAAGACCAAGGCTGCTTTTGTTGGTCTGAACCACTGTCATTTTTGGTTGTTCCATCTTACGGTCACTATTACTATTACTACTGTAATCCTAATTAGGTACTTGTTTCCGTAATTTATATGATTAGCCACGGCTAATAGAATGTTTAGCTTTGAAATGTTTACAGTTTTTTATAATGGATGCAAGATAAATTTTGCAAAACAATTGTTCGATAATGGTTATATCGTGATCTTGTTTTACACGTACGAGTCAGAATTAGCGAAAACGCTAAAATGTGAAGTCTATAAAAACTGGATTTCGCGAATTATCCATATCAACTCACAATAACCACTTTTTTCTAGTACTTACACGTATGGGGCATTCATATCTAGACATACGGCAGTTCCAAGTTCGGAAAGTCTGCACCCACGCTCAATGTGCCTGGATGTAGCAATCGCGAAACTGTTAAAAAATCTTGATACTTACAACTCTCTGTAAGAGAGTGTCTCTCTCTCTCTCTCTCTCAACGACTTCATCATTAGACGACCTCTGTGGCGCGTTGGGCAAAGGTCCGCCTGCGACGCAGGAGATTGCGGGTTCGATTCCCGCCTCGGGACAATTATTTGTACGATCTGAAGATATTTGTTCAGGGTGTTCTGGTCGTTTTCTATGTATGATAAAAATTTCTTTATATTTAATAATATTGTATTATGTTTATCAGTCATCTAGTACCCATAACATAACAAACGCTCTGTTAATCTTGGAACAGTTGGAACTAGATGATGCTGTGTGGATTATCCGGCATTATTTAATTATATTGAACAATCAACTAATTATCGAGAGAGACACTATCTTACAGAGAGTTGTAGAATCGCAAATTTGTTCTAGACAACGAGGATGACGCGAAACGTTCAGATGCGTATTTCGGTATTCCATATTAGGTTTTTATATCTGTTTTTTACCGATCAGACCCGTAGTACAACACAGTCTTGTCTCTCGTATATGGATATAAAGCGATATTGTTGTTACTATAACCATAAAATTTTAAGAACAGTTCCCATAAAATTATACATTTATTGCTCTAACGAAACCTGCCTTTACGGAGCGTACGAAAAACATAATATTCATATCTTGGCATAATAATATAACTCAAATTAAATAACAGTTATGTAAGGATTATAAATTAAATAGTTAAAATTATACATTCATATTTGTTCTACCGACCATAACCTGCCTTGATGGGCATTTTGGGCATATGCATACATAATTATGATATAACGTGTACTGGTTTCGGGCAAAAGGCAAATAGATAAATATGTATGATGTGAGATGATATGTATGATAAATTAAACAGTAACAAATAAAAAATCAAAATTAATTTATCATTAATACAGTCATGATTCAAAGCAGACAACAAAATCATGTCTTTTGTCATAATTTTATAAAATAATTCAGCTTAATATATAGCCTTACCTTACCTTAATGCGAAGACATGCTCTATCTATGTAAAGCCAAATTATCATGGAGAGTGTTTATTTTAGGGTACAATTATTTCCAGTGCCTCTTTGTTAAAACTTTCCTTTTGGCACAGCTTCAAGTATCAAGACCACCGTTCACAGTCACCGCGCCGTTTAGTCTATCGAGGTTGTACAGTCAACAACGAAAGTCGCTTAACGTGTCAACTTCCTCCAAACTCACACGCGAACCAGACGCGTCTTCAAACTCTGCCGCGGAACAAAAACCGACAAGCTACGGGAACTAGATTGTGGTGCAAACGAGACGCAATGCCAGTAATATGTGAATCGGCTCCACACTAATGTTTCGAAAGTGGTTCACGGCTTCACGCAAAATTCACGCGCGAGTGTGGAGAGGCTATTACGGGCACTAAGGTTACTAGTTCCCCAGACCCTGATTATCAAATTATAAGCTCCTACTTAAGGGAACAAAAATAAGAAAAAGTTATACCTTTTATTTTATTTATCACAAAGAGAACTTTTAAAAACTGCATCTGCTAATTGTCTTTCGTTGGCGACTGTACTTGTAGTTCAGCATATTGTTGTTCGCTCGACACATGATTCAATTAGAGAGTCAATCTCTGACTCCCACGTGGGAATTAAAGTTACAGTTTATCTTATACTGACCGTGTGGTGCTGGCATAGAATTTCACCACCCCCACTCTTCCCGTGTCGTGATAGGCGACTAAGGGAAACACACCGGGAGGTGGCAGCAGCGCCCTCTGCAGAACAATTCCACCTAACTGCGATCCCCAAGCTACATGCCCAGCAGCTTGGGGACTATGAGCAATAAAAAAGTTTTAAATAGTATAAGTTCCATAATAAACGATTTATTATTATTATCTAATCTCTTTTTTCATAGTCATGCAGAAAAATCGCAAATTTGATTTAAGACAAAACAAATGAAAATCGAAAAACGTTAATTGTTTGTCAGTCAGTCCGCAGTAGCCTTCAACCAATTTGCTTGGAATCTACATCAATCTAGTTTGCGGTGGTTACTGCCAATGGCAGACATGACAGAGAAATTGGACAAATGCCTCGACGGAGGCCTAAAAGATTGAACATATTTGAGTTAACTCACTAAAATAAAGTAAATTCTCATTTGCTTCTGTTATTGTTTGCATCAGTCTGCAGTTAGCTCAATTGTTTCATTTGTCAATACTACTTCTAATTTGGTTCGGTTACCTATTTAATTATAGGTAATTGTTGTGTCAATAATTGCCTTATTTATAACAATTAAATTGGAACATAAGTAGGTAACTTGCGTGTGTATTCATACGCAATTTTTCTGCTATGTAGGTAAAAGTAGATGGGACTAACCAAGATAGTAGTACTCTCTGATATCATAATAAATATGACACATGTTTTGATGAGGTGGCTTATCAAACCTGTTCAAATATTTAGGCATTCCCCTAACTAGGTAACATTGATAAGCGATAAGAATACCATATGCGGGTGAGGGCCATATATCACGTATGCTGGTGGAATCTACCTGCTTTGAATTTAGTCTTGTAGTGACTCCACTCAGTCAACTACAGTCGATAGCATATTTAGGTACAGAAAAGACTTAAATATTCTATCGACGGTGTAATTGACTTATTAGTAAAAGTGTAAATTCTTTAATCAATCTGCCAAAACTTTTTTTTAGCAAAAATAATAAAAACTATATAACAAAACCAAATAACAATAACTACCGACTGTTGCAAAACTGATTCATATAAATACCAGTCGAAAGCGTCCTCAAGACGCTGGCTGCATCAATCTCATAAAAATAACGAGTAGGTATCTATTACCGTCAAGTTTTAAACGATAAACCTATGCTAACTTCCTCGGAGACGCTTTTAAAAGAAATAAAGTAGTTGAGATAAAAATATAAATTATCCACACACTCGACGTGTGCAATGTCATCAAGTACCACCGTCGTATTAACAGGGGTATCACCTACCAAAGGGATGGTAGGACAATGGTACAGCCGCGCAGCATCCCTCTTAATCAGACCCACTTGGAACATAATAGACCACCCTATTGATCTTTTGTGAAAGATCCACTGATACTGTATGCAATTTTGTAATGGGTAGGCCGGGATGCGCACCAGATGCAATAATATGCTTTAATATAGAATAATAATCCTTACAACATAAACGATATAATTTCAAAAAATCTGTTCACGATTATTATTGTTTTTTATTTATTGACGGTTGTTTAGGGGTGTTCTTCTCTGATTTCTATAGTTTTAGGTAAACAAGCTTGTTTTAAGGTAAATACTGTTTTTAGGTAAGAAGGAAAATATCTAACTTTTTTTATATTTTGATCAATCATTGGGATTGACAGAGTTCTTTTACATAAACATGCGCGGCTTCAGTGTTACGAAATCCATGAAATATATTACAAACTTGAATGAACCTAATGAAAAATTCAATAAACGACTTATAAATAAATAATTATGTCTTGTACGTAAGGAAAAACTGTATGTTGTTCTACGTAAATCTGTGACAATAACGGTAGACCACGCATTTTTGAATTGGATCATAGTGGAAACTTTATTGTAAACAAAAATGTTAATAAATATTTGTTTCTATTGTGCGACTAACCACAAAATTTATTGCAGTAGTTAAATCGAGGTCATAGAATATCAGAGGGCAGCCCATCTGAATAACCTTTAGAACCGTAGGGCGGTGAATTTGCGTAGGCTTGTCCTTGATGCATCGATACACTCGGGTTATCAATTAATGTCAAGGGAGAACGTAAATTTAGCTATAAACCCATGTTTGTTATTGTTGAAAAGGCTAAGTTGTTAAGAAATTTCACCGGAGATGAAATCATGTGGTGATTAGCGAGATTGAGTTTATTCTTATAATTATTGCTTTACAAGAGGATGAATTTAATAGATACCGTGGAGATGTGGTAATGGTGACTTCTACTGAGGATTGCATGGTCCATGCTTCGGACTAAAATAACACTATCTCTTAAAAACTTCGTATAAAAAAGAGATTTTAGTCGACTGTGTACGAATACCTAAGTTCTTTTGGTACAGAAAGAACAAAATAGAAAGTCATAAAAAAATATTAGCCTTCTAAATTGTCCTTATTCAAAATTAAAAACAAATTACTTTATTTCCTTTAGTTAGACCATACTGGGCTCTTGGAAACGTCTCGTAATACAAATTACATAAGAAATTATACAAGGAAATAAAGTCACTTTGATTATTTATTCACTTCATTCTTTTAATAAAGGATAAAAGTTGTGAGTGAAGTCATGAGACATTTGCTTATACATGTAGAATTCATAACACATTCATAATTCATAATACAGCACAAATAATAAGCTTCTTTTTATCCACAAACAACGCGTGTGTACCAACATTCAGGAGCCAAATAATAACGCAAGCACTAGAAATGTCAGTACAATTTCATCATGAAAGCACCACCCGATCCTCTAACGGTGGTAACTCACACCGCGAGGTAGGGTTACCGTCATGCGACCCTATTTGACACTTCCTGCTTATTCAGACTGGCAACACCACTGATTTTTCATTTGTCTGACGTTTCTCTAACAAAGTGTAGAGTCCTGCGGTTACCACAAGGTACTTTCTGGAGAAAATGTTTTGATCTGCGTTGTTAGAAGACAGACAGTTGAAAGCAACTTGTTTTGTACATTATACTATAAGTAGTGATAAGTTTTTAGTTATCTCCTTTATATTATAGTGAAACCCCAACAATAACGTCTTTCCTTAGTAGGTAGAAATAATTATTCTTTGTTTCTTGCTATTTATGTTCTTGTGTTGATCATCAAAAACTTTAACAAAAATCAGATTTTTCTCAAATTTAGTTTTAGGACGGCTTCTTAGAAAATGGTTTACGATACCCATCAAATTACTTTTCCATAATTTGATTCCATAAATAACTCAAAAGAATATTAAGAAAAATAAGTATTTTGCGCCAATCCATAGCGATCTACCCTAATAAACCCTGTTAAGCCAAAAATTACACAAAAATTTTACGATATGCACAGTCAGATTATTATCAATTAAGCTCGAAGGACCACCGGCGCACACGCATACATTATAACAAGAATTAACGTTTCGCTAACAAGGTGCAGTTCAAGACCTCTCTTGTTTATGTCCTGGAGATATTGACTTTAGATCTTCGACGCGATAGTTTTAAGGTTTGAAATTGCTTGCGTTTTCAATAGGATTGATTCTGGACTCATCATAGAGTTCTGGAGTTATTATGGCTCCGTAATTGTATGGCCTAAAATTAGGTAAATCTAAATTCTCCAACGTAGTAAAAGGTTTATTGTAATTCTTAAGGTAATGTTATTTACTAGGTGTTTTTATTATAATTGATTTAATTCATTGTATTGCGATAATGCGTCAACGTCTTGAGGACACTTCTGAACAGTAGGTATTGGTATGGATCATTTGAACTACCTGTAGATTTTTTGCAATAATCTGTAGCAAGCTCAATTTTTTCAACTGTAAATACTATTTCGATTTTTTTCTGTTATTTGTTCTGTTTGTTACCTGTGTGTAGTAAAAAGAGCTGTTTATGGGAGATTTACATACAAAGAAAAGTCCTAAAAATCTAAGTCACCAGAAGGCAGTGCCCAGTATGCTGGCAGCATTGCTAAGTTGGATGGCGATGTAATATATTGTATTATGTAAATTATTCATCTAGTACCTACCCATAAGACAAGCTGGGGCTAGACGATGCTGTGTGAATTGTCCAACATTATTAATAATGTTATATTTTTTGTAATTTTCTACGTACATAATAAAATATCACTAGGATCACTATAGACTGGGCATACATACATAAACTATCAAGAGATTTTGTTCAGATTATACTTACATATGTTTTATTTTGTTGCAGGTAAAACTCAGTTCCCATTACATAACCTGGAAACTAAACAAGAAGAATTACGTACGTTTTATTACTCACTATCATAATTTATCGCAATTGCATACACAATCATTTCATTCGAAAAAATATCCTATTCCATCATAGCTATGGTCGATTTTATAATAACTGGTGTGCAAGTGAAATAATAGGCACGATCTTTTCACGTGTGATCATTTGAATGTTGAATCACATTCGTTATGAGAAAGTATTCTTAGAACTTGTGGCGTAGATTATAATCTGTGGCCTTATTCTGTATGACATAGGAGGTTCCTTGCCCAAACCGTGCGATGTCACTACGTGTAAATACGTTTTTGTCCGATTCCGCTGTCTTGTTGTTTGTGTAACGCGCTTGGATTGGCAATGACCACAATGTATAAAATAACATCGCTTCCCGCTACCTTTCGGTGTGTCTCTATGTATGCTTAGATCTTTAAAACTTCGCAACAGACAATAGTGGTAATTGTTGGGAATTTCAGACTTTGAGTATGTTGGGTTGGTTCAATCCTAAGCGGCAGCGTGATACATTTTTGCAAGTGAAAATTTGTGACAATAAGTTACAAGGGAATTAGAATTAGTCGAAAATGTTTGTAGACAAGGGGGATACTTAATTCTGACGCGTACACATGTTTATCATGCATTAGTATCAGCATTGCACCTGTGCGAAGCCGGGGCCGGTCGCTAGTAGTGAATAATGGTGTTTTCTGTGACATTATTCTGAATGCTCGTGATATTTTCTCTAACTGGCTTCAGTCTGCGTCTTTATATGCATTTTTCATGAAGAAATGCGTCTATTTGTTAATCCGTCTTTAGCTATATTTAGATGAAGTCTGAAGTTCCACGTGAAGCGAAAGAACATCTGTCCAAACTTCCGCATTAACTTTAACTATATCTACTGTTTTTCTACTGGTTGGCTTAAACGTTTAATATCAAAGAAAATTACTGTTAAATAGCCAAATTAGAACTAGTATTTAGAATTGAAGCCATTGAGCTAACTACAGACTGCTGCAATCAAACTGCAAAATGGTCTATAACAATACCATGCGGAAGCGTCCCAAGACGCTGGCTACATTGCCTGTTGTATGGCAATGGCAATGCTGACGCGCGAAACTGACAGACTTTCGACAATATTTCTTGATATAAACGATTTATCGGGTATATATCGCGTTACATACCCCTGTTGGATGTTACGCCGTGAAATGTTGCCCCGTGACCACAAAAGAAAGTTGGAAAAATAAGTGTAATTTTTCTTAATTTTCATGAGTTTAAATAATTTTTGAAGACTATATTTTTGCAAAATTTATCATTTAGAGAAGGGCTTCCCCTTATCTCTTTTATTTACTTTGATTCACTTTAAGAATGTAAACAAGTATGACACTCCCAAAAAATCTCATCAATGATATTTCTGAATGAATTCAGTTTTGACCGGATTTGTCTTAAGGTTCATTCACAAACTGCATGCTGTTTCCAATCCTACACAAGTTTCACCTCCCACGTGCATAGCAACTCCCACGATACAGCTTAGTACCAACTTTTCTGGCACAAAAACATGTGAACAGCTGATTTGTTTGCTTTGTCCGACCCACTACCCAGTGACCAGTTTTTCCTGATATATGTCCCAGAAAATTTAGCTTTGAGATGCAGTTCAAGTTAAATATGACCCACATATTTAGTTATAGGTACTAGATGACTGAATATATGTAGATATTACTAAAAAGAGAAGACGAAAGTACGGTGTAGGTGTTTCGTACTAAATACAAAATAAATAATAAAACTAATTTATAAGCTAATAAAAAATACTGCTATAATAGTTATTCTTAGATAAGATACAGAATGGAAAATCGGTGGCAACGGAAAAAATAATACTTTCATCAACATATGTAGCTATGTAATACGTTCATTGCTCAACTTGCCTTCTCCAAACAAGGGGAGTGTTGCCATCATAGCATAGGATCCGGTGACGGAATTACGTGGTAGGAATCTAGATACAATTTTCCTTTTTTTATATTTTTTTTTTTGTCCCAGTATTCCTGTCATCCCCAGACCACGACAGAGTGTAAACCTATTGTGGCTATTTATTCGATAATGATCCAAAATGTATATAAACGATTTTACATTATACATATATTTTTATTGTTAGTTACAAAAATTATTATTTAACCGACTTCAAGCGAGTAAAATAACTTGCTTTCTTTCTAAACTCACGGTATGCTCGTCTCTTCACACTACATGTTAGTAAATTTCACAGACTTTCGCATGAAGGACGGTAAAGTGCTTACTTACTTACGCATAAATAGTTTCACTTAACCTTTGGCCATCTTTCGCTTAACTTCATTGAAACCGAGTCATAAAAGTCCAAATTACTTGTGTTGCTATACTGGTTTAATTGATAAATAAGATGTTTCCAACTGTAAACTGTATCACTAGAGAGCTTTCCCAAATTTTTTGAAAGAATAAAGTATTGGTAACATAGAATCCATATCATACCCAGAATCTTGTTAAACATAAAATGATGTATTTCTTTTTGTCTCCTACGTTTGGATTCTGGGTTACTAAAATTTTATTCTTTAAAATCGTTTAAATAAATTTTAATTAATTTTTTTACATAAAAAGGTACGCCGTTGAGCCGTTGGTCCTGCGCCTGACCTCTTCCCGGTCACGTCGGTCGGTCCCTTCGCATTATGAGAGTGAGGATTGTGATAGAGAGTGCACCTGTGTTTGCGCACTTGTGCAATATAATAATATCCTGCGGACTTCGCTGTTCTCTGTCATGGTATAAATTTACCTCGTTGTACTAAAAGTGCATAAGAAAGTCAAATAAAAGCAAATGTCAATATTTCTCGATTTTTTTCGGTCTGAATATCAAATATCAAAAATTAAACCAATAAATCAAAGCAAACACCAATTGGCGTGAAATTCAATATAAATAAACACGCGCATAAACGACTTTGTAATGAAATCGCGTAAAAAACATGGCGGTCTGGCGCCAAGATGAAAAAAGCCGAGAAAAAATATAAATGTGATTATTAATACTGAGTGGTACGTGAAACCGGACTGCACTGACCACGAGTTTAATAAGTTGTGGTGGACGAGCGAGCTGTTGTGACCACGCAATGACAGGACAAAATTAAATATAAAATAATAAATAAAAATAAAATAATGCTGGAGAATCACACAGTATCATCTAACCCTGATGACTGATATGCATAATGCAATATGTTAAATAGATAGATATTTTTTTATTATACCACAGCGGTCAAAGTAAACCAAATTTTAATTAAAAATAATTGACATCAACCTGATAAGAAGATAATGAAAGTGAGTCGATAGGCCTGATTCCTTAGAATATGGCTGCGCATAGCTTACGAAAATAATTTTATGTTTGCACCATTTAGCGACTGGGAGCGTCCCTACCGGATATAGAATACTTTTGTGTGGCGACCTAATTCCATATTGAACGAGAGTAACCAACCCTAGTATATAATTTTACTTTTAGGAGTTTGACTCGCAGTCGTACGAACTGATGACAGTTCGTACGACTGCGATGAACGATAATGAACGACATGAACGAATGAATGATCATTCGTTCATGTCGTTCATTCTTTTTGGCTTTTGCAAATTCGGGCTACTTCTTCTCTACTACAGGATACAATGCATGATAAAGTTTGAGTTAATCGACTTCTTTGTATCAATCACAATCATTAATGTCGTAACAGTTATTGTACAAGACAGTTTATCTAATTGATACAATTAAATTAAAAAATTAAACGTATAGACAATGAACGCATTATGTATTATGATCCATTCAATTGAATTGTGCAATCGACTATTACAAAGTCTAAAAAAACGTATATGAAGGCAAGTGAGAACAAGTGGATAACTGCTTTTTATATAAACAGGAGGTAGATAGAGTTCAAGAAGTAAAAGATAATTCAAGATAACCAAAAGTTTACTGAATGAATTAATTTGCTTGTGATTTATTATGTTGATTGTATTAGGTCATACCGAAGATAAGATAGTGTTTTGATTGTGTGTAATTCATAAAGTACTAGCGACCCGCCCCGGTTTCACGCATGCTAAGGAATGTACAATACAAGCTATACATACATAACCATAATGAATAGATCTGATAGCTGCACAAAAAGCTACATTTCGATGCAAGTATCTGAAGTATCTGCAATGCAGCCAGCATCTTGAGTACACTTCCATCTGATATTAATATCTAATGATCTGTAGAAATTATAGAATATTTAAAAATAATTAATTAATGTCACAATCAGAATTATATAATTAGGTACATAATCATAACATTATAATATAAACAATAAAAAATTGAATTAAAAATGTCAATTTAAATGGATTTTAACCATGGGATTTACCCATTGATAAAGTCATCCATTTATATTGAATGGGAAAGTCCAGACGCGACTCAATCATATTCAGGATACTGTTGCTAATTTAGTTGCATAATTGTAATTTTCTATGTTCATATGGATTCTGTATCTAATAACAGGTTATTAAATCCAAACTTTCCACAAAATCAGAGACACCCTACCATGACTCATCCACGTCTCCAGGCTAAAACCGGCGCTTGCTTACATCCTGAACTTAAATAACTTATTACAAATTATAATTTGCATTAAATAGCGCCTGAAGGTCACTGAGATTACTGCAATTATGGTGACTGCCGCTTTGGCGACTGTAGAAGGACTGGGCCGATAACGGGAAAGCTTTCGAGTCGTTACTCAGAAAGCTTTGATCGCTCGAGATAGGGACTGTTCTTCATCTGACTCGCTTGTCTCTCCGCGACTTTACTCGGATAGATAGATAGGAACCACTTTATATAATACTCGTACAAAAAAAGAGAAAAAAGGTTAGTATCGGTACGTTTCGTATAAGTGTGAGATAGAGACTGTTCTTCATCTTGTTTTCTTTTCTGCCCGCGACTTCACTCAATATACTCATAGAAAATACTTAATAATACCACTAAAAAAGAAAAATAGAAAAAAGGTTATTACCGGTACGTTAAGTATGAGTAAAAAATAAAAAAAAAGTTCTATAATCTAGTTTGGATGTAACTATTTAATCTTTGTAAAAGTAAAACATGATCCTTTCTATCAGGTAGGAGATGCAAGGGCAAAATGTATGGGATCACAACACTTACTAAGGACTCTGGTTGGAACAAAGCCTTAAAGTATTCAGGGATAATGTACCTACTCATCCATTACTAGTAATAAGTGAAAGAGTTTTTATAAAAACACTAATGTCCAAGTTTATAAAGGTTTAGGATAAAGGTTGCCCACAAGAAATATATTTTCAAAGTTCTGAAAACTATGACTAGCATAGAGATTCCTGGATTAACTTTCAAAGCAAAACAGACTTTAATATTTTAGTCACCCAATCTAAAAAAAATAATTCTCAAAAATAGACTCGTCTACTGCTATTTTTGAGACCTAAAATTTTAGACTCGATTGCACTATAGGTATAATTATTCTAATATAACATTATCTGAATAGAATATTCATATGGATAAGTTGTGCTACCTGTACTTGGTTCGCAACAGTCTGCAGTTAGCTCAATTGTCACAATTGTAAATACTTGTCCATGTCAACAAAGGTTTTACGGAGAAAAACAAAACCATTTGAATTAGATTCCACTTTGATTGCATAAGGCCTTTTGTAAAAGTTCTACAAAGCACTTGAAACCTGGCAAAGTTCCTCGAAACTGTGAAAGTAAAAATTGGCAGACATTATTAGGTCCCCTATTATGCGCTGGATCGTGCGCCGATCGTCAAGTGTTGCAGTCATGGCTGATTTCCAATCACCCTCGAGCCTGAAGTTTGAATAACAAAGATCGGCTGGGAAGAAGAGCTTAAAGAAACCCGTAATTGGAAACTTTTTTAGATCAGTACAAAGATTTGTACGCCTCCGTGAGTGGCGACGTTGCAGATATCGTATGCGGTAGGATTTTCAGATTCCAATCACTTTATTTCATTTATTTATTTAATTGTTATGGAGGTACCTAGGTACCTACTCTCTATAGCGTGGACAGCAAAAGATGCAATGATGACGAAGCTTCATGATTAGTAAGCCAAAATAGTCAAATTTATCAAAAAGTCCAATCAATAATGGGCTATATACTTACCTCAAACTCCCAAGTGTCTCCGGATTATATCCAAAATGAGTTACATAATATTCCTTTTTCAAAAGTTTAAGAAATTGCTGGTGCTTTTCGAGTCAGTCGGAAAGGTCGAATTTGCTCAAAGAATGTTGTAAAAATAATAATCAGATCGCCATAAATCATAAAATTGAAGTTAGTTACATTTTACCTTAGACCTATAGTTGTAGATGATATCGAAGTGTATCACTATAGGCTGGTGATGTTGATGTTGTTGATGTTGATATCGAAGTAAATATCATGCAAGAAGTGAGTCAGAAGTATCTAGGAACGGAGGTTTCGTGCATTCGAAGCGAGTCACAAGTTTAAATCGCTAGATTGTCGCAATCAATGCCTAACCATAAACAGTTAAGTATAAATGGAATCTCAAAAGCCTTTATTAACAAATAAAATTACAATGATCTCTAACTAAATAAAAACTAGTATTTACAATTGAAACAATTGAGCTAACTGAAGACTGTTGCGAACAAACTACAGGTAGCTCAACTGATCCATATCAATACCAGTTGGAAGTGTACCCAAGATGCTGGCTGCATTTCCTGCATTGCCACGTTGTAAATCAAAAGTAAGGGTAAGTAAGTTGTTGTTGTATCTCAAAAGTAAATTCCTCAAAGTACACATCCAATAATTTTATCGGCAATACTCGGCATACCGCGATGTCTGCCGGAAAATTGAAGATTGTCCGTCATTAACTTGCAATCTCCATGCAATTTCCTCTCGCCCTTCAAGAACAGGATTCTGTTAGATTATCAGAAATCTTCAGCAGTGACTGTGTACAGTACAGTATTTTATTTGACAGTTGAATCTTAGAATATTTTAGTTAGATACCTTTGACCTGTAATCTTTCCAGGAAATGAAAGAATACAGATAGATTCATAAAGTCGGTGTCGTGTGGGCCAGACAGAAAATCAGCGTTGTTTTGTATCCTGGTGTAGAACAGTATACATCGCAGAAACGGCTCATAAGCCTCGGCCCAGGGATATAACTAACTATAGCTTAAGTTTATTCGCCTGAAAGTTCAAAAGCTTATTACCATGGTATTCAATTACCTATATAAATTAATGTCGAAAAAGAGAAAAAACCGAGACATTCGTTAGAGCTCCGAGAACACATAAACCTCTAACATTCGTTAGAGCTCTGATACCTTTTCTGAGTCTATTACCTAGACCTACCTAAGGTCTAGCAACAGATCAGCCGGCCACATTCCTGCAAATACCTGGTTGTTGCCTAAATGACAACAAAAAAGGAAGCAATAAGTAAAACTCCTTCCAAATGCTTCTTCTATCCTCTCTTTGTGGGTTCAGTAGACCTTATTTTTAGCCTTGGTACGCTATCCGCCTTGGAGTTGAAGAACGCCTTATCCAGAAGCAGGTTGTAAACATACGATACAATCTCCACGTAACAGTCGTAACCTTAGCGAGGTGATTAACATTTTTATAAAGATTTGGACATTTAGCGGATCATACTGGCCATAGCGGAAAGCAGAGCTTTTTTGTTTTTAACCTTTAACGAATTGAGTGTTTGTTGTTGTTTCAATGTTTATAAAATTGAATGTTTGGTTGCATCTTCGAGTCTTTGCAAGCGAATTGGTTGATCATGCTGTTATCATCTGGTCATCACAAAAAACGTCTTTCGAGCGAATCACCATTGGTCAGCAAGATCTTGGAAGGTGTTAATCTGATCCTTAGGTACCTCTAGTTTGTATTCTGTTGGTAATATTCCATGTTACCATCCTTTTTTCCGAAATCGCTTGTCACCGCTACCTTGTAGCGGCAGCGGCATTCCCACCGTCCGCTCCGTGTGTATATTCAAACCTGCACTTGTCTATAGCCTTTTAGGGCATCCGGCAGTCGTCCGCGTTTGAGCAGGTCAGGTTTACTGATTGTGTGTTTCTATAGACGGGTTTTTGCAAGGAACTGCCTTCATTTGATTTTCTATGATAGTTTTTTGGTGATATATCTTGGAATCGTTTGAATTTGTTATGAGTTCTCACGGATTGTCATGTGAAAACTAAGGTACTAAACTGATATGTTGGTCATTCGATTTCAGAACATTGTCCACCGGAATGTTTCTATAACTATCACTCTATTTATTTTCTTTGTTAGAAATATTCAAATAGGACGAATCTGAAATGAAATTAGATTTGATTTATATTTTCCGGATTCGGAATAGTTTGGACCGCCAGTAGAACAAATCCAGAATAACCCAGATAGAAAACGAACAAAATAACATCTTTCTTAAAGAATTATATATTTGACCTTCATATAGAGTTTAATAATTTTACTGAAAAAGACTACTCTAGCAATAAATTAAGTACCTAGATATAATATAAGTAGATAGGTGGCTAGGCTAATAACTTCATACATTTTGTTTGTCTTTGTTTGTAACGAATGGATGGTAAAACCGTGTTGTGTGATGGTAAATTATAAATCCGCCGATACGTCAAGATAATGGAATGTTGATAATTTTGATACTCTTACTTAACGTAACACCCACCTAAAACTTTATTACTGTATAATGAAAAAATCTACATTTTCATTATCATTTTGACTACTTTTGACACTCCCATCACTCATCATCATATTGTTTAAAGAAGAGTTTAAAACTAACAATCCAATGCGCTTGGATACGGCCGACATTTTGACACCTCATTTGTAAAATTGGTCAAGTCATTACAAACAAACTCGTTGCATAAATTAAAATGATGGACAGTTACGTTTACGGCTATTTACCATTATAATCGAGGTAAATGGTCAGTATCTGGCGCAGCGCATCAGCATTGCCATACGAGGCGGCGGCCAGCGTCTTGGGGACGCTTCCCACTGGTGACTGATATAGAACAGTTGAGGTACCGGTACTTTAATTATTTCAGTTGTAATACTTACTAGTTCTAATTTAGTTATTTAATTCTAGTAAAGGTATAACCTTTACTAGCAACTAAAATTACAATATAAACAGGTAAAGTAAAAAAAAATATTCCCACGAGAAGTTCAAGCAATGCATATGATAATATTATTTGAGAATTATGAGTAAAATTTTATAGCTCTTAGTTAGAAGAGCCCTGTCCCGACCTTATGTCCACAGTAGGTTATTTTATGTCACATAGTTGATTTCTATCTATTTGGATCTAAATTGTAAAAGTGACTTTAGTAATTAAATTTAAAAAATATTTTTAACTTTTTAAAACTATTTCAAACGAAAGCATACGCGGTTGAAACTTTATTTGACAAGATTCCTGGCGTTTTGGCAACCCGCGGATTTTATGATAAGAAAGATAAAGATTACATTTTGTTATGGTAAGTAGAGTTTTAAGTCCAAAATTAGGTTTATCTAGACACTAGAGTTCTCTAGGATATGTAATAATTATGATCTAACACGCATAATAGACACCTTTTACAGTTACATAACGTTATTGTACATACATCACAATTGTGACGTATATTATTTACTTCGACAAGATTCTGTCCCATTCTGTACGCGCATAGATTAACAAGAAGTATGGCAGGTAACTAACGACATCTTTCTTGATACCACTCTTTTCTTTGACGAAGCTCATTATGGTTGTCTTTGTCCCGGACAAAGCGTTAGATTTCCATCTAAAAGCATCTTATTCACGTCCCTGCTATTTTATAAAACTCCCTTGGAACAAGCAAAGATCATCATATATCTGACAAAGAAATACTTCTTACAAAGTTTATACAAAGGAGGTTGTAACGAGAAATACTTTGTAGCTGCCTTTTAGAAACGAATAAGCACTTTTGTGTAAGACTTAGATGTATCTATATCTATGTATCTTATCTATCTGTCACTATCTGAAAATGTCTGAAGTATTCTGTAACTTTCCTTTAATTCACTTGAAAAATGGCTTTGAATAGGTACCTTAATGCAAATTGCTTGTATTAAATGCCCTGTATGAAATAATCTTAGAGCTTCATTAGGGTTAGACTAAAAATTAAAATCTGGCTGTATTCTAATATTTTTTATATTTCTAATTTATCTCTAATCAAAGAACCAGAAACTTATGTCAAGAAAGGAAAGAAAGGTTCCAGCTGTCGCTTCAAGATAGGAGGGGTGTGTCTGGGAATGGCGTGATTCTGTGAGATGCTAACGGCTCCTAAATAATATCAATCATTATCGTTAAGAAAATCGACCTATTACATAAAAAATCCTTAAATCTTTCTTAGCCTTAGACGTTATTGATTTTTTCTTCACTGCCCGAGAAAGTGAACGGTCAAACAATTATCAACGCTATTGTATAAGCCTTTGGTATTGTTTAACAATTTTACTGTAACAATTTAATTAATACTCTAACTAGTAAGTAATAACTAATCCATACGGTTCTGGACCGTCGACGACGACCTATCAAGTTCTACGTCTATCATGTATCGTGAACCTCGATTTTCACACCAACACATCGGTAATTGTTTAGCACTGGAACGGGTACAAGCTACTCATTATATCACACTGCTAAGCACGAACAAACGCCGCAAACAGTGCTAAATCAGATTTGTACTGACGAGAGATACGTTAGGGCTGTCTAAATAATAATATTCCTGCCTTGTCAAGGCTCAGATAAAAATCTAAGCCTTGACCAGAAGGCAGAAGCATTGCCATTTTGGATGACTTTGCTTGTCGTTGACTGAAATAAAAACCAGCATTCCTATCACCTGTGTGATCATATCACTGAGTGTATAATACCAGTAGAAACCCCTTAAATCCTATCAAGACACCTTGCTGTGTGGCGAAGTACCTAATTCGATGAGCATTTCTTGATTTTGATTCTGACTTAAAAAAAATTGTGTTCAAATGTCGTCAATTTTTAGTAACCATCGAATGGAATGACCATTCCATCATTTACCCATATTATTCATTCACTTCATAATTTTCTTTTATAGGCGGATGTACTGGCTAGTTCATGAGCATGCACACTAGTTATCTAGCTCATCTGCTATTGCTCACATATTATACATATAGTATTTAGTATCAATATTTTCATCACAACAATTATTTTGAATAATATTGCAAGTTGATAATGCTCATTTATATTATTTTCATAATTTGATTTGACTCGTCTCTATCGCTTCTTCAGATATGTTTGTGGTCATGTCAAGACGTTGATGTCAGTATCAAAGTGACAGCAACAGTTCTAAAATAGACATTGATTGCTTCTCTGTGGCAACCCTAACAGACGTGGGAATGCGCTCGCGCAACTCTGGGAAACCTTTCTCGATAATATCTATTGCGTCGCGTCGACAAAAACCGCTGATTCGTTATAATCAGTATTGTTCGCTTCTTGTTTATAGAGATTATTCGTGGCTTTTGCCGAGTCATGTTTGATGTATATCTAGTTGAATAATAAAAAAATATTGCTGATCTACATCGCATCATCCAGCCCCAACCTAAACGAGCTGCACTTCATTAAGGTGATAAGAATTGCCTATAATTACACTCACACATATACCAAGAAGTTGGTTTTATATACCCTTATTATCACAAAAAGGCTAATGCTACTCGTTTCAAGCTAAAGGTCAAGCTAGGAGCTCCGCTTGTGTCCAAAAGCCTCTCCACACTCCAAGCGTCGCCGATTGCAGTTCGCTCGCGGCCCGAAGATCCCAAGGCCTCCACACTCGCGCACGAATTACACGCGATTCTTACGAACCCTTTGTCAGGAGACAAGAAACTATCCAGCAGCAGAAAGAGGCGCGAACATAGCGCGATGGCACGCCGAATATGCGAATGGGATCCAGACGGTCTGGTTTGCGTCTTAGCGCGCGCTAGTTTGGATGCTTTAAGCTACACACAATGTGAAAATATACAAGGCCCCGTACGCGTTCGTTTGCGTAGCGTCTTGCTTGTGAGTAATCAGGCACGTACTTGTAGCTAGGCATCTTGTAGTTACTTATTACACACCATTATTATGCAATATGTCTGTTAGCTAATATTTAAGGGAGTTAGTCTCTAATCACTAACTGAGGCTCTTTGTAGTGTATCTTTAACCTTAGAATCAAACTGACAGATCAAGGGTTGAAAGGTTAGCCAATTCCGTTCAATTCCTAGTAATTTCCAATTAAAGAAGAAATCGAAAGCTTCATTCAACCTTCAACCTCTTGCAATACTATTAGCATAGAATCAGCAATAGCTTCTTTGGGATTGGTTCAGTCGAAGGAGAAATGGACCCAACAATCAACTTGCCAGAGTTGATTGTTGGGTCCATTTCTAAAAGACACGGAGCTAACCGCGCTAGCGCTATAGTCCAGACACGGATCTAACGGCGCTATAGTCCGAAGAGAGTCTAAAATATTTTCGACTATTCGGGTATTAGATTTCGTTCTCAGTGGCTAGTGCATACCGTACTGAGGGTAGGTCGCGAGTTTAGGTCTCGCTGAAATGGAAAGTTTTTGGTAAATTATTTAATTTTTACCAAAAGCCACATCATGAGGTCATTCAGTTATATTCGTTAGCACTTAAATACAGTCAATAAGCGACGAAAATAGTACCAATGAGTGATGCACTGACAAATAAATGTTAAAAGACCAGCTGAGTACCACGCTGTATCTTTAAGACTTTACGGCCTAATCTTGAGACTATTCAACTCTGTGTGCGCGTCTAAGAAGATGATCATGAAATGAATACGCTAAATCTACGTCAAGAGCTTACAGAACTAAGCACATAAGCACGATATGCATTTAGCTTTTTTTATTCAATTTCTTTCACATTTTTATACGCTTTCAACTAAAGGTGTTATCTCAATCTCGTTATCTTTGGATATTTTTTATAGTGACATAATTGCTTGCCGCGAGCTCAGCCGCGCTATCGGCTATATTATGCCGCCACTCTAAAATGTATCCCATTCTATAACGAACAGCAGCGGTCGTATAACGATCCTTGATGCAAGGCCGAACCCACTATTCCCTGACAAACCTCCATTTATTTAAACAATTGTTTAATGATATGCCTAAATGCTTTTTGCCATTAACTTTTTACAAGTCTATTTTCTAGTCCTTAATTGTAGTGGAGTTCTGTGCATCAGCTGTAGTCTCAAGACTCGTGCGCCGGCGCATTCACGACCAATTTACTAGATTGCGGGTTGCGAGATTGCAGCGGATCGGATTAAATGATCTTCGACCAGAATCGACGCCGGTCGAGATTGTATTTCATAGATAACTGGTATTTACGTACCGCCGACAAAGTTTGTAATAGTTTCCGATTATGTTATTGACTTTAGTGGTGTTTGATAGAGGATTTTGTAACTGTTGACTACAGAAATATGTAATTATGATCATGGGAAACAAACTATGTTGATGTTTGGTATAATCCGCGCGCTATAAGAATGGGATAGGCACAACAAAGACAACAGACGTGCAACTAGGTTCTCATCCCATGTTTTCGGGACGAGATAAACCATTCTGTGCCCCTGTGCCCTATGCTTCAACGATCTGACTTCATCCTTCAATCAAAAGCCGCACATTTGCACACTAATGTATTCTAAGTAAAGGCGAATAGGACTTGCTGTGAACTGAAAGCTAACTGTGACTAATTCGATAAATTTACACCGAGCTACGAATAAAGGAATACGGTATTGTTTCACTAATATCTTTGGAATTAACTCAGTGATGTGGTAACTTCTTAAAACCATGATGATAGTAGACATCAGGTTTGTATAGGTATCACATTAGAGTCATCATAAATTACTAAATTTGAAAGCTTGTGGAAAAGGTTAATATACCTATAGATGAAAATACTTTTTATTTTTATTTATATATTGGACAGAAAAAAGAGAAAAGGTATTCAGATTTCAGCACGTTTATATTTGCAATTTTTTGTAATTTTGCTATAAAAATCTGTCATTTTTCAAATTTTCACTTCAGACAAACCCGTGCATTTAAGTAATCGGGGTAAGCAATTGATGGCTAAGAAGCAAGGTCGATAATACTTTGCCTTATATTATGCCGATATTATCATCAGGCTATTTAGCCCCTTGGCATGTACTTGCATTTCGCAATAGAACCTCCACCATCCAAACTTTCTTCGCTCCCTTGTGATTTACAGCGAGTGTGTCGAATCGTCGGCAGCCGTGCGGCACGCCCGCCGCGTCTGCGCAGCCTTGATTCACTTCACCTGCGTACCTTTGCAATTTACGAGAAAAGGAATTATTTTCTAGGCCTGTTTGCAACTTAAATGGTTGCAGATTCTTAATTTTTATCTCCCCACAGCGTTACGAACGAGTGTTTCGTAAACATCATGTTCTAAAGGTCCCTTAATACTAAATAAACTTAATTCAATTTATTTAATTAAAATGGTCATTAAAACCAATTACATTAGACCATCATAAGAAGACGAAATTAGATCGTTTCATACAATACCATAGAAATATATTGTTTTGCGACCCTATGTCTATATCTGTTGTCCTATTCCATATAATAACGTGTAGGTAAACGTCTACTTAGCATATTCCCGTTATAACCCCAGCAAAACTTATTAAAACTTTACATAAATACTAATTTATTAATTCAGATTCATTAACTAAAATATCATAAAATATCAAAACTAAATAGGTACCATTTTTATATTCACGATCTTAAAATAACGAAAAAATCTCTCATTACAAAACAAAGCTAAACGAAGAGCATTATTACAGAACCTGTACACTGCACTACTTTGTCACTATGTGAGCTTGCCAGGTGGTTTCCATACACAACTCCATGCTTTAATCTAGCCGCTTCAATCATTTCGCAACGTTGTCATGTTCCAACGCGCAAACATGAATCCAGGGCTGCCGCGTGCTTTTGTCTGCACAGGAAATAATTACAGAATTTTAGACCGCTTATTTTTAAGATTTTATTTATTTATGCAGGCATAAGTAAATAATATTCTTACTGCAACTAAAGCTGATAAAATTTGCTATAAAACGTATTTTTTCTTTTAAACCTCAAGTTTGAAATTTTTAAAGAGATAGTGTGATCACGTGATCTGTGATCACGTCGGCGGCGCAGAGGGAACCATTGATACATAGTTTTTCAGGCCAGTGTATGTCGTATTTTCTTGTATTTTCAGATTTAAAATTTCAATAAGTTTATTTCTTAAGGCTTACAAAATAAGACTCAGATTAAGTCTAGTGAGATTAAGTTGTGCCCTCATCAAATCGAATTCAGCAGACACATCCGCCAGATATTGGTAAATTAGTAAGAAATAAAAAACATTTTACATTTTAGAGCACTTCCTTGAAGATGTTGAAATATGTAGAATAAAGCAGTTTTTTTTCTAAAATACACATAAAATGGGATTTATAGGTTTGGTAGTGCACAACACGATTCATTTTGTTATTTTACTTACGTTTAGCCCCAATTCTTTTGCCCGTAAGATAAGAACACCCTTAGAATTATTTGTTTCTCATGCAAGTGAATGTAATTATTCTTTATAAATAAAATAAATAATGCTGTACACAGCATCACCTAGCCGCAAGCTAAACAGAACTTGTGTTATGGGTACTAGATGACTGATATATCTAATACAAAATATTAAATAGATATATTATATTTTTAACTATACACAGAAATCGACCAAAACACCTTGTACTTGCAATTTTATCTAAAAAATGGATGTCTTTAACCAGATGAAGAGGCTTTCTTGTGGTAACGGAAACTCCACTTTACTCCACCGTAGATCTACAACTAAGTTCCAACTACGTTAATTACTTTTCAAAGCTAATGTATTAACTAAGTTATTCATTAATCTAATTATTTCAACGTTTGTTTCTTCTGATTTGTATACTTCAGCGGTACCTTTGATTACTATCTCATACAGCAATCTGTGCATTGCGTCGTCGTGGGCAGCATTATTCTCATCTGAGATTACCATATTGTTTAAATAAAATAATATGCATTCAGTAGCACAGATCTATTTTAATTTTTATTATTCATTCCTGAATAATAAAAATCAAAATAGATCTGTATGTGTACATTTCTTCCGGAGTTCCCAAAGTTCATAACATGATCATTGAATTGAATTTCCTAATGAGAATTACATTTAATTTAAATTTTCGACAACCTTATTTCAAAATAGCCATAGATTATAAAGCGGGACTGTGTAGCCAATTTCTGAAATTTATTACCCTCGCTTACTACGTCACTGATAAATGTGGTAATCTAGACATGGGCCTATCAGACCTTTACTTAATGTTTTAATATCCTAGGTTGTTTTGAGAGCCGACTGTTTTACAGTTAGATATTGGGAGAGTTTAATGATTTATAGCTAATTATAAGTCTAGATTAAATACATGCGTTATAATAAGTCTAGGTATCTACAATAAACTATCCCATTCAAACATCAAGAGAAAATAAAATGGCTGACCAGTAAAGACGTGTATTTTACAGTAAACTAAAGGAAATAAGATAAAGATTCAGATTCAATAACTTTATTTCTTCAGGCCAAATAAGCACATAAACAAGTCAAACATAAGACTAGTTAATTTTTTAATATCAATAATGTACTTAACAAAAAATAAAAACAATTATCAAATTCCTTTATTTATTGAAGACTTCTTTGATAATGTCACAAAATACAGATTCATAACTTAAAATTAATTACGTACATGTTTTTCTTCACTTGATTATTTTTAAGGGAAAGTAAAGAAGCGTACTAGAAAGCTTAGGTCGTTAGTTTTCGAGTTGGAGCAAAACTCGCCACAAACCTTTTTATCGTGTATATATTTCGATAATTTATAGTAAGTCATTTTGCAAAGAACATGTTCGAGAATTTGTTTGAATTTATCTATACATATATTTATTTGTCAATTTACTTGGAGTTTTGTTTTAGAATAAGGTCTCCTTGGGGCTTATCCCAGTTTTCCCCATTGAAAAGCGCCTTTAAGGGCTAAAACTTGGGTACATACTTTGCTGTTGTGCATGAAAACAAAATAGCTATTATTAATTATATTCATGGTACTAATGCATAAGGTTCATTCGTTTAGAATTTAAAATAATTTAGAATTATAACAGATAATTATAATTATATATGCCGTGTGGTGCCGGCAAAGAATTTCACCACCCCAACTCTTCCCGTGGGTGTCGTAAGAGGACTAAGTAAAACACAGCGGGGGGCGGGCAGCAGCGCCTTCTGCAGAACAACTATACCGAACTGCGATCCCCAACCCGCATGCCCAGCGTGGGGATTATGGGCAATAACCCCCAAATAATGATGCCATCTATGGCGCTCATTAGGGGAGGCCTATGTCCAGCAGTGGACTATTATAGGCTGGTGATGATGATGAGAATTATAAAAAAATAACGTGACCTTATGCTCACGTTAATTTAAACCAACCGTTGAAATAGAAATATGTTTATTTAAATTAATTCTGGAAATAAAAGCAACAAAAACAATTATCATAGAATGCGCATAAAGCCACATGCCATTATGCTATCACCTGTTTTTCCAGTAAATTCCAAATAGCACCTGCTTCACAAGATTGTGTCTATCTGTTGTGCAGATGGCTCCAGAAATAGACATTTCAAAGACAGACAGGACCAATTAAAAGAGGAACTTTTAATAGAATACTTCATTAAATTCAAGGAACTATGCTTAGCAGCGAAACAATTCAAAAGCGATTATTGCAATCACGAATACGCTTGAAGTTGATGGTAATTGACTGCCAGAAACTGAAGTTCACTTACACCTCAACTGAAAAGGCCCATTGAACTATTGCACTAACAAAAAAATTTAAATGAAATGAAAATTTCCAGTAACATTATTACAATACACAATCTGTAAAAAGTTAGTTTTTTGTTCGGTAAGTACTTACATATTGGCTGGCTAGCTTCGTTAAAAACATTTTCCGACAATCAGCAGTTTCGTTTGTTAACGTTGACGATTAATCTATGAAAACTACCTTTATAAATTTTGGTCCGATTCCATTTTGAGAGCAAACGCGCTTTAGCTCTACTAAAATCATAGGTCAAAAGTTTGTGCTGTGCTTTGAAGATGTTTGTCCTCACAGAAGGACAAAACTGTTGATTGAAAGCTGAAATTATGCAAACAACACAAAAAAAATATTAATATTTTATGTTAAAAAAACATAAGCTACTTTGTACAAAAAAAAAAGCGTGCGAAGTCGCGGACACATGATCGTAAAGTGAGCTTTATAAGCATCTTCGCAGCATCTTGTCTTTGTAACGTTTCAATGGCTTCCCCTGGGTACATTTGACTCGGGGTCACTTTGGCCCAGCGGGAGGGATCGGGTGGCGCAAAAAGGGTTAAAAATCCAAATTGCGAAGATACTGATCTTTGTCCGTGTTAGCTGGATGACAGGATTTATTAAATTTAACTGAATACTTTGGGCTTGTTGCCAAAGGATCCCATAAGTTCCCAAATGTTTTGTTTTCGGCGCCAGGATATTTAATAAGAATTTCGTTGTGTTGGTTTATTTTTTTATTTTAGTTATGCTATTCCATGGCTGCTAAATAATAATTATTTAGTTAAGTTTTTTTTGTAATTCCTTGTTTCTTGGTATATATAATTTTGTTCTTTGTAACTGAGTTGTTCGATAAATTGTTGTTAATGTTTCCTAATTCTCTTTATTTACCTATTTATTTATTTAGACGACCTCTGTGACGCGGTGGGCCAAGGTCCGCCTGCGACGCAAGAGGTTGCGGGTTCGGTTCCCGCCTAGGGACGTTTGGTATGATCTGCAGATATAAAAAAAATATCTATGTAGGTATATAATATATTGTATTATATATATCAGTCCTCTGGTACCCACAAAAGCTCTGCTTAGCTTAGGACTAGATGATGCTGTGTGGATTGTCCAGAATTATTTATTTATTTATTTATATCCATTTTGATATTGACATTTTGACATTATTTTAGTTTTGACAGAGTAACGAAAACATAAATATGAAAGAAACAGGAAATCAATCGACATTGATACTTGAATGTACAGTCAGCGCCGACGGCGGGTGCTTGTCCTGCAAGTTATCTTGTGACCCTGACCACAGGGGCGGACTCAGGGACCTAATGATTACATCTTATCATCAATACTCAATTATACACGCCAATTCTTCAACCGTTTATTTTTTTATATTTTTTTTATAAGTTTTTGAAAATAAAGCATTATTATCTTATTATCTTATCTTAATTATTGTCGTCTCGTGTACAGCTTATCTTACTTTCTTAGTCCACAGCTGGCCATAGGCCTCCCCTAAAAAGCGTCGTCGAGGCGATTTCATAAGATTGATTTAATTTATTGAAGAATACAGGTCATTGCAATCTACAAGAATAATGTACAAAGAAGTTACCTAATTACAACTTCTTTTATCTACAAAAAAAAAAACAAATATTTGAGTAGGGTGTTCGTGTGATCGTTTTCTATGTATAATAAAAAATATCTATCTATGTACTCGTATATTATGTATATCAGTTATCTAGTACCCATAACACAAGCTCTGCTTAGCTTGGGGTTAGATAATGTTGTGTGAATTGTCCAGCATAATTATCATTAACAACTGTGATCTTGTTTTGTTTTACTAGTAATAGAACACAAGTTCTAATTAACAACTTCTCTGTTGCTAATATAATAAATTCTTATAATAAGTTCCGAATAAATAAGTTCTGAGTCCATCCCTGCTAATAAATGAGCATCATGAGGTACGATACATTTGTGATGTAACAAAAGAATAAAAGCACAGAGTTTTTGTTTCTCTCCTTGCGCCGGCGCAGGAAATGAAGCTCACTCGAAATAAAAAGAAATTGGAAGTCGACTGGCATTTTATTTTACCGTACCAAAAAGGAACTATATTATTTCCTTATTTACAACAACGATAACCGATAAAAACGAGATCTGTCAAGCGCGAGTGTACCTAGCGCTCGGAGGGTTCCGAACGTTTGTCAATTATAAGTACAAAATAATATAGGTAGAGGTTAGAGACTTTGCTATCCAGCATGAAATAGTAGGAATTAATGATAAATTGAGCTGGATAACTAAATCGTATAAACTGCAAACGCTCAGCGCAGCTCTTACAGCTGCGAATAATTTACGTTTAATAATTAAATTTCAATAGGTAATTAATCAATAAATAATGCTGGACATTTTTCACGGCATTATCTACCCCCAAGCTAAGAGCAAGCAGAGCTTTTGTTATGGGTACTAGATAATTGATATATGTATGTACCTACATAAGAATATACGAATACCTACATAGATAGATATTTTTTTATTATACATATAAAACGACCAGAACACCCTGAACAAAATCTGCGGATCGTACAAACCTTTGTCCCGCTGCGGGAATCGATCCCGCAACCTCCTGCATCGCAGGTGGACCTTCGCTCTCAGTGCCACAGAGGTCAAATGGACAGAGTTAAGGTTTTAGCAAGACCACCCCCATATATTTACAATCATCGAAATTATTCTTATTAATAATAGCCCTCTTGCCACTGGTTAAAATACTTGCAACATTACCACATTATTTTAAAAGTTTTATTTTTTGTTTCAGGTAACTGAACCTACAGTAATACCTCGGGTGTTGAATGTTGAAGACAAACTGGATTGTTTCATAAGCATCGGAAGCTAAGGTGATCTCTTCAATGCGAAAAACATGTCTCATCATCAAACAGGACTTTTGAAACCACTTTTATTGTTGTCTCTTTTCTTCTTTTATCTTGCAATGATAGGAGAAAAGAGATATTCGTTATTGTAATAAGCTGATCGGGCGATGTTACCGCTAAAGCTACACAGGAACAGCACAGAATTACATTAAGATAGACAGACATAGATATGAAGAAGAAGACAAACATACATAATGATAAAAAAAAATGTAAAAAAAGCGTTATGGCCTAGAAAAAAAAAGTGATAACCATATTGCGTGAGCTTCTAATATAATGTATAGTAGTAGTCAACGCAAAATTTAGCCAGGGCACAGATAAAACCAGGGTTACGACTTTGGAGGAAGGCGGAAGAGAGCATGAACTTAAAAAAAACAACAACAAAATAATCTTTTGGGACTTTTTTCTGCTCTCACTTTGGCTTATAGTCGTGTCCAGAAGTTGCTACTTTTCGGTAGCTGAAGAAAGTAAAAAGCCTTAAATAACAAAAAATGCAAAGATTTTATTTTCCACATAATAACTCTTGAAAAGATTTATCGTCAAAAGATGGCGTTGTCAAAAGTACCGTTGCAGTTTCATTGACAGAACAGGTTATTCGCATTTCTAGTTTTTTGAGGGATATCATTACAATCACAGCTGCCGAGCAGTATCTTAAACATATCATTACAAAATTTATGACCTCAACAACATAAAAATTTAATACATAAATCAATCAATGTCAAACCATTTTCTTAACAATAGCATAAAAACTTGGTGATTGCTGACACCTCTAAACAAAACGTCTGACATCAATAAAATATTTTTTATAATTTTTGAAAGAAAATAATTGCCAGCTATCCGGTTTTAAAATCAGCAGGTGTTTGACAGGAACTGCAAGGAAAGAATCGTCGTAGTCATTCCAAGGTAAAAAAAAACAAATAACAATTGACAGGCTGTTGTGGCTCGTGCGATCGTTTATTTCTTCCATTCCTATTTTGAATTAAACGTGGAATGGAACGTGTGGACGGGTAATTTAAAAAGTTTTTTGTGCTACACCGGCGGTAACTACTTATATTTTAAGGGTTTTTACACAGTCGCGAGCAAGCTGACATGATGGATTTGTCGGCAGGTGCTGCAGCGAAGGCTTAATTGTTTTACTTTATAACGGGTTTGAGTTTGAATGTAATGGATTACGCTCTGACTACACCATCTGCAAGGGTTATTAAACAATTTGGTGATAGACTTTCGCGGAAAATGTGAATGTTTGTTTTTATAACTTTATCGATCAATGAAGCTTTTGTTCCGACATTTTAACATCAGGTAGGTAGGTAAAGACGTGAAACTAGACGCCTAAGCTAAAATCGTGCTTATCAGCAGTTTTACATCCTACGTCTATTTGACAAGCCGATTAGTGACCACAGTAGAGTTGTTAACAATATCCAGAAACTGCTATCATCTGGTAGGTTTTCTTAGTCGGCCCATATGACGTTATATGAACTGTGTTGGATGGGTCAATGTTTACCCCACAACCGTCACGGCAAGCTGAAATACCTTCCACAAGCTTAAATAGACTAATATACTGGTTCCTAAGACAGCAAGGAGGTAGAACTTATCAATTAAAGGAGGCGGTTTAGTGCTCAGATAAATTACTAACAAGACTGCTGTTTGTAAAAGCATCTGTACGTCCTTTTCATAAATTTCTTCTTCACATCTTCCTGGTTGCAAAGATATTCCACATGCAACACGATTTACGACCCTGTCTCTCTATAAACAAGGTGCTATTAACCTTAGCTAGTCGGGTGCAGACAAATACGAGTGTTTAGCATGCCATAGAGGCATAGTAAAACCGACCATAGATACGAGGCGCGGATTAAAGAGGTAAACTTAACATCTTGTCCCAAAGAGGTTTTATGGAGTAAATAAATGTTTTATCTAAATTCAAAACCAACTATAACTGTTAGCGAACTCTATATGTACACAAAAAGTAAGTTTGACAAACGAAAAAGTTCGGTTTAGTTACTTTACACGTTTTGATTTTAAATGTGTATTTTGTTTCTCAATAATTTTACTAACGCCATCTAGTTTCATATGAACAAAATAGCAACTACCATTTACAAATTACATCCATTTTCTAAAAGATCTTGTCACTATTTCAGTTTCCGCAATGTACGGTGGTCGATGGTAAAATTGTAGCCTGTATTCTTATTTACAAAACACTCTACAACAGCGCCAGCTAACAAGTCCACTTTAATTTAGCTGCTGCGGCGGAGAAGCATATCCAAGGTACGTGCTCGAGAGCCTTCCGCAGACAGGTCAAGTGTACTAAGTGAGCAGAACTTGGAGTTGACTGTACTTAAAACCTACCAATGAGTTTAAATAATATTTTTGGTTGTAAATATTTTACAACAGATTTGACTGTAATTTTCACGAAAAATCCTGAAAAGGGTAAAA
Organism: Eupithecia pulchellata; assembly: GCA_963931895.1. NCBI lineage: Eukaryota > Metazoa > Arthropoda > Insecta > Lepidoptera > Geometridae > Eupithecia > Eupithecia pulchellata. The sequence continues at coordinate 12,793,055 of OZ007527.1, read as the reverse complement.
TCAAGAGTTAAAAAATCAAAAGCGGTTCAAAATTTTTTAAGTCTTTTTTTAACAAAAAAAAAAAAAATTATTAAAACAGAGCTATAAAATCTTTGGGGATTAAATGACTTTAGCGACGACCTATTCTTTTGTTCCTGCATTTAATATTTTAATATCAGAAAATAATTTTTCAAAGCAATGAACATTAGATTTTGTAGTATAAACTTTTGCATACAATATTTTCTCAAAAAATATATTTTACCGCGCGTGACAATCTCAAAAGGTAAAGTGCCGATATTGAGGAGGCAAATAAGAAAGATTAAAAAAAACGTAGACTTTATAGTCTATGGTAAGGGTTCTCAACTTTACGGGCCATAGATTAAATAACAGAGCAGAGTGTCGAGGCGAGTGCGTGCAAAACTAGCGGTATCTCTGTAATTAGGTGCATAAAGCATGCACTGCTACACTGTCGTAAATATATACTTTTGTCTGAATATTCATAAGGGAAATGTATGGAAAATGTGTAGTCAAACGTAAACATGCTTGAGTGCTGATATTGAAGAAGGCAAAGAAGAAAGATTAAAAAAAACGTAGACTTTATAGTCTATGGTAAGGGTTCTCAACTTTACGGGCCATAGATTAAATAACAGAGCAGAGTGTCGAGGCGAGTGCGTGCAAAACTAGCGGTACCCTGTAATTAGGTGCATAAAGCATGCACTGCTAGTACACTGTCGTAAATATATACTTTTGTCTGTATATTCATAAGGGAAATGTATGGAAAATGTGTAGTCGAACGTAAACATGCTTGATAGAACGTCAGTGTTGATGTTGGATGAATGGTTAAACTGATGTGGAAGTGCGCTTCGTTTTATGAATTTAGTTTTTGATAGGGATTTTTTTTAACAAAATATCGTATTTTCTAGGCATCTATAATGTAACAGCCATATTTTGTATTGAATAACGTTACTCACACTCGGATTAATCAAAATAACGTCAGGAGTGAACATATTTATTTGCATTGAAATACTATTATAATAGTGCCTGAACAAAGAAAAAGAACTACAGATAAAAGTGAAAGAAAGAAAATAACTTGAAGGGTTGAAGGGCACTATTTTTATGAAAGTCCTACTTACAGACTTACTATTAACTACTATGTTGAGTACCTTACCCCACAGGACAAAGGATAGGTATCTATGATCAATATCTTTTATCATTGTTGTACAATTTATTACTGCTTTCTGCGATACCTACCTGTAATACATTTAAATAGAAATCTGCTATAAAATAAATCAAGCCAACTTTATCTCCTTTCATCAGACTCTCGGCATATTTTTTTGCAAATGTAATCGAGTATTTTTACTCGTGATTCGAAATGAAATCGAAACTTCATCTTTCACGATCACGACTTCGGTGGTGCCAATACGAGTAAGAAGACCACAGATAATAAATAAATATTTTAAAAACCGAATCATTCTGATGATAAAGCATCGTCAATCGTGTGATTTTAGTCAAAATGTTTAATAATAAAAACTTATTATATTGAATAGGTTATGAAAACCTTTTAACTGAAATCACACGATTTTGTAAAAGGACTGTGCATGGACAGTTCTGTGTTGTTTGTACATAAAAATTACGATTCTACTAGCTTAATTAAAATCTACTAACTACCTAAATACATTTGATATTTTTATTTTAGTAGTTTAAACCCGGAATATCTACATAATAATTCGGATTATTTCGACAGTTTAAGAGTTTTTGATCATTTATATAGTAGGTAAATGGTAGGTAACTAGTAACATAAAGTTTAAAAAACATATATAGGTACAATTGGGTAGGTAGCCGCACTAAAAATTTGTTCCTACAGGCAAACCTTAGATTTCCAATCTTGTGTTAAATACATTGCAAACGAAACAATAGCGTTATAATTTATCAAATATTGTATTATCTTAGAAAGTGACCAACAGCATTCACTTGGTGGTTGTAAATCTTCACAAATCACAAAGAAAAATAAACAAGTTTTGACAGCTGTCAAAAATAACAAGGTCGTAATTCACATTCTTCGCCACAAAAGGGACTTTGGGACGTAATTGATTTTCAACCTTTGCGTATTACGACAAAAAAAGAAGCCTTCTATTAAGCTAGACAATATTTCGGTTTACCTCTAGATAGTTTTGGCCTTGTTCAGTCTTATTGCAATTTCTCCATAGGTCTTAAAGAACTGCTGCCCAACTCTTGAAAATAAACTAAAAATAAATAAGAAAAATTCTTGTTTTTTAAGGTCAGTTAAAAATTAATAATAAATCAGCGTAGAGTATGTGATTTTGGCCGCCTCGGGAAATAGGTAAGTGGCTCCTCGCCTCGGGTAGCAGAAGGAAAGATGCGACAGTAGTTTTTACAGTAATGCTCATGTAAGCGTTTAATAAAGAAAGAAACTTTAAATATAATAAATGAAATAAAAGGCAATTAAAGAAAAGATGAATATGAGCAGACGAGAGAAGCTCGGAACAAAAGCAAAAGCGCGCGAGTGAATTGAAGCGAGGCTGGCGGCTGAATGTGAGGTCCACGAGTCCATCACCGGCGGCGGGCGCTGGAATGTTCGTCCGGTATAAGTGTCACCGGCCTCGTGTAACGAACGGCGCGGTGCGCTGCGCCGGCGCGGTCGAGCTGCACAGGGTCGTGCGTGCGAATTGTGATGATTCTGGAATGACAATTTTGATGCGAGTATTTGTAGGCTAAATATTAAACCCCACAGAACCCCCTTACGAATAATACGGAGTATTGAAGCGAACCGGAGGCTTTATTATCCGGCCCGATCTTGTGGTACGTAAAGGATGAGTATCTGGGCTCGACATTGAAACTTCGGTTTGCGGCGCAGCATCTGATGATGGAACTGTATTGACTGGAGCCTCTATGCCATCTCGACTAATGTAAGCAGGTTTGACTCTGTCTATAGAAACTTTTACAACTTTCTCTCCAATTTGAATGTCTATAGTCTTTGTTGTTCTAGAAATTACTTTATAAGGGCCTGTATATGGTGGCTCTAGTGAACCACGCAGTATATCTTGCCTTAAAAATACTTGTGCTGTGTTGGCTAGATCCTTGTGCACGAAGATCTTGTGCTGACCGTGATGAGCAGCAGGGCTAGGGCGCAGCTGGGCTATCTTCTGGCGCAGGTGAGCGATAAAATCAGGATACTCAACCTGAGTAGAAGAAGGCGTGAAAAATTCACCAGGAACGCGCAGCTGTTCTCCATACACCAGCTCTGCCGAGGAACATTGTAGGTCTTCCTTCCAGGCGGTCCGGAGTCCAAGTAGGACTATGGGTAAACAAGAAATCCAATCCTTACCGCCATGAGTTTTTATAGCTGCCTTCAACGTGCGATGCATACGCTCGATCATGCCGTTGCACGAAGGGTGATAGGCCGTTGTCCTCGCGAGTTTGATCCCGCACAGCTTAGCCAAACTGTGGAATAGACGGGATTCAAATTGCCTGCCTTGGTCCGTGACGATCTTCTTCGGGCACCCGTAGCGGGATATCCAGTTCGACAGGAACGCTCGCGTAACAGTCTCGGCTGTAATGTCAGAAAGAGGAATTACTTCAGGCCACCTGGTATACCTATCCACCGCAGTCAGGCAATATTTGTAACCTGAGGAAACGGGAAGAGGACCAACTAAGTCGATGTGGACTTCGGAAAATCTTGCATCAGGTAGACCATAATTTCCAACGGGAGCTATAGTATGCCTCATCACCTTAGATTTTTGACAAGGAATGCACTCTCTTACCCAGACGCGAATATCTTTCTTTAGACCTGGCCAAATAAAACGTTCACTAACCAATCTCATGGACGTCTTGGCTCCTGGATGGCTCAGGCTGTGTAGCGTCTCGAAAATCTGTCGTCTGTGGGCAGCTGCTACAAAGGGACGAGGTTTCTCCATGGAAACGTCGCAGTAAATAGGTATGTCAGATAATGTTACCTTCTCAAGCTGCAGGGAAGAGTTACCCTTTAGAAGATACTGTAGCTCAGGATCGTCTTTTTGAGAATCAGCGAGGTCTTTGATGTCTACCGGCACGCTGACAGCTTCTATCCGGGACAAAGTATCTGCGACAATATTTTCTTGACCGGAGATGTGCTCTAAGTCTGTCGTGAACTGTGAAATAAAATATAGTTGATTGATTTGACGAGGGGAACCTTTCTGGTCTTTCTGCTGAAATGCAAATATAAGTGGCTTGTGATCCGTAAATATAGTAAAGTGACGACCCTCTAGCATGTGTCTGAAGTGCTTTACCGACTCGTACACGGCTAGAAGTTCACGGTCGTAGGCGCTGTAGCGTTGTTGTGTGGGACTCATCTTCTTCGAATAAAATGCTAAGGGTTGCCATGCATTGTTAACACGCTGTTGAAGCACGGCTCCTAAGGAAACATTAGATGCATCGGTGACTAGTGCCAGTTTCGCTCCTGGAACTGGATGGACCAGCATGACTGCATCTGAGAGGCTCTCCTTACAAAGCTTGAAAATATCCAGTAATTTAGGAGTCCAAGGAACGGGTTTGTTACCTTTCATATTGTTTCCTATCAAGAGATCATTCAGTGGTGCCTGTAACTCAGCTGCATTCTTCAGGAAGCGTCGGTAGAAATTCAGCATCCCTAAAAATCTTCTGAGGCCTTTGATTGTCTGAGGTGGAGGAAACTTCTGTATAGCCTGTACCTTCTCCTCGAGAGGCTTCAAACCTTCTCCGGAGACAGAATAACCAATGAATGTTACCTGAGGTTGACCAAAGGCACATTTGTGTGCGTTGATGACAACGCCATTCTCGTTTAGGCGGGAAAACAGGATCCGAAGATGCTCTTCGTGCTCTGCCTTGCTCCGCGAGGCAATGAGTATGTCATCTATGTATGGGAAACAGAAATCTAACCCCCTTACGAGTCCGTCAATGAACCGTTGAAAGGTCTGTGCTGCATTGCGAAGTCCGTAACACATGGAAGGATGTTCAAATAGGCCAAATGGCGTCGTTATGGCAGTCTTCTCCACGTCGTCAGGGTTGACCGGGATCTGCTGATAAGCTTTCACCAAGTCAATGACAGAGAAGATAGTGCATCCGCTTAACAATTGAGATACATCTTGAATGTGTCGGACTGGGTATCTATCGGGTACAGTGCGCGCATTTAATGCGCGATAATCACCACAAGGCCTCCAGGTCTGATCCTTTTTAGGTACGAGGTGAAGCGCTGATGCCCATGGACCACTGGAACAGCGAGCGGTCCCTTCCTTCAGCATAGCCTCGTATTCTGCTTTCGCTATCTTGAGGCGATCAGGTGCGAGTCTCCGAGGTCGACAAAATACAGGCGGTCCAGGTGTAGTGTTAATAAAATGTACTGTTGAGTGTTGTACCTGTCGATGAGTGCCTGCTGGTCGGGTTATCTCGGGGAACTGCTTCAGTAACTCGTGGTACTCCGATGAACCTGCGAGGGCCTTGACACTGGGTATGCCGATTGACGTCGCCGTGGTTGCGGAAACGGAGAGGTTGGTAACACCATCAACCAGTCTATTGTTGCGGCAGTCAACCATAAGATTATAAAAAGAGAGAAAATCATACCCAATGATTGGCTTCGATACATCGGCAACTATGAACTTCCAGCTGAAGTCTCTCCGTAGTCCAAGGTTCAGGTGCAGGGGTAAGTAGCCATAAGTAGATATAGTAGTACTGTTCGCTGCTGAAAGGTCGTAGTTGACTCTGGCACGGCGCTCGCGGAGGTAACTGCGAGGGTAGACGCATAAATCCGAACCAGTATCTACGAGAAAACTTTTCTTGGAGTGGAGATCTGTGACAAATAGACGGCTGGAAATACTGCAACAGTCGCTCTCCGTCGTTAGCGACTGGCTTTGGAGTTTTCCGCTTGCTTGTTAGATGTGTAGTCGCAAGGTTGATCGCAATGAAGCGCATTGTCTCTGTACTTAGCATGATACCAGCAGATGGGACTGTCATTCTCAGTCTTGTATGGATGAGACCTAGGCTGGCTGCGGGAACGAGACCTGTTAAATCTTCTATTATTATTACCGTTCCGCCTCCTTCTGTAGCCATCTCTGCTGCGGGAACCACCATCTATTCTAGCAGACAACTCGCCTAGTTTGTGAGTAAGAGTAGCTATTTCCTTGCGCATTACCTCAAAACAGTCCGGCGATGCCGCTGATGTGCTGGCTACCTGGGCTACCGGATTCCCCGGGACGATCTCCATTACCCGGTCAGCCAGAGATGCCACCGCCTCCATGGATGCATCAGCCTGCGATGCCACTATGGTCTGCAGGTTGGTTGGGAGCCGGCTCGTCCAGATCGTGCGCAGGAACTCCTCTGGAACCCCTGGACCAGCAAGGCTCTGCAGGTGCCGCAGGAAAGCTGACGGCTTGCGGTCACCCAGCTCTTCATGCACCAGGAGTTGGCGCACTTTCTTTTCCTGTGAAGCTGACAAACGCTTTATGAGCTCGGCTTTTAATTTTCCGTATTTGTCTGTGGCAGGCGGGTTTGCAATAATATCCTCTAGCTCAGCAATGACGTGGGCATCAAGGTTACCCACTACAGTATAATATTTAGTAGCATCCGTGGTAATTCTAGCTAACTCAAACTGTGCTTCTATTTGAGCGAACCATACAGCTGGCTTCTCGCTCCAAAATGGAGGTACTTTAACTCTGACTTGGTCTACATTTTTCCCTAGCATCTCCATAAGAGCGTCTGTCATATCTGACGATGACTTCTTAGATGTAGGATTGCTAGTCTGAGTATCTTTCGACATGGCAACAAAATAATAATAGGTGTTCAAAAACTTGCGTGAAATCCGATACGGCCTTGTGCGCGTGAAGCGTAAACTGCGAATTCCTTCTCGAACTTTCTTGAACACCAACTCCAAAGCTTCCAATACGCCGTTATTCCGGCGCGGCTTGGGCTTCTTTGTTCTTCAGCTCGTCCACTTCTTCCAGCAAAAATTTTCGTCGAAATCTTCGCGTCTTCAAAGTCGAAGGGGTCACCAATTTTTGGCCGCCTCGGGAAATAGGTAAGTGGCTCCTCGCCTCGGGTAGCAGAAGGAAAGATGCGACAGTAGTTTTTACAGTAATGCTCATGTAAGCGTTTAATAAAGAAAGAAACTTTAAATATAATAAATGAAATAAAAGGCAATTAAAGAAAAGATGAATATGAGCAGACGAGAGAAGCTCGGAACAAAAGCAAAAGCGCGCGAGTGAATTGAAGCGAGGCTGGCGGCTGAATGTGAGGTCCACGAGTCCATCACCGGCGGCGGGCGCTGGAATGTTCGTCCGGTATAAGTGTCACCGGCCTCGTGTAACGAACGGCGCGGTGCGCTGCGCCGGCGCGGTCGAGCTGCACAGGGTCGTGCGTGCGAATTGTGATGATTCTGGAATGACAATTTTGATGCGAGTATTTGTAGGCTAAATATTAAACCCCACAGTGATAAATAAAAGCTCTACTGGTAAACTCTTTAATTTATTTTAGTTGGTGTATGGCGAACCTTTCATTCTAGAATGAAATAAGTAAAAGTCTTTTGACTTTATTATTACCACTGGCTTACTGCAAGATTCATTGGTCCACTCTGCCAGTCAAGCGCTCTGTTATCTTAACCCTTGAGCTCTGATAAATAATGTGACAGCCTTAAATGCTCTCTAATGGCCCTTTTATCGGCTCTTTAGGGTTAAAAATAAAATATTGCAATACGCATAATCTTTGCTCGCGATAAATCTAGAGATCTGGCGGTTTTTATAATGGTTGGTGTACCATACAGTTACAAATGTCTTATTGGATACAAAGATTGGGGATACCAACCCATATTTATATTTTTCCCAACTCTAAACATCAATACTTTATAAACAGACAAAACACTTCACATTCTCACACAAGTACAAACAAAACAAACACGACATCAGGTTTCCTCTACTTGCTAATGAAATGAACACATGCACTCCTATGCAAATTACGCCGCTCTGGCTAGATAATGTCAATTGTTAATACTTGAATGCCTACCGTCGGAAAGCCTCACTGATGCAAATGATATCACATGTGAAGTTAAATGAGATACCTTGTGCGATTGGCCTTAATGGATTACGTGGTAAATGTAAACAACGATCTTCGAATTTCTTTGTGAACTTTTTTAAAGTTTTGTTTGTAAAATATTACAATTGCCAGAGATCAAAATATATTATTAATTTTCTACATAAACCTAGAAACCAGCAATATCGGCCCTGGCCCACAACTGCCGGAAAATCGGTAAGTTAAAACACATGCACACAGCTGAATAAGTCTAGTCGTGAGGCTTTAAAAAATTTTTAAAACGAGCATTGGACAGAAGCTTTGCTTTTAGGTAAATTAATTATTTATAATGTAGAGTTTTTGGCAGTGGATTATTCAACGTCTTACTACGATCACCAATTCGCCAGCTATGTGGTGACTATGGGAAAACTCCCCATGTTTGACAAGGTAAAGAAGTGGACCTCGCTGCCTGCCTCTGTTTTTCCGGCTCGTTACAACCTGGGTCTCTTCAAGACCACCTTCGGCCACATCTACTTTCCACCAGGTGAGATCGTGGTCGACCGGATGTCTATCAGATAGAAAAGAGCCATGTTCGATTCAGCAGTATGCTAATTAATTGGGTATTTAAGCGGGTCCGCTATCAACCTATTTTGTTAGAAGAACACTAATGTCTTATTCCTTAGACTTCATCAGCGCGAACAGTAAAGTTTATATTTCAAACCAGTTTGTTGTTTATTTTGGAAAATTAAACTGTCGGCTTCGACCTTCTGGGCGCCAAATCAGGGCAAGTGAATTGAGACATAAACGAAATAGGCGAATAAAGTTTAAAAACACGTTCCTGTCATTGTCAAGTGTAGTGTACGATTTAATTCAACGATTCCGCTTATCGCGAACGATCTCTTTATTGGCGGTCTTGTGCAAAGACGTATATGGTAACTTGCGGGGTTTTGACATAGGGCTGTCCAAATGACCAGCAACAGGAAACCGTTTTAAGAAAACTCTCATAATTATTAGTACTATTTCATCGGGTATTTCTCGCGTTTATATACCTTTTTTTATTTTTATTTTCGCCATTTTAACAGGTTTAGACACTGTCGTGGTCACGGGATGACCGCATGTAGTCTTAGTGTTCAGATCGCTTAGTTTTAAAAATATTTATTAAGAAAACTCTCTTGTACGGAATGGCGTACGTCTTTAGAACTCGTTGACACTTCTAGTTTGCAGACAAAATTGTTGCGAGAAACTCCCTTGAACTCAAACAGAAAGCTGTCAATCTAATTGTTCAACTGTTTTTATCGTTTTCCCAAGATTTTGGTTTTATTGTTTTTTTATAAACACAGAAATTGCAACCGTAGAACAGAAACAAACTACATAGAATCAGTATATATATCATTGAAACAGTTGGCTATCTGCAAACAATCTACACCTAGAGACCTAGAGACCTTATATTAAATTTTAACTACCTTCTTTCAACCCTGCTCCAAAGATCACACCAGCGCTGTGCCACATCTGATTCTGGGCGTTCCATCATCTTTGCCTTCCGCGTTTATTCGGGCGTGAGAATTATTTATTGCGTGTCACTTTTTTATTTCATTGTCTGTAGGTCAAAATCGGGCGTCGAATAATAATTCAGTCCTATCTGAATTAATAATCTTTGGCACGTTTTGCATGTTAATAATGCTACAACTGTTGTAATTCAACTCCTAACTGAATGAAGTGGGTACGTAGGTGAGCTATTTTATTAATAGGTCAAGGCTTTCAATGTTTTTGTAGAACTAGTCACCGTAAACAACTTCGTAATCAGTTGTTTACGGGTGACTAGTGTTTACCAGCAGCTTCACTCGGGGTATTTCCGGATCCTCTAAGTAGGTGATTTGGCGATTTGCACTTTTGACGCAGATTGTAGTCGCTCGCATTTCTTGCATTAAGGTACCTACTTACCCCGCGTCCTACAAGAATCATCATTTGATTATAGTTTTTTATAAAATTATTTCAGAAACTTATATCATTTGAATGGTCCATCAGTAACTTAGACAGATGCAATTCCGTTGCTATCATGCCAAAGTTTGGTATGGCCATCGCAACGGCATAAAAGAGGTGGGAAATAACCACAGAAATCTAAATAATGGTGCCATATTATTTAGATATCTTTACAAATAACACACTGGCAAATACATAGGCATTTTTAACCCATAAATAGTTCCCATGGGATAGTAATAAGATTTCAACGTTTTCATAAAATCAACGCGGGCGAAATTGCGGGCAGAAAGCAGTATTAATACACAAAAAAGTTTTGTTCACTTGTTACCTATCTACGCAAAAATTACTGAACGAATCGTTAGTAGTTGAATGTTGCCTAGAGATAGTTCTGGGCAAATAATAATAGACTTATCGCAAAATAACGTGTGCAAAGCAGAAGGAAAAAGCTAATTATTAAAACAACATTGGTGTATTCATTTCAACCAGATCTATTCAGAGGGCCTACTCGGAAAAGAAAAAGAATTTTCGTGTAAAACTGAATCATAATGTCGCCTGTTTAAGTTTACACGAAATCCAATTAGAAACTTCGATATCGTTGAACAAGTACGGGCAACTTTTGCTCATTCACTTATATAATAATAACTCAATATTCTACATGATAAATGATCCAAGACTACCTAAAAATAATAAATTGAGATTGATTTAACCTACAGCATCGATAATCAATAACTTTGCTATTAAGATGTTCAGGGCTCTTAACCATCAATTAAAAGCATACATTAAGCTAAATGCAATTGCTTCTAAATTCGGATCACTCTTTGTAGCTCACTGTGTTGAATAAATAATACAATATGTACATTATATTATATGAAAGTTAGTTTAAACGATAATTTTAACCTAGTCTAATTATTTATCAATAAAATTTTTATAATCACTATTTTTAATCCCTTTTTTATTCAAAAAATGTAGAATTTTGAATATTTTTTCTTTATTTCTTATTTAGTAATATGTACCTAATAAGCACAAGGTCCAGCTGTGGACTATTATAGGCTGATGATGATGATGATGATGAAGCTACATGTTTTTGTTTCTGGGCTTGCGTATCCAAATTTTTTCCGAACAGAAAAAAAAACAAATTTTTAAATGTTTCTCATTTGAATTTCTGTCATTAAAAAATTTTACATATTTCTGTAAATATAGAGGTAACCCGTGAAAGCGTGTCACACAAGCATAAATTAATTAATTACTGGGGTTATAAATGAGCAAAATCTTCACGCTTTTTTGTTGATTGTCCGACGGACTTCTTTATGCATGACTAATACTAATATTAGACACTAATATTCAAAGTCAATCAGATAAAATCTAAGAAAGATGCTGATGATTAGAGGTATTAATACAGTAGCGTTCCGCCCCGACTCCGCACGGGTATTTTAACAAAACACACACACATAGACTATTGTAGTTTTAGTTCATACGGATCCCTAACTTTTTTGAAAATGTTCATAAATATAAATAGCATAGAAATAGAAAATAAGAGATAATGTAGGATTCTAATAGCGAAATCAATTTCAACTCGGCCCGGTATTTTCGGAGCCTATTCAATTCAAACAAACAAACAATATAATATTTATTATTAATAAAATTAGTATTATGTAATGTGCGCACGTAACATTGCACATAAGATAGTCCGACTGGTATTGGGATCAGTTGAGCTTCCTGTAGTTTGTTTGCAACAGTCTGCATTTAGCTCAGCTGTCTCAAAATTGTAAATACTAATTCTCAGTTGGTTATTTAATTGTAATTTTCTTTGTTAGTAAAAAAATCTTACAACAATAAAAAAAATATCCAAATATTTTTTTCGTCAATAAGTGTAAGGTCAGCTTGAAAGAAAATAATATTCATATCTCATGCAATGTCGTTTGTATGGAAATATGAACAGTAAGGAAGTCTGTCTGTCTGTACCAACAGAAAGATAATTTAATTAGTTCACGGAACATTAATAGGAAATGGTTAACCGCTAATAATTTCACGATAGCATGGCTAATCAGGCGCTCATTTCCTGTTGGCAACATCGTTAGACCACACGTTGGGCCATGATCTGTCATTTTCAAACAGAATAAGTAACGATATAAATATATAAGAAATAGTAAAGATTAAAATAAGAGGTTGCACGTTCGATTCCCGCCTCGGTACAAATATTTGTACAGTCTGTGGATATTTCATTTAGGTTCAGGGTGTTTTGGTCGTTATTTATAAATAATACAAAATACATATCTATTTAATATAATTTATTACGTATATAAGTTATCTAGTAACACAAGCTCTGCTAAGCTTGGGGCTAGGTGATGCTGTTGATTGTCCAGCATTATTTATTTATTTCTTTGTATTGAATATTGATGATGGATATTGGCCTATACCTTTAATATTTTTTAGCATCAACATCAACATCACCCAGCCTATAATATTCCACTGCTGGACATAGGCCTCCCCTAATGAGCGCCATAGATGACATTTTTTAGCATATTATAGCAATTAATTTGTAAATTGTTGTTGTACATTTTCGTGGTGGGTGCTAAATATTTCTGTAGGTAAATAGGTTGATCATGCAATACCTTTTTGTTTTTGAACAATGCAACCGCAAGGAATGTACCGAGGAAATATCCATTGTATTACGAAATCTTTTTGACTTTGCTGTGAACGAAGTTCTATAAGTTTTGGGAACTTGACTGATGTTTTGTAAACAAAAAAGTATGTTATATAGTGTATTTGTGACAAAAAAATATGCTATAATAATGTATTTGTGTGTTAAAATTTATCAAATAGTCTGTTGTTATTATAGTGAATTGGTTTAGAGGATAATTTGTTCCCCTAGAAGTTTTATAAATACAAAAGTTAGGATAGTAGTTTGGGTGTCGGTTACTATGCTAAAACTATTAAACAAATCCCGATGAAATCTTGCAAAGATGTAAGTCTAGATATAGACATACAAAGATGTAAGATAGAGATTTGGAATAAAGTAAAGGCTACTTTAAACGTGCGAAACTGCGGTCAGAAGATAATTATCTATTGAGTAAGCAAATAAATCATTTCTGATCATTTCCAAACAACATTATCAAGCAAACAGCAATTATGTAAAATTATATTATTTATGCCGTGTGGTGCCGGCATAGAATTTCACCACCCCAACTCTTCCCGTGGGTGTCGTAAGAGGCGACTAAGGGAAACACACCGGGGGGCGGGCAGCAGCGCCTTCTGCAGAACAACTACACCGAACTGCGATCCCCAACCCGTATGCCCAGCGTGGGGATTATGGACAATAACCCCCAAATAATGATGCCATCTATGGCGCTCATTAGGGGAGGCCTATGTCCAGCAGTGGACTATTATAGGCTGGTGATGTTGGTGATGTTGTTGATATTTTTTAGCTTTTATATCATCGATAGTAAATGAGACCCCAAAAAATATCCCATCTTCTGATCAAAAACCAAAAACTATAGAAGCGTATCATAGATAAATGCCATGATTAGCGCTTGGCTTATAAATGCTACCCTACTAACGCCAACATTGTCAAATTTGACAATCTAAATAATATTTTCTCAGAGTGTTTCAAATAATCACCATTCAGACCCCTCGATCTGCATATTAATAGGAGCTTAACTCGTAAACCTCTAGGTCTCGGGCCTAAAATAGCATAACCTAGATCGCGTGAATCACGCCTAAAGGTTCTGCCACATTTATCAGCACTCGATACAGATTTAAATTTGCTAGAGCATGAAGAACCCTTCAGGCCCTGAAAATAAAACCCAACGACAAAAACCATTTGTAAAAAGAAAACCTGGTTGTTGTGGGTTAGTTGAATGAAAAGAAAACGACATGGATTTCTGGTCTGATATACAACGCACCCAGTGACTGCTTCTATCAGAGAATCTGAATGGTTTATCTGGAAGGTTAAATCCTCAAGCAAGGCTTTTCAAAGCGGGCACGACCTTATTTTTGAAGAGAAGACTGTCGAGTGTTGAGACTACAGATATTTATTTATTTATCTTAAATGGCGAACATCTTTCATGACTTCATCGTTTTAATAAAAAAACTATCTATCAATCAAATATTTTTTTAATTTAAATAAAAACATACCTAATTTGTATTTTTTATTGAGAATACGTTAACATACGAAAAAAACTGGAGTCAGCACTTTTTTCAATATCAACTGTGTGTAATATAATAAGCGTAGACATTGAACTATCTAGACGAACATCCGTTGCTCGAATTAGCATACTGCACTCGCATTATCTATCTTTTCGCATTATCTCTATTAAACAATGCAACATGTCAACTAGATTTATTTATTGATTTACCGATAACCGCTGGGGTAAACGTGTTCTTGAGTGGAGACCGCGACTTGGTAAACGTAGTGTAGGACGCCCTCCAGCCAGGTGGGATGACGATCTGCGAAAGACTGCTGGCAGATGCTGGATGCGACTAGCCGAAGACAGGGCGCTATGGCGCTCATTAGGGGAGGCCTATGTCCAGCAGTGGACTAACATAGGCTGATGATGGTGATGAACTAGATTTATTGGTTTTTGAAAGACAGCATAAAATATCTAACGACGGCCAGAATTTAGCAATTCATTATTCTGTAAGCGTATGGTACTATATATTGTTAATAGATGTAGCTCAACCTTATTCATATCCTGATTTATCATAAAACAAGCTGGTTTAAGTGGACTCAGCTGAGTTACTGCTTAGAGGAATCTGTTTGTCGATCTTCGTTTATTAACGTTGCGGAGATGTTCTGGGATAAACTGCTTGTTAGATGACGTATTGTCTGATTGTATCTAAGAAAGCCCATTGCTGGATGCTCGGATCTTTGTACTTGAACTCAAGTCGCCTTCAGAGCCCTCTTTATAAAATTTGGCTTCGTTTTTGCTTCGTTCTTATGTTACCTTACCATACAAACTGCAAAGGTACTTACTGCCACATTATTTAGCACTCCTGGGAACGTAGGTAAGTATCACACGAGTATTTTTTACCAAAACACACATACCTACACGTTGGGTACATTATTGCAGTTTTCATACCGATCTTTAACTTTTTTGAAAATATTCTGATGAGGAAAGAATTTTTCTAAACGGTCCAGTAGTTTCGGAGCCTTTTCAATTCAAACAAAGAAACAATCAAATCTTTCCACTTCATAAATTAGGTTTAATGACTACTGCTGTCCATATGAAAGACCTAACTATAATTTTTTTTTGGTTTTATTTGTGGTCAAGATCAACTATCAGTGGTGAAAACACTACCTTTGAGTCCACTCACTTGAATTGACATGAATTTTGATCAGGTAGTTCATTAACAATGGTAGATAATCCTCAGAGATTATCTAACTACAAACCAACTACCTCATTATGAATAATACTCTGACCAGCAGGGGATTAGCCTGTGATTGGTCAACAGACATTCAATCAACGAATTTACAAATGCTTGTACCTGCTTGTTATTCCAAACATTCCAAGTTTACTCAATTTTCTAGCTACTTACAGCTTTTATCTGGTAATCCAATCGATCGCTGTACCCTATTGAATCGCTAGAGCTCAGCGCTTGCGCAAGTTGGGCGGATTTGAATGAAGTGATTAGGGCTAACGATGTGATTTTTGATTGGCGGGCTTATTGTCATGGAAATACTATTGACGAAGGATGATTTGGATCGAATATGTGAAATTTACTGATTACATTGATTTAAACAATTTGGTTAGGTACTTATACTAGAGCTACATCCTATCCTAGGTAATGATTATGTCGATGTCTATACATAGATATATGTTTTATTTGCCTCTACATAACACAAGAGAACAGGTACAGTTTTGAAATGATATACACACTTAATTATAAAGTACAATAAAGAACGCAGATATAAGATGTTGAATAAAGTAATAAACACTTATTAATATAAAAGAGTCCGAAGAGAAGACCAGTGTGCTGCATTAGCAAATGGATCCAGGCTCACCATAATGCCAAATCTTATTAAACAGATGGCGTTATTATTCTGCTTACCATTGTAATCAATAAACTAATGTTTGTTTTCAACCACTAATGTCCTTTTATTGGACAAGAGGGTATTATGGAGTTGAAGACACGCTGTAATAACTCCCCGTACATTTTGAAAATCAGGGTCAAAGAACATTTTGCGGAAAACTTAAAAAGCGAAGACCGGGTTAGTTATTTATGGTTCAATATTATCCAGATACTTATTGCTTAGATAGAGTACTTAACTAAATATTTAACCCTTATAAGAGCTTAACCATAAAAAGAGTCCCTTCGTGAACAATTTTATTGTTTTTTGTCTGCAGCCACTACTGACCTTGCAATCATGCAATTAGGTATTTACCATACGAAGCTGTTAACCATCTACGCTTAATAGGCAACTACGGTACTTTTTTGCAAATAGGTAAGTACTGCTTCCATAACCAGCCTCTTTGCATATTCATACGACCAGATTGGCAAGTCGGAACTGGTCTTTCTCTAGTCTATCTTTAGTCTGCCTCGATACCTATCTGCAGGTACTAAATGGGTATTTTATAAGGTATTAAGCTTTATCAAAGTACATTAGTAAGTATTTAAAACAGCTATTAGATTTCACTTCAAACTCAGGTGCAGAGCTAATTAATAACATCAGAACGGCTACACGGATTTTCATCAAACATAGCTTAGAGCGTATTCAGAAACTTAAACATATTTTTTAATTTTTTTAGGTAGTGTATTTTATAAACCGTGAGTGCAATAAAGAATAAAAATAAATATCAGAAAGGGTTCAGCAGTTCGGGAGTTCATTTAAGAAAATAATTTGCTTTCAGATTTCAGATTTAAATAGCTTTATTTCCGTGTGCTTACAAACTAAGCACTTAGACGTAGGAGAAAACTACATACCTTGTAAAAAAATATTTAGCTGAGAAGCTTCGCTATTTCTAAAAACTTACCATACCTTCTCAATTAAATTATTTGTTTTAAGTCGTTTGTTTTGTCTATAGTCGTTTTCCTCGTCTATTTTTTCATATACATCTTGATTTTTTGGGTAAAAAAGTTTTATTTGGTCACCGTTCTTATTGCACTATTTGTTCATTAAGACTTTTCATATTTGTATGTTATTAGCCTGTAAGGTATTTGTTATATGGGCCCAAAAATAAGTTTATTACCATTCATAACTGTTCTTTTAATGCCTTAAATACCTAAATGAAATTCTAAAGAAAGGCTATCTTGTATCAATGCCGTACTGCGTGAATTTAAGTACCTACTGCTAAGTACTGTAGTAGTAGGTACCTGCTTGATAATTTGCAGAAAGCACCTGCATACGAGCTCGCACTTTGATATCAGACATAATGACATAATGATGGTGCCAGCCTGGAAGCTCTTATGACTAGGGCTTCATGCTTCAAGTATTAGTTTTGACTCTTTAACTTTATTCTTACTTCTGGTAGTTTCCATGTATGATAAAATATATATCTGGTGGGCAAAGGTCCGCCGGAGATTGATCCCTTAAAAATCTTACCTTGATACTATAAAAAGTTTTAAGTGAACAAAAAAAAACAGACTGATCACTTTATATCCTAGTTTTACTAATGTATTTCGTGACGTATCCAAGAGTCCTGTAAGGTCGAAGGAAATAAAGTACATTGATATTTTTAAAATATATAAATAATAATTGCTGCATAGTTCACGCAGCATTATCCAGTCCCAAGATAAGCAGAGTTATGGTTATGGTATGACTTATAATAGTACCTATATTACACTCCGAGGTGGGAATCGAAGCTTCGTCGCAGGAGGTTCTATTCCCGCCTCGGGACAAATGTTTCTTCGATCTCTAGATATATCTTCCTGGTGTTCTGGTCGACTTCTATGTTTATTAAAAATTATCTATCTTTGTTTTTTAATATATTTTATTAAGTATATCAGTCATCTAGTACCTACCCATAACACAAGCTCTGCTTAGCTTGGGACTAGATGATGTTGCGTGAATTGTCCAGCATACTTTTATTTATTTAAATATGTTTTTTAACGTTATCAGCATTATCAATGGTATCATCAGCATCATTAATTAATGACCTACAACTACAATAGATAGATTTTGTTAGTAACGTGTTCGTTTGTGACTTGTAACGCCTATATGAGAAAAAAATGGGGAAAGAAGAAAGGATGGGGCTGCAATGTTCACAAAAAACTGTCATAAAAGCGAGCACTAGGCATCAACAGGGTACGGCGGCTACAGTATCATCCATCAGCGTCTTTTTAGACAAGTAATTTCAACAATTTGGCAGAATTCTTAAGAAATGTATACTATTTGCTAAAAATACTCGTATCTAGACGATAAAAAGGTTTGTATAAAAAGGTCCAAGAGCCCTGTAAGGTCTAAAGGGAATAAAGCACTTTGATTTTGTTTTTTTTTATTTTGTTCGGGACGTGTTTTGCTTCAATTCGTATTAGATACTGCATCATTCCTATGGATTTTATAAACTTTGTATAATGTAGGTACCGAGCTAGTCGCTATTTCCAGTTCTATTACTCAATTTGTGATACGTCATTGAGTAAACATCTCTGTAGAACGCACTGGGAGCGTCAATAGACAAACTGTCACTTGACTCGCTTTGAAGTCACTGTCGACTGCTTTATCTGTCACCCACGCATTGCACACGGTGACTTCGAAGATGCTTCACTTTTTCAAAATTATAACTATAGTAGCAGCGGTCTGCCCCGGCTTCGCACGGGTATTTAACAAAATTGAATTTTTCATGCGAATCCATAACTTTTTTGAAAATTTTCTATAGTCTATGTTTATCACTGAAAATGTAGGATTCTTATGGTGAAACATTTTCAAATCGGTCAGTAGTTTTGGAGCCTATTCAATTCAAACAAACAAATAACAATTTTTTCCATTTGATTAGTATAGATAGATACCTAATGAATTCGAATTAATAGTGTTATATTATATTTATGAAGCTATGGACATTTTTCTTCTCTACTGAGGGTTTCGCAAGCTCTGTTTAGCTTGAGGCTAGATGATATTGTGTAGATTGTCCAGCATTATTTATTATTCATTTACTGATTCGGAAATATGTATCCAATTCCAAAAAAAAACAAAATATAAAATTCGAGTGTAAGTTACTTTAAACAGAGCAGAATTAGCATTATGTATTGTAACTAAATAATGATGCGATTAGAAAGCAAGTTCAAACATTACAGAGTCAAACAAGCGTAAAAGAAATAAACCAAAGCAAAGTGACGAAAATATTGTCGCGTCACGTAAAACCGACCTAACGTCGGTCCTCGAACTATAAATATCTGCTTTACGAGTTGACAATAAAGTCTAATGTCCCTTGACATTGACTGTGTACTTATTACCGTCTATAGGGAAAGCGGACTCTTCCTTCCTCTTGTGTTTTTAGAATTTGGACTGAATAAAGTTTGTGAAGCAAATGAGTTCTGATGAGTTTAGTTGGTCGTTTCGTTTTTCGGATCATTTAAATAAAGGTCCTGCTTATTTTGTTTTCTTCGTTTGAGAGCACAAAGTCAAAGTCTTATTTATTATGTATGAAACATGAATTAGGTTATCGATACTTTCAAAAAAATATTTTATTAGAAATTTAGGGATCCGTATTTAAACTCCAATAACACTCAAAGTGTACGGGTTTGTGTATTATACAAATTCAAAATTTTTGAATTTTTTCTTAAACGCACCGTTACGTGCGAAGTCGTGTCGGACAATGCTCTCTATGTTAGAGTTTAAATCGAATGCGTAAATTATTTGAAATTCATATCTCATTTTCGATATTATCAGCCATACACAATATATCTTCTATTGTCCATTCCATCCAAAACTCTGCTCTATACAATAGATTTAAGGAGGAAGCTAAACTAAGCTTTGGTCTCAAAAAAGAAATAAGTAGGTACCTACCTAAAATCTGCTAATCATGAGATGTTGTCATCCTCGCTAAATTTTGTCGGCCAGTCTCAACGTAGGCTAGCCATGTGCATAGATCATATTATAGTGCACAAGTGTGTCTCAAACACAGGTGCACTCTCTATTCTGCACACTCTAATCCGAAGAAACGGCAGACCGACACTACAAGCAGAGTTCGGGCGGGTGTAACACAGTCAACTTCTTGAATCCGGGCAAGCAACCTTTAGCTTATAATTTGGCTAAGCCTAGATCATAATTTTTTTACGCTTTTATAAATTCATGCTTGACTTCTTAGCAATGCTGGAGAAACTGAGATTAGTAGATCGAATAGATAAATAGGTGAAAGTATCTGTGAAATTCGCAACTGATAAATATCTTGATGGATCGCGCTCTACATTTTACTTTTGATTTTTCGAAAACGAGTTCTTTTTGATCTTATTTTATTTTATTTGGGAAACAAACAGGTACTACAGAAATAACACTAAAGCCAATTTAATAAAAAATAAGATAATTATAATAATATATCGTCGGTGCGCCTGCCATAATCGTTATGTGTTTTTGAGCAAGTTTTCAGGAGGGACTAAAAACTGTTTTATTTAATTATTATTTGACATATAAATAATTCAAAAATGCAGAATCATGGCAAAATATATCTCTTATGTATTGAGCTAAGAACAATAGGAATACAATGTGCATATAAGGCACAATATTTATTTTTTGTCATTTTATGCACATATCAGATTTGTGTTGCGGTTGCCATTTCTTACATGTGAAAATATGCACATGTAGAATTTGTCAGAAACTTTAACACTAGAAAACTAAGTCCTTAGCATAATACTACAAGTGCATTTCGAAACCAAACTTTGAACCAAAGTTCAAAGAAAATCAATTTTATGAAATAAAAAGAACTTAACCATGGTAAGCCAGGTAAAAAATTTTTTTTTATAAGAATTTAAATCTTTATTGAGCAATTAAATATTATACACTTGCGAGCTATAAACTGGAATCACTTCATCGCTGGTTTCTGCAGACCATATTTTACAGTTTCCATGGAATAAACTGCAGATTGGTGTATACCATTTGAAAAGAAATTTTGTTAGCTTTCGAATGGTATAAAAATTATCTAAATTTAATTAAGTTTCCTCCCTTCATTTAGTGAATTATTACAAAAGGTCGAAGTTGTGGATGTTTAAATTAATAAGAAGTAATATGAAAATATCAAATTTTTATTTAAAATCTTTGTTATTTCCCGCTTAATATTTTGTATTCACCCCCCTGGCCCTAATGACTGCTTGTAAACGGTTTTTCATTGACCTAATGAGTTTCCTGATGGAATCCTGTGGAATTTCCTGCCACTCTTCGATAAGAGCAGTTTTTAGGTCTTCTATTGACGCCGAAGCTGGAGATCTTCCTCGTACCCGCCTTTTCAGCTCGTCCCACAGGTGTTCGATAGGGTTCATGTCAGGGCTGACGGCTGACCAGTCTATTGTGGGAATCCCGACTTCTTCCAGGTACTGTCTAGTCGCACGAGCGGTGTGGCAGCGGGCATTGTCGTGCATTAGCAGGAAATTTTCGCCAATAAACCCGGCGTAAGGGAGTACATGGCCCAGCAGAATGTCGTTGATATACCTTTCTGCGGTTAGTCCTCCTCCCCGACCTCCACCGGGTACGAATACCAGCTCCGTTTTAGCTTCAATTGAAATCCCCGCCCACATCATACAAGACCCACCCCCATATGCCACTGTTTCCGCTATACAGCATTGTGCGTATCGCTCTCCCGGTCTCCTAGACTCTCCGTCGACGGTCGCTGCCATGCAGGCACATCCTAGTCTCGTCCGCGAACAAAACTCGGCTCCATTGCTGTATATCCCAATCTAAGTGATCACGAGCAAACTGAAGTCGGGCTTGTCGGTGGGCTGTAGACAATTTGGGTCCCGTTGCTGGCCTTTTTGGGGTCAAGATAGCTTCTTTGAGTCTTCGCCTCACTGTCCACTCGCTGACAGTTCTCCCTCGAACTTCTCCGAGCTCCCGCTGGACGTCAACGCCGGTTAGATGTCGATTTCGGAGAGAAGTGCTGACAATAAATCGGTCATCTTTCGCCGAAGTGCATCGCTGTCGTCCAGATCCTGGTCTTCGGACTAAGTTTCCAGTCTCTCTAAACCTCTTGTATACTTTGGAGACACAGGACTGGCTCAGATGAAGCTGTCGAGCGATAGTACGCTGAGAGAACCCTTGCTGGATTAGGGTGACGATTTGAGCGGCTTCTATTGGTGTGGTTTCCATTTTCTTGTAATTCCAGTATTTTGAGTGACGTGATATATTGGACTGATGACAAAATTGCATAAATTCCCAGTTTTTATAGGGATTCAGGAGTTCATCATTCAATCCAAAAATTTATGTCTTTTGTTTTCACGTTCCATGACATATTATTATGATAAACATTTTTTTCGCTATGATATCGAAAGAGTTTGAAAGCTAATAAAATTATCTTTAAAATAATATACCACAACCTACAGTTTATTGCATGGAAACTGTAAAATATGGTCTGCAGAAACCTAATTCCAGTTTATAGCTCCCAATTGTATTTCAAAATCTAACCTAATCATTCATATTTTTGAACTTCAGCTTGTTTTTCCTGAAGAAAATATGTCAGTATTCAAAAATTGGCTACTTCAAACATTTTTGACTATTCAAGTTAGAGATTGACGTTTGTACCCGTATGTACCTCCAAAATAAGACTGAATACATGTTAATTGATTAAAAATCTATCATAATAACTCATATTTCAGAACATGGGCATGATTTTCCTGAAAAAACATTTGCATTTTCCGAAAATCGACCATTTTAAAGAATTTCGAAGGTTCAAGTTAAATTTTGACGTTTGTACCCGTTTGTACCTCCAAGTTGTGACTGAAATCATGTTGATTGATTCAATACCTATCATTATCACTCATAGCTTAGAAACCTAGGTATGATTTTCCGGAAAAAACTTTAGCATTTTCCGATACTTAATAAAAAAAAATTAAAGAATTTCATAGATTCAAGTTGGATTTTGACGTTTGTACCCGATCGTACCTCTAAGATTTGACTGCAATCATATTAATTGTTTTAATATATATCCTAAATATTCATACTTTTGAATCTCAGCTTATTTTCCTGAAGAAAATATGTCAGCATTCAAACATGGGCTACTTCAAACATTTTTGACTATTCAAGTTAGAGATTGACGTTTGTACCCATTTGTACCTGCAAGATGTGACTAAAATCGTGTTAATTGATTCAATATCTATCATAATCACTCATATTTCAGAACCTGGGCATGATTTCCCTGAAAGAACTCTTGCATTTTCCGAAAATCGACCATTCTAAAGAATTTCGAAGAATCAAGTTGAGTTTTGACCTTTTTACACGTTTGTACCTCCAATATTTCACTGAAATCTTGTTTATTTACTTAATATCTATCATAATCATTCACATTGAAGAACCTCAACTTGATTTTTCTCAAGAAACTTTTTCATTTTTCATGTCAAACTTTCAAATGTGAAGTTTTGATTTTATTTTCAGGTTTACGGGTTTTGTTTGTCTATTTTCAGTCTGAAACTTTTAATTCATGTCTTTGAAATGTAGACAATTTCAAGTCCTACCAAATTATGTGCCTAAGTACCATAAAATGTTTGGTTTTGAGATTAATCGACTGATTTAACTTTGTAGATCAAAATCGAGCATCGTAAATCCTCCCCCTCCCCATATCTTTTACCCCCTTAGGGTACAAACGAAATTTTGTCGGTACAATCATTGCACTCACCAGTGTTCAGTTAAACAAAGTTTTAGTATTGTTTACTTCCGCACAAAACACATGAAGCGCGCGAAAAGAATGTTACCTTAATTTACCAAACCGTCTATGTGTAGACCAAATCCGTTATGTGCGAAAAATTGAGCAAAACACTTTTTGCGAACACTTAGCTGATTTTTCATTGCCACAAATTCGAAAGACTTGCACATAACGAATTTGTTGAAACGATTTCTAGAAGGAATTTGCACATAATTGTTTTTTCAATCGACGCAGAACACAAAAATGATGCCAGCTATCAAATAAAAAAAAAATGAAAAAAGTGCACATAACGATTCTGGCAGGCGCACCGACGATATGTATATAGTATAATGAATTACTTAGATAATTTATTTGCATTACCAGGCTTACAGTGGTCATTTATTATTCTAGAAACCGCATCAAAATCCGGATTCAGTTATATCACGTGTCCCATACTACATGATGTCTATTTCTCCATTGACCTATCTCGTAGGATTCAGCCAGCATTTGAAATAATATGCAACACAATATGTGTTTATTTACTTATATCAAAATCCGTTTAGTAGATAGTTTTTGCGCAACAACATCCATCCATACTTACTTTGCAAATTTCTTTTATAATATTGGGAGGATTTATTTATTTAAAAAACTCACCTAGGTGCCTCAGTAAAGACAGTAGGTACGCTACATCTTGCCTAAAATACCTATCTACTCATATATTTAACTAACCTACTTACATAAAATTATCATTGTCATTTCACATCAGTCGCTCCTAGATGTTTGATAAGAACGGTAGCTAAGATCCACTGAGATTACACTGTTTGAAGAGAAAAACGGTTTGAAATTGTGTTCTTTTACCTGATTGAGATAAGAGAAAATACAGGTAGGGTTTTATGATGGCTTATACTGGTAGCGACGAAATAACAGCGATTATCTCTGTGAGCTTTTTAAAATACCTACCTCTGATAAAGTTAAGATGCAAAATGATCAGTCTCTTACTCAGGTTCTTTGAGATTGTCTATATAAATATAGATTTATATTATTAAGAGAAATGATTTGATTGTTTGTTTGAATTGAATAGGCTCCGAAACTACTAAACCGATTTGAAAAATTCTTTCACCAATAGAATCCTGAATCCGTAATGTACATAAACTATAGAATATTTTGAAAAAAGTTCGGGTTCCGTAAGAAAAAGTAAACTTTTGTTAAATTCCCGTGCGAAGCCGTGGCGGACCGCTCATGAAGAAATAAAGAATTATTGTAAAAAAGTGCAAAAATCTGGCATTCAAGTTTTCACTCGCCGCCATGTTATAGAAGTGCTAGATATTTACGGAGCTAAGCTAACGAATTAACTGAAACCGCGAGGGTAAGGCCGCTCAAGGAGCGTGCGCATTGAGCCGTCGCAGCCGCGCGGGCGATCGTCCGCAGCGCACACTACAAGAGCTAGCCAGCAACGAGCGCGTGACGTTGCGCCTGCAAGACCTTCTAACTAATGCTAGTGATCTATGAACAGTATTGAACATCACACTAGGAGATACACTTCCGACAGTAGAGCTACAGCATGAGGTTATAAGCCGATCGTGGTAGAAAACTTTGCTTGCGTGATCTAGAGTTTTATCCTATAACTTTTGTACCTATAAAGGAATTTTACTTTTTGTATTACAATAAATTTTTAAATAACAATGAATATAATCATCTGAAATGAAATTAAAAAAATATTAATTATTTGGACTGTTACATGACTTTAAAGTATTTTTTGCACTTAGGTAGCTCACTAGCGCCATCTGTTATCGTTTTATTAAAACTTAACCACCCTACGTGTTGGTTCATTGCTCGACTAAAATAGGCTTTTGCTTTGTTGCAGGTCGTCGAATAACGAAAAAGACGATTGTCCCGGAATAGACGGCAACATTTCACCGGAGCCACCTGACCGGCCGCCTGGGAAAGTCCGTCAAGTCCACCCTGAAGACAAAACTCAGATGTTAGCTTACGACTCCACTTATCGGAAGAAAAAGCCCACGTCTTTACCATTAGAAGATAATCATTACAACCACTTAGCGAATACGAATGTTTCGATGTCTCCGTTATATCCGCTGACGCCGAATATTTGTATAGAAGGTGGAAAGATAGAATTTATAAAGTCGCCACCTAGCAGCGCGCGAAACAGTTTGTCACTGGCGTCGCCTCCACAAACGCCGCTACTAGCGCGCCATGGGTCACGGGAGAAACGTGAAGCTCGGATCTACGATGAGCCGACTGAGAAGTTCGACGGTGATAAGGTAGGTGGCGCTTATCTTTTCTCGACCATTCCACGTGTTTTCAGATTATTTCTAGTCCCTAGTTTATTTTTACGCTACATTCTGCAAATCTACTACTAATTTATTTATCCCTTCTATAGATTTTTTGAAAAAAGTGCTCGTTGAAGTCTTTTCTATAGACTATATTTATTTTGTCATGATTTTACTGCTGCGGTTATTGTATTTTTTGTAGATTATGAAAACAGATTAATTATACAACAAATTTTACAAATCAGTTCTCTTATTAATATTAACAAAACTGCTCTATGGTTTTTTTATGGAAAACCCTAGCACCTTTATTTCGCACTCGGTGCGTAAACCTATGGCCTTGTACCATTGCATAACACGTTGACAGACTGTCCCTATTCAACACCCTAAATTAAATCCTTTTCCAAACAAATTCTAAAACATTTCTAAACTTGTGATTTCAATTTGACCGTAAACGGAAACTTAGTGTTGGCACTTTGCTGGGACCTTAGGGACCCTCGTCAAATCCAAGCCCACACTTTGTTTCTGTTGCATGCAAATGATAGGGGCTGAAAATTGAAGTTTCACTTTTGACGTTATCACGGTTTTGGGGTTTTTGCCTTTGTTTGATTTTGAATTGTATTAATTTTCACCACCGATGTGTGTCTGTATTGTGTACTGTTTTGTGATAATGGTTTGAGTCAGACCTACCTTTAAAATTATTTTAATTGCAAAATTATAAAATTCAAATAGGTGAGAAAGCACTGTATTTTCATGTTGTTTTTAAAATCACTTAAATTACGTGTTTTACCGAAATATTCAGGTTTTTATCAACTACACACACTAAGGATCTAAAAGATAAAAAAAATAGATCTGCAACATTAAAGTACCTTCCTAATATAAGTATATTAGGAAGGTACTTTAATGTTCTTAACTGTGTCTTGGAAGAAAAATTGGATTTCCTAAAATCAATTCATCTACGCTCAAGCCCCTAAGATCCTGATCCCCTGTGAGGGTACAAAATAATTGCCTGATACACCTTAACGCGTGTTTAGTCGTGCCTAAATTGTTTCCAAAGCCTTTTGAAAGTGCTTTTAAAAGTACTTCAGATTGTCTCCAAGATTTGGGGATAATAATTTTTTGATGATGAGATTTTGAAAGCTTTTAGGGATGTTACGTCGCTTGCGTATTGGTATAAAGAAATATTTATAAACGTATTTGGGTGATTCGGTGGGTGGTTGTGACTTTGTGACGAAATCTACTCGAAAATTTGGTCGATAAGGTTGCTTTTTCATAAGCAACCCTAAGCGACGGAATGTGACAATGTTACTAGCATTGTAGCTGTGTATTTTAAGAAATGTTTTTGTAACACAACAAAATTTATTTTGGTGTTGTCAAATCCAAACAAATGGAATAGAGCTCGGCAAAAACGCAAGTGAATGTTTGTTCGATATTAGTAGATTTTTACATACTTCGCGCATCAAAAATAGAAACAAAACCAATCATTTTAAGCGATGAAATGTGCCGTAATTTTTTTAAAAGGCAATTTTTGGCGTTGACTGTTCTTACAAGAAATTTTATAGTATAAAGGCCTGTTTAGATCCTTTGCGCTTGCAGCCTGGGTCTAAACAGGAACAGTCTGAACAACTAAACTATTACCCTTAAAGTAACATTTGGTAGCAGGTACGACTATCTGCATACTGCACAGAGATGCAAATAAGGATTCTGGACCGCAATCTGCATTAATAGCTCAGATTCAGGAAATAAATTGAGCTGAAGGATATTCTAATGAATTTCAATTAGAATTTCTAAGTTATGATTCTACATTCTAAATTCTAACCATTTGGGTGGGAGATTTCGAGCAATTCATGAAATTGCTGGAATCTATTTCATGCCGTTGCAATGGCGTAGCAACATACCTTTAGTAGTAGGTAAAGTAAAGCAAAATATTTTTGTTTTATCAGAACATAAAGATGAAATTATATACAGTAGGCACAAGCGTAACTGGTAGGTAAGAAATATTTTGTAGATAATACTTCCTCAGGCGAAACTCTTCAGTGAAGAAAAAGAAACGTCACGCTCGGATCGGTTACGCTACATCGCGTTTACTCGGTTCCCGTCGTCATTACCTATCGTCAATATTTTTTACTGACTACTAAGGAGTGCAGTTTTCACTGCCATTATAGAAATATACTTTTTTAATATGAACAAATAACAAAACTGCTGTCAAAAAGCGCTAGATAGGATAAAAGGCCACAAAAGTAAACCTTCGTCTAAAAATGTGATACACTCAAAATTTTTATGATAATAATAAGTTATCACTTATTTTAAGAAATTCAGTGCTAAAAGCACTTTCATCTGAAGTTGTTTTCGTTTTCCAAGCGTCTTCAATAAAGTGCAGCTTTGAGTCAGACAGACTGACAGGCCGCTATTAATATTAATAAAGGAATCATGTTCCCTTGCAGGCCACTGCAGAGTGGCCACTTTTTAAACCACCATGTTTTTGGATGAAAAAGAATCTTTTCTTAGGCCTGACGGTCTTTACTATAAAAACTATCGTAGTTTGAAGGTCAGGTATACGCAAATGTATGTTGTGGCCTGGGTGTACTTAGGTTAGTTTTTTATGTTTAAATTATATATTTATATAAGTCAAGCTGCCACTAATATTATAAATTAAATACTTTAGCTTTTAGGTGTAATTATGCAATTATCTATCCTTTTCTCTCTCCAATGCAACGTTAGTGCTTTTACGCCAATAATAATAATTTTGATAACATTTAGCATTAGCAACTTTGTTCACAATAAGGTTAACTAATGTTGTTCAAAATGTCCAGCAATCTATTATGTTCTGAACTATCGATACCTTACTTTTACTACTATTCTCTTTGTACTAAGTTCTTTATCGTGCTAACTTATAGTCCCCAAAAATCTAATTTATTAATTATTTTAACTATTTTTAACATTTTATACTGTCTGTCACCGTTCGTTTTCGATAGTAGTCTGGTTACACCCTATACTGAAAGAAAGATAGGAATTATTGCCCTGAAAAAAATCATAGTGCTGTTTTTAAGAAATTCCTTTTGTTTATTTTATTTTAGTAAAATTATTTAAATAGTAGATATTAAAATATAAAAAGTTGCCCGTTCGACGGTCTCAGTCTGTAACTCTGTATCGGAAAGCGATTTGCATAGCTTAAAGTGGCCGTGATTCCTAGCTAATGTGGCTGTAAAGTTTCCGGTGAGGTTTTTGTCCGTCTAGTTCATAATTCTACCTTAGCCAATGCCCAATTGGAGAGTCTCGTTTGATTGTAACTGTTAGTACGTTTTAGTATATTCTCTGGAGTAACTGTGCAATTATGCCGTGATTTGCCTTTATATGCCGTGATTTGCCTTTATATGCTGGACAATTCACACAGCATCACCTAGCCCCAAGCTAAGCAAAGCTTTTGTTATGGGTATTATATAACTGATATACATAATACTATACGATTACATAGATAGATTTTTTTTATTTTATTATACTCGTACATAGAAAACCAGTACATTTTTTTCCGAGGCGGCAAAGCAACCTCTTTCGTCCTTCGCGGACTTTTGCCCATCGCACCACAGAGGACGTTATTAAACTATATTATACTAGCAGCCCGCCCCGGCTTCGCACGGGTATTTTAAAGAATTTTAAGTTCTTACATACACACGTTAGATAAGGTTGTTTATTATTGAAGTTTTCATAGGGATCACTAACTTTAAAAATATTCTATAGCCTATTATTTTAATGATAAATATTACATTCTAATGATGATTTTTTTCCAAAAAGGTCTAGTAGTTTCGGAACCCATTCAATTCAGACCACAAACAAACAATAAAACCTTTCCTTTTTAAAATTGTACCTTTACCTCCTTTACTTATATTGTACCTTTACCTCCTTTACATAAATAAAGAAAAACAGGGAGAACTTTATTTTTTGGCATTGACTTTTCTCTCGCACCGCTATAACGCCTACATCAGCCTACATCCTACATCGCATGGTTCCAATCTTGAAGTTTTTATATTTTTTGACATTGAGTTTTCTCTCGCACCCCAGTAACGAATAATTGTGATGTCTATGACAATCCATAACTGACACTGGCGGAGTCGTCGTAGCAAAAGCGGTGCCATAAAAAAGAAGTTGAAGTTGAGTCATAGCAAAAGCGAGCAGCGCAAAAAAAGAAAAAAAAAAGAAGTTGATGTATATCGCTATGGTTTTATTATTGAAGTTATTATACGGATCTCTAACTTTTTTGAAAAGATTTTATAGCCTATGTTCATCACGGAAATTTTAGGATTCTTATGGTGGAAGAATTTTTCAAATTGGTCCAGTAGTTTCGGAGCCTATTCAATTCAAACAAACAAACAAACAAACAAACAAACAAACAAACATACAAACAAACAAACAAACAAATCTTTCCTCTTTATAATATTAGTATAGATAATTTATTACCTATATGTACAAATGTTAGATGATGAAATTCAATTTTTTTTAAATACCGGTTTAAAGTTTTTGCTTTAATTATACGCAGATCATCATTTTGTGTCGCGGGATATAAACCCACCTCCTTTGGTGTGTCAGAGGTGTGGAGAGCCACTGGTGATGCTATTAGAGGCCAAAGAAAATAAAATCATTTTTGTTTTTGGGTTGAAGTCGCCGTTGTAATTGAATTTAAGAATAAATAAGTAAAAAAATAATTAATTAGTAACAAAAAATACTATAAGGGAAGGAAGGATGATTTCTTACGTCCAAAGTCTAATCATTTTAGTCAGACAACTAAAGAATATTATATTTTCTTTGTACATGACAACCTCAATGACAACACAACATTCTGTCATCACAATTGACATTTGAAAGTTGTTTATTTTTAGCGATGAAAGAAATTTATCGTAAAATGTCGGTTATTTTCTTAAAGTACTTAGCAAGTTTCACTTGAATCGTCAAAATCTTTTTGAAGTTCCTCGAAAGCCCAAGCTCCATCCATTCACAAAATTAGAAGTACGATATGGAAAACTTGGAACTGTTGTTCAACGACGAATGGTTGACTGCGAAATACAACTACTTTCTTGGAACATTAACTTCGTTTATCTACGTCTTTGAAGATTACCACCGACCGCTCTTCTGTTTACTATTTGTCATATTCTTGGGTCTAGTCTACACAGAATATAAAAATAAGACAGGTTTACAAAGATCTGTATCCATCACAATGCAAGATGTTCTTATATCTTCAGAGAAAGAAGACACTAAAGAGAATGATGACTTTAGAGAGAAAGATGACTTTAAAGAGAAAGAAGAGCCTAAACAATTGAAGAAGCCTCAATCTTTGGTTCTAAGTGAATGTGCCCGTGCAACTTTAGCTGCACCCGCACCGTCCAGGGTTCTTATAAATCAGTTAAACCCATCTGCTTCTAGTTCTTTCCATGCGTGGCTGTTAAGTGAGAAGTTGTCGTATTCTCCGTCTGCTAAATCAGTAAAAATTAAACTAAATTGATTCAGATAAATTGTAAGTTTCATTTGTAAATTTGTTGGTATTCTATTAATAGCTAACCAGATTTTTAAGGTTCATACATTATGGATAGACACTTTGTTTATAGACAACAGGAAGCGACTTTGTTTGATAATTTAAATTGGCCACTAATTGCCATTGTGGAAGATGGACGAAAGCATACCTATACCGAAGGGGGGCAAAGGCGCGAGAATGAAGTCAAGTCACCTAAGAAAACAGAAGATAGATAAGAGACTTTATTGGACATTTCAGACACATACAAAATACAACAGTAAAATACAGAGAGTAAGTCTCTCAGCAAAGTCATTGCCCTGCGGCAATACAATAAAATAATGATAATCTTACTAGCAGAACTACGAGCATAAAATGCTAGAATTTGCGGTAGGACCATGAACAAACGAGAAGATAAGGGGTGACCTGACCATAACCACCCACCCGATAGTCTTCGTATTCCAAAAAAGTTTTATAGAAAGTGACGCAAGAGTACAAAAGGAATTAGTCTCGATTAGAAGCTAGTGGTTTTACGACCTTCTAACTTCGACGACCTCTGTGGTGCGGTGGGCGAAGGTCCGCCTGCGACGCAGGAGGTTGCGGGTTCGATTCCCGCATTGGGACAAATATTTGTACGATCTGCGAATATTCGTTTTGTGTTCTGGTCGTTTTCTACCATGAAAATGTATAAATACACCTACAACTTCTTAGTACAAATAGTCTCCATAATCCCTTAAAAGATAAAAAGCAAACACTTGCTGGCAACACTCCAGCTAGCAGCAATGATAAGATCTCTCTATTCATTTGCTGAAAGTTGTAAGCCGGTGGATTTGTTTCCATCGCCAATAGTCTGGCAATCTGTGAATGTGTTTTTTTTTTACGTTTTTACGTGTTCTTGCCAACTTGTAAGTTCGCATTTGTCTGCATACGGGATTATTGCGTGAGAAAGTTTTTCTTGTTTTGCGAGAAGACCAGTCTGCAAACGTATCGGTCTAGCAATAAAAGTAACGGAGTTATATTAATTCAATACATAATTTGTAGAATTGCTATTGTTGGTGCTTGATCGATTGATGCAATGTGAACTTCTTCTTTTCTTTCTTCAGTTATTGATTATTTCGAAGATTGCCAAAATGTATCCCATCTCAATAATGTAAATTTATTTTAAAATGTTTAAAATATGATTGTAAACTTCTTTGTAATCTTATCACAATAAATAAAAATCAAATAAACAAAAATAACCATAATTTTTAATGGATGATAAGGATGATAGTTTTTGATACACTTTCCACATGAGTGAAACCGCAAGTTCCGTAAGACAAAGCACCGTGAAAAATTAACCCCATCTGCGCCACTTCATGCACGCCAGGTAATGACGCCGCGCCATTACACGAACCATCTCTGGCCCATCGTCGAACATTAGCCAAAGTGGGCCATACGTTATTTTACCCCAGTATTGCCTGCTTAATATACCCATTTGCCCATTGTATCTGGTTGAGTGCCGATTTGCTAGCGATTCTGCATGTTTTGTCGTGGTATTTTGCGTAGGTACTAGTTTTCGAAACGAATTTTTGGGTTCTGCAGGCAGAACCTAAAGAGATCGACCGCCCGGTTCAGTTTGTGCACAGATATCTTACGTTCCAAATAGCAAGAAATAAGCAATCTTTCGTAAAGGTAAAGGTAAATAATACAACTATTTGTATTTTACTTTAAAAACATTCTATAAAAACCATTTACTTTAGATAGGTACTTACTTGATGATTAGTAATTAACGGGTACCTATATTTTTTTTTCTCGATGTTTCAACAGGTTTGCACTCTGTTGTGGTCACGAGATGACTGATCAACAAAAAAAAAACGCGATAAATACCCGTTAATTACTAATCATTGTGTGTTCAGATCGCGTAAGTTTAAAAACATTCAGCTACATACTTAAAAAGACACAATGGCACTTACATGAGGATTAATTACGAATAATAACTACAAACCTAGTTTGTTAAATAAAAGTTAATGCTTGTTATATTATCTGTCTATCTAGTTTGTGTTGGAAAACAACCAACGTTTCATCCTTTAGCGAGGGGCTTCATCAGGGTGAGGGCACATCTGGTTGGCTCACATACGCCCACGTTGGTGTTTTCCCGACACAAAATTGGTTGGAAGTTAACCCGCCTAAATAATTAAGGATATAAATAATGAATGGTATTTATTGGGTAGGATTGTACGAAAAGTGATTTCATAAACAACCATAGTTCTTGAGATAATATTTAAATCTGTGTAACGACAAAGCATCTCTCATTCTATTAAAAAAACTTAAAAATCTTTTTTTTTTCACTGACTAAAGGCTCGGCTCTGTCTACTAAAAAAGCTAAAAAAACATCAACACTGGCTGCGTGTAGTCAAAGAATTTCCATCCATCCACACATGGTCGCAAAATTGCAAATCTATTCGCGAAAATAAATACAAAACAATGTGTAGCCAAATCCGGGAGGCTTTGATAGATTTTTCCACCATTTTTTCATGCAAATGCTATCAATCATCCAAACGACTGTCATTTTAGAAGTTTAGTCAGGTGTTGTTGTGCCGTCGGATACATTTCCAAAATAACATCGAAAAGAACGATATGCGTTTTGCAAAACTTTTTCTTTCTTTATTTCATTCTCTTTGTCTCGTGCATGTTATAAATAGGTACAGTGAATTTTTATACTGCGCTACTTCACTCACAGCTTTTCTTTTTCGATCCTTAAAACTGAGTTTTTTATGCTCAGTGGGCGTCACATCACTCCATTATGATCCTAATAGATTGCTCTGGCCCTCTATGTCTGCGCTGAGCACTTTGTCATGCGGTTTTGATTAAAATATCGATTAGATTGATAACTCTGAGCGATGGACTCTTCTAATTGTAGCGAGATAAAAATGAGTTATAACCCTCATGCATAATAATGGCAGACCAGGTGCATGGGGTACGCAGAATGTGTGATTGAGTTTGGAAATAACCATCGAAAGGTTAAAAGGTGAAAATTTTAAAATGATTACTTTACACTTATCTTATACCAACGGTCCGTAACGGCTTTGCACAGGTAAGTATTTATAAAAAAAAAAAAATATGCTTTTTTACACACTTACACGTTGGGTTACATTTTTGAAATATTTTGTCATACGCATACCTAAAGTTTTCGAAAATATTCTATAGTTATATTCTATAGATATAATCATGTAATGTACGGTTCTAATAGTGAAAGAATTTTTCAAATCGGAGCCTATTCAATCCAGGAAAAAACAAATCTTTTCTCTGTGTAATATTAGTATAGAAATGCGAAAGTTTGGATGGCTGGATATCATACGGGTCAAAATATTTAGTAACGATGTGAAGTGCGATGAAAATACATCTATTATGTACTAGATCTGAAATAATTAAGTCGACTTTTTAATCAATTCTCATGGCACAGAAAAAGCCTTTAATTTTTCCAGAAATTAACGCCTGCGAAGCTGCAACAAAACTAAAAAACCGTATCGTAAAATCGGTTGACATGGCAAGACTATTCTAGAGAAAATATAGGAAAAAATTAAAGGTAGAAAATGTCTTAACCCGCCCAGAATTTCTCTCGATTTTACACTACTGATTTCCACCCAACGAATTTTTGATAAACGTACAAATATTTGTCCTTAGTTACAGAATCAGAATCTTATGTTCAAAAAGTTAAAGGAATATCCCTTAAAAAACTGTTCAGAAATGTAAGCACTATCTATGGCTCAGGCTAAGAATTTCAAGGGTAAAGGGAAAACTTCACACGTCGCATTTTACGAACCCACCTATGTAGGTACAAAGCCGGTGCCATCCGAACACGCCACCTGGCGACGCAAGCTGGTACTAATTAATTCGCGCTGCTGGCACCGATCCAACATTGGTACGAACGCTTTTGTTGCTGATATTATGCAGTTTTTGTAGGTATAACTATAAGGGAAATTGTTCTGGATAATAGGGTCGTACAAGGACACAGTTTGACGAGTTTTGTAAGGCCATAATAAATTCGAACTGCCTTTCAGCTTGTCTAAATAATGTTGCATGTTCAAAGTAGAGCTCGTGTGCCAGGAATTCATCTAGTTCATCCATCCTTATGTTCAAATTTCGGGAAATTCCTTAGACTTTAAAATTATTGCATCGTTTATAATTTTTTAGTATTGATATTTTTTTGTATTGATTTGTAAACTTATTAAAAACATTTTATCGGATTATTTATCGCAAACCTTTTGTTAAAGGCTTAAAACCGCTTGTTTTATATAAATCAAACAACAGTCCGCATCAAATAAGAACCAAAAGAATTGCAATAAGTTGTCATAGAATCACGGAAGTGCATCAAGCTACCCCTTTCCCAATTTGTGTAATGGAAAAACAGATTTAGTAATGGCTGTGCCCTTTGATACCTAACGTGCGTTTTAGCCGGCTCTACCCCGCTTTGCACCGTTTTAGTAAAAGAGTGAGTCTACTAAAGCGCTGAAGATCAATGCAAATGTTCCTTTAAACCTTGACCTTTGAAATGTCGATTGATATTCATTATTTTTTTTAATTCTTTATTGTTTTTGGGGCTTTGAGTCATATTGATATTCCTGATATGAAGGTATTTTAGACGAAACGAAAATTAATATAGGCATCTATAATGTGTGAGGTACAGACATACAGAGTTACATTGGAAACAGTTTGGAGGTGTGTGTTCAAAGGTTTTTTTTGATATTTCATGAAAATAAATAAAATCTATAATTGAACGAAATAGTTCAAAATTTAATCTTAAGCAGTGAAGATTTTTTCTGAAACATTTTTGCCCAGGATTCAAAAACATATCCAATTTGCATTAAGTACATATAATATATATCTATGGCGCTCATTAGGGGAGGCCTATGTCCAGCAGTGGACTATTATAGGCTGGTGATGATGATGATGATGATGATTAAGTACATAAAATAATTAAAACTGGATAGTTGCGCGGACGTTTCATCTCAAACTATGGACAATGTTTATATAAGCGGGGTTTATGCCACTTTAATTTGACAGACCCACACAAAAGCTCCATCTTTTCAGTTTACTCCAACCATTTATGATGTAAGTTTTAAAAGAAATTGCTTTAATTAAAGTTGTTGTTGTTATAATGTTCCTTTATTTTAGGATTTAAAACGCTATAAGATCATTTTTAATCTTATAGCGTTTTAAATCCTAAATTAAACCTTACCTTTGTTTAAATAATTAAATAAGAACTGAGAGACACTTCTTGTCATTGTGCCATATAAGAAGTTTATTTATTTTATTTTTAATTATTTACATTATCATAACAGTACACCCCAAAGCGTTAAAGAAATATATTAAAAACAACAATTAATTAATCCTATGTCCTATATCCAATTTTTTTTATAAATTATTAAAATTTGAAATTATAATTAAATTAAATTAATTATTTTAAGTTACTTAAAATTTATTTAATAAGTTGAGTAGTTCGGCTTATAAGCTCCCCGGAAACTGCTTTAGCGTACACCTGCCTTCAAAACTCTGTACCCGCCTTGTGTTATAATCCGTTTGTCTGTCTGTACGAAGTAGATTAGTGAAAGCTTTTTGATATAGTAATTAGCTGGGAAAAAAGCTTTGACTCTTTTGCTTTTAGCAACTTTGTTAGTTATCATATTTTTCTTGTCTGGTGAGTTTGATTTACGGTTATGATCTGAAAGTCTGAACGTATTTTGATAAAATAAAGTGCTAACTACGTAGAATTAGCTATATTAGAAGCGATTTTGTAATATTTAGTGGCACAATCAACAAATACTCTCTTGGTTTAAAACTATCGTAGTTTGACGAGTTCATTACGAATGTAAGCGGGTTAACTACGAACCTATTTTGTGTTGGAAGAACACCAACGTTTCATCCCTTAACACTTCATTAGGGTGAGTATGGTTCACGTCGCGCCCGTATCGATTCAATGTTAACCCGCTTACATTCATAATGAACTCTTGGTTATTTGGCATATTTTCAGAAGGAACCCAGGAAAAAGTGGCCTCGGATTGCAGGAATAACAATAAATATACAATAACAACCATATTTTTTAGGCGTTTCTTCAATCTATAAAAAGGACAGTATTAAGAGCTGTTTATCCTTATATAAATAAATAATAACATATAAATAAATGACAATATTAAAATAACCCATCTTCTTTGCTCGTGTTTCGGCAAAACTACTCCGGACAGAGAACCATTATTTCATCTATTAAACATTTAATAAAAATACTATCATCAACAAATAAGGCATTAATTGATTAAAAAGGCCACAATGCGGCTTTATTGTGATGTTGCTTCTTATTGGGCCGCAGCATCAATGAACCATTATGTAAATTGAAGAGAGCACAGAGTAGTATCTATTTAGAGACATCGGGAAAGTAACTATCATTAGAATAATAATATATTAATAATGCCGGACAATCCACACATCATCTAGCCACAAGCGAAGTAAAGATGTACATTATGTTTAGTTCTAGCACGAGAACTAGTCCCTGTAATCATGTGCTCATTTACATTACATATTAGTGTGTGCTCATTTACACACATATTCTTTACCTATGAAATTGCCGTTTTGTATGAAAAAATTTAAACGAATTTTTTTCATGTATTTTTTATTTGTATTAATCGAAGTAATCACCCATGCAATCAATGCATCTTTGCCAACGCAGTGGCAGTTTATTGATGCCCTTCTTAAAGAAATCAGCAGGACGGGAAGCAACAAATTCTTCAAAGGCATTTTGTACTGCCTCTCGGGTATTGAATTTTTTTCCCGCCAAGAAGTTATCCAAATTCTGGAAAAAGTAGTAGTCTGTAGGCGCAAGGTCGGTGAGTAGGGCGGATGACGGAGAGCTTCCAACCCCAGTTCTTGCAACTTGGATACCGTCTGCTGTGCAGTATGAGGTCGCGCGTTGTCGTGCAGGAGCAGCGGAGAGGAGCGATTGACCAATGCTGATTGGAGATGTGCCAGCTTCTCCATCATTGTGTTCAGTTCTTCACAGTACACATCTGCTCTGCAGTAATGCTCATCCCGTTTGGTAAGAAGCTGTGATGAATCACACCGGCGCTAGACCACCAAACAGTGACTATTACTTTTCTAGGGGTGAGTTTTCGTTTAGGGCATTGTTTAGGTGCTGAACCAGGATCCAACCAACTTGCTGAGCGCTTGCGGTTATCAAACAGAATCCATTTTTCATCGCAGGTAACAGTGCGGTTCAAAATTCCTTCATTTGTGTGTCTGTTGAGCAGTGCAAGACACGTCTCGACGCGTACTTCGTGCAAGCTTTTTTACCTTGACAATTTAACGCAAATGGACCAATATTGTTTTGAAGCTAACGTCGAAAGCTGCTGCTAATTCAGCCGTAGATTGTGTAGCATCAGCTTCCACAATCGCCTTTAATTCGTCATTGTCAGAACGGCAATATCATAGGTAAAGGCCTATTATAATATACCCTACATAGGGTAGGTATATAGCATTTGTAATTTAAAGGAGTTCCTTTAGAAGAAAGCGAAATAAAAATACTCTTTAAATTTGGATTTGGAAGAAGAAAGTTTCTTATTTTAAATTTTGGATTTGGAAGAAGAAAGTTTCGTTTTTCTAAGCAGCCAGTATTTTATTCCATTCAACTCCTCACGGCTCGCAACTGTTGTTTGCGACCTTTAGGAGAAAATTTTCTGTTACTGATGCAATTATGCAATGCATATGATGCCCAGTATTCATAATAGTCTGCTAACTTAAAGCATTCCGTGCTTACTCTCTATCTATTGACATAAATACTACTTAGCAACTGTTTTAAGGTAGCGATTATGAATAAAGGGGTTAGAATCGTTGAAAATGGTACCTGCTATTATGAAAGTCTCACTCTTTATGAGCAGATATTTCTTAAGACAGATCTTGTGAAATGAAAAACAGTACTCTGCACTATATTTTCAAGACAAGACGGTTAAAAAAGAAAGAGAGGGACAGTCTCTGCTATATCAAGGCCAGAAAGTTAGATTAGGTATTCTCTGTCCGCACACTACTCTACATTTGGTAATTGGTGACAATGATACTCTGTCTACTCAGTAGTGCAAGTACGCGTCGGGTAAACCTTGTACTGTAGTGCTAGTAACATTTCACTTAATATTTGGTATTTTATTATATTTATTACATTATAAAAGATATTTTTAATATGTTGGCTTGGATCATGGATTACCAGCACTGACTTTATAAATGTGGTGTTTCTTTAAAATTTTATGGTGTTGTTTTGTGAACTTTCCGTTATTAACTTGGTGTCAAGGAAAACTTATACACTATCCAAAATCAATGTGGAATATTAGTAAACAAACAGCCTATAATGCCCATAAACTGAAAATTCATGCCGCGTCTTTTTTAGCAAGCATTACATTTCAATTTGAGACCTTTCCTGCAATAATCATTTCTTAGAATTATGTCTGAAACTCGACAATTGAAAAACTAGTGTTTCTTATTGATAATCCATTTTATCGATCATAAGTTTGAAGCTTTAATTCTAGGTCAAAATTGTGAATATGCGTGATCGAGACTCCGATTTTGGTCGTGCTAGTACAGTTTAAGTTCGTACACAATTTTGTACATTATTTGTACGTACAGTGACTCAGTGTTGTGTCTACAATGAATAAATACGTGTCTTACAATAGTTATAGTTCGAGCCAACACAATGGCGGATATTTTAAGGCAAGTAATTTGTGCTCGAATAGAAATGAATTCAAGCTTTCTCTGCTATTTTATATTTTAATTAATGGTACCGCATTTAGTTTAAGGATCCTTACTTAGTGGTTGCAAACGATCGTTTCGTTTATTCATGCACAAAAATTATACAATATTCTAAGTATTAATTAACAGTATTTATAGCAATGTACAAACCTGCTTGGCTTGAAGATGCCACTTAAATTAATAATTTTGTACGAAAAACATAACAACGATTTAGATGCTAATTTGGAAAATAACACTTAAATAATTATTAAAAGAATTGATATATTTTTTCATGGGCTCAACTGTTTTTGCAATAGACAGATAGTCAACCACTTAGAAACCCACTGGACTCAAGTACAACTCACACTTGGCTGTCTTTTATTTTGCTTTTCCTTACTTCGTCTCAGTAATCGCTTAGACTCCTTGCAGTACAATTAGTTTTATTTTTTGTTCCGCTTGAAGGAAATTCGCGAGTAATTTACCATGTTTTAATTGAATGTCGCAAACACATTTACCGCACTGCTAAAAGTTTCACAGAGTTGAATTTCTACACTTTCAATGGTGGATAATTTGAATTTTGATATATTCTGCGTTATAACTGAAAATCTACGCTAGTATTAAGCAATAAGGCCGCCTGTTTAACATGTTTCTATCTAATCTATACTTAATATTATAAAGAGGAAAGATTTGATTGTTTGTTTGTTTGTTTGAATTGAATAGGCTCCGAAACTACTGGACCGAGTTAAAAAATTCTTTCACCATTACAATCCTTAATTTTCCGTGATGAACATAGGCTATATAATATTTTCAAAAAAGTTAGGGATCCGCATGAAAAATTCAATAATTGAACCGTGGGCTGTATATTCAACCTCTTTTTCTATTATGGCGCGTCAGAATAGAAAAAGAGGTTGTATAGCGCACGGTGCTTGCTTTTTCTCTACGGCCAGTGTCAGTTTTGGAAGGTCGAGTCAATGTCAAAAACCCCAATGCTGTTAAAAAAAGTAAAGATCCGTATGAAAACTGTGAAACCCATCGTTTTAGTATGTATAATTTCTGAAATTTTTGTTTAATACCCGTGCGAAGCCGGGG
Organism: Eupithecia pulchellata; assembly: GCA_963931895.1. Lineage (NCBI taxonomy): Eukaryota > Metazoa > Arthropoda > Insecta > Lepidoptera > Geometridae > Eupithecia > Eupithecia pulchellata. The sequence goes on along the minus strand of OZ007527.1, from coordinate 12,751,692 downwards.
CGGGCCGCTAGTGTTATATATTTTTGTTGTTTTACGGTAAGGTGTATGTTGTGTATGTATGTTTTATTTTATTATACCTATTCGGCAAGTTCAGAGAAAGTAAATTTTTATTTGAAAATAAAATAAACTTTTCAACTAAGCCCTATTGACCTACTTTTCTTTTCAGGAATAGTTTTACTAGTGATCTGCTTGCTACTAGTGTCCAAGAGTTCTGTAAGGTCTAAAGGAATTAAATCACTTTGATTTTGATCAATTCTTAAGACGTAAAGTTTGTAGTTGATTTAGGACCCGAAATTCAGAGTTCAAACACAAAGAAGTACATTTGGATCCTCCAAACGGTTGATTGTCGGATAAGAGTTGTTTTCAAATTAGCAGAAACAAGGTCAATGTTCATAGTAGTTCATAGAAGATCATTGTGATCACTTAGCAAGATTGTTATTTTTCTCATAAACTGTCATATTTAGTTCAGCTTTCTGTACACACTATATATGTATGTAGGTACAAACGCAATGTTCTATTAATCCTTTTATTCAATAAATTGTACATCGCAAGCGTTAAGCAGTAAAATGTACAATCTGATTCTCGATGACATAAGAAATTTCTTGTCCAAAACGTCACAGGTACGTTTAGTAATCGCGTGTGTGTTTATTTATTGTTTGTGACGCACGCTTCGGTAAGGAGTTTCCTATGTCGAAGAGAATCAAGGCCCTGATGACATGTGACTTGAATTTAAGTCAGAAGACTAGTTGTCTATGCATCGTATTTTGTGTTCCAACCTTAGTACGATCGCGTTCATTTGACAGTTCAAATCGTGCCCTAATCGAAACGTGGCCAGGTAGGGAATTACAAATAATGGCAATGGGTATTGTCCGATTGCACGCTGATGCTGTCTTGACGTATCTGTGTAACGCGTTTGGATTCACTATAATCTATATCTATACTAATGTTATTAAGAGGAAAGATTTGATTGTGATATCGAATGAATTGAATAGGCTCCGAAACTACTGGACCGATTTGAAAAATTATTTCACCATTAGAATCGTACATTTTCCTCTTCCCAAGCTATAGAATATTTTCGAAAAAGTTAGGGATTCGCATGAAAAATTAATTTTTTATTAAATACATAGTGTGCGAAACCGGGGCGGACCGCTAGTAGTGAATAAAGACCCAGTGATCTGTTGCTTCCTAGTACTCTTGTGCCACGATACTCTGATAAAAATGTGATCTTTTTCCATTTGTATGGAAAGTGACAGAATGTCGATAATTTTAATGGATCTTGCAGATTCGTGGAAGAGGAAATGAACGGGCTGCACTAAAAGTATCGGGAATGGAATATTTCCACTGTTTCTGTCATATTAAAATCTTTTTAATTGAAAACTCCTTGGTTTTAAAAATCTAATACCATTTATTTATTTAAAAAAATATTCTCGGTCTTGTCACAAGGTTTCGTCAAACTTGTTTAGTCGTTGAGAAAATGGAATTGACTCGAGAAAATTCAAGAGCGATGATTTATTGTGACTTTCGAAGTGGTTTAACTCAAAAACAGTGAGTTGACCGGATGATTTCTGCATTTGGTGATGAAGCCCCATCCAAAACCACAATTTATCGCTGGTTTGCTGAATTTCAACGTGGACGTGTCAAGCTCAGTGATGATCCCCGTCAAGGTCGTCCAAAAACTGCAGTCACCCAAGAAAACGTTGATGCTGTGCGTAAGCTGATTGAGGAAGACCGACATGTGACATATCGCGAAATTCAGGCAACTTTAGACATTGGTATGAGTCAAATACAAATAATATTGCATGAACAATTAGGTGTAAAAAAGTTGTTTTCCCGATGGATGCCGCATTCGCTCTGTGAAGAGCAAAAAGTGGCTCGCGTTACTTGGTGCGTCAGAACTCTCGAAAGATTCCACACAGGACCTTCAAATGCTGTATACAACATCGTATCAGGTGACGAATCCTAGATATACGCGTACAAACCCGAAACAAAAAACCAAATTGCGTGGTCAGAGGTTTTCTTCGCCTGAAGAAGCTGTGGACGCCTACAAAACGGCCATTTTGGAGACCCAACTTCCGAATGGAATGGTTGCTTCAATAATTGGTTCCATCGTATGGAAAAATGTGTCAAATTTCGCGGAGAATACTTCAAAAAGCAATAAATACATTTTTAAATTGTAATGTTGTGTCACTTCCTTGATTCCCGAAATTTTCAGTGCCGCCCTCGTACCTACCTTCTATGGCAATTACAATGTTTGTTACTATTACGATAGCTTTATAGATCTTGCATTATATACGAAATGAGAGCCAGTTATTGGTTCTATAAATTAAATTCTTAAAAAAGAAAATGCGTCAAAATAAATTCATCTTTCTTTAAACTGCAGAGAAACTTTAAGTAAAACCGAAATGCATAACTTCGCGTGTCTCACAAAACCTCACGTAAAAATCTTGTCAGTAATAACTAACCTTTCATAAAGCTCAACAAACAAACTCTTGCTCTTTTATTCTGTTTGTTGTAACAACATGATAGCTATTTGTCTTCAGGTGTGTAACAAATGTTGTTACACCACGAAACGCTGCGTTTAAGACAAGTGCACTGGTTATAAAATCTAGACGAGTCACGAACCTGTAGTTATCACTGGGTGTCTTACTTTAAAGTGTTTTCTTTTATTTAGCTGACAGTGCTACATAAACTTAGCATTTGATATTTAAACTTACCTACGTGATAGATCAAACTATAAGAAAGAAATGGGCTTATAAGTGTCGATATGATAAACTCAAGAGATACCATATAACTATTCATTTCATAAGCTTTAATAAGCATTTTCTCTAAAAGATCTGCAAAATTAACATGATCAAGATACATTTCCACTCAAGTTTTAAATTGCCCCTACCATCGGAATATACCCTTGGACACAGGGGTAATCTCGCTTTAATTATCATCTCGATCTTGTCGTGACGAAGTGCCCTACACGTTAGATTAGCCATTGTCCGCTAATGATGGATGAAAGAGGGTGTGGAAGTCACGAGAGTAGGGTGCAAGGGGTAAGGCGGTAGCGGGGTAGGAGCAACTCAATTAAGTTCGCTATTGTTTAGTCAGACTGAAGATGGAACCTCTGCTGTATGTACGGAGAGTAGTCGTTCTGGAGAGCAAAATGCTATATAAGAATAGATTTATATCAAATGAAAAAAAATTGCAGAGACTTCCATTGCAATCTTTTAAGAGTCTGCTTTCACTGTCTATTAAAATAAATGTAGATGAAAATAAGTTCTTCTGGCTTTAGTAGGCATCGGTGACCAGTCCAACCAGTTAATGATATGAAAACTATGAATAACTACGCATGATGACCTACCTACCTATATGTAAAAAAATTAATAACTTTAGTAGGCACTTAATATCTAGCACGCTTAGTTTTATGCTAAATGTTATGGCTTGAACCACAACCTCATCTGCTAAGGTTTCAGGGGTCTCAATTTAATTCGTCGAGTTAATCTCGCGTCATTGTCCACGGGAGTTGCCCCTTGACCCTTCTTGCTCCACGCGACCCTCGAATACGGTCATGGTATGCAGATGACAGCAATTAGGCTATTCTGTTCATATTCATACAGGTTTTCAATCTTTAAAAAAATATTAGATATAAATGTAAAGAAGTGACTACTTTTGAGTTAACTCTCATTCTTTTTATCTCTCTCCTACAAGTATAATTAAGATCGATTTAATCTGTTATAGAGATTTTGCTACGAAGATTTCTGTACGGCTTTTTTAAATTAAAATGTTAATTCGCTGATTAGATAGATTGTTTCTCAAATAATTAAATTGTTTTTGAAGATAATGTTTCTTAATTTTATTTGGTGACTGTGAAACACATTGAAAAAACTTTCCCATCTCTTTCCACAACTTGAAGTCATCAGCATTTTTGTAATATCAACAGACAAAAATAAATCAACCCTTAATTAAAACTGGGCAACCACTTCACTGATTACCTTGTAAAAAGCATCAGTAAAAAACATCTTAAAAACATAGGAAACATTCCTAATAACTAATAGTAACAAGCTACAGCATGTGAACCAATAAGGTCCTGCCTCAGCATAATGTCAACTCTTAATGAGCAGAGCAACGCTGGTTTTCTGGTAGGACCTTTGTTGGCTATGTCTACGCGGCTGATAGACCATAGGTTACATAAACAAAAATACAATTTTAATTAGGAACACAACCATTCAAAGAAGAACCACAATAGGAGACTAAAATAAATGATTAATTTCTCACAGCTAAATCGCTGAAATCTCTCCAAATTGAAATCGGTTCAACAATGGATCGGAAGGAAGGTACACAAGGAAGGTACATAATGCATAGAGCCTCCGTAAATAATTACATTGGGATACAATAAAAGCTTAGACAAATGGATGCAAAGACAATGCACGACAGGCCGATACAATTCCACAAAGAACACTGGTGGCGGTAAGCGTACAGATGACGAGTTTTTTTTGAATTTATTTTTTGAAAATGCTTTACCTTAGTCGGTAAATTTTGAGTATTAATAGATGGAAATAATGCATTTAGAAAGCTTATATTTTTATGATGATTGGCGTTTATGTTTGCGTTGTACTTACTACCTAAAGCTACCTGTAGTTTGCAACAGTCAGCAATTAGCTCAGTTGTTTCTATAGTAAATACTAGTTATAATTTGGATCTTTGATTTGCTTTGTACCTGTAGGGTAAACATCTGTTTGTGAAATAAAGGTTTTTACCCTACAGCTAGGTATAAAGTCTCACAATCTCTCATATTTCTATAACTACTTAAAATTAACCAAAATAGACGTCCAATCGATAGGTATTGGTGTCCCCAAACAATAGAACTTTGCTGGTACAGGTTTCATGGAACACCCTGTAAAGAGAAACATGGCTATATTTTGATTCTTATTTATATTGGCATCACCGAATCCACAGCCTACATCCTAAGTGTATTATGGGCAATAACTCCCAAATGATAAATATAGCCATCTATTGCTCATTTGGGGCCATCCAGCAGTGGTCTATGGCTAATGATTATGATGATATCCTAAGTATTTAGTTAGGTATTCTAATATTAAAAATAAAACTTACTAACAAATAAAAACGGCCGTTAGGCTTTGGTGAGTGTCTATCAGTGGTGACGTTTACTGGCTTAATACTTTTCAGGCGTTGAATGTCTGCTGTGTTTGTTTGAAGCCAAGAAAATATTAACAACGTCCGCGATGTTGCGAGATTCACTCTACTACGTACATTCACAGAATGAAGCGATTCTTTCGCGTTGACATCTCGACAAGGGCGGAAAGGGAATTTATCGAGCTCGTGAAAAATGATGCAGGGACGAACCAGTAGCCGTACCTGATTGCATTGTCTCTTAAAATGGTATTAGGAGACAACTTTGTGATCTATTTTTCACGGCGTGAGGTGTCTACGAGAGCTTTAAGTGCTTTGGGTGTTGGGGCGATTAGGCCTGCTAGGGATTAGGCCTATAGGCCTAAACGCCGAACAGTGCATTTAGAATTGAGCATTTAGTCCTGCAGGACTAATCGCTCAATGCTTTTATTATTATGGGCCAATTAGTCCCGATACTAATACTTTAAAATATTTAAGTACAGTTGGATACAAAATTTTGTGAAATGAAATTGCATTATATTAAAACAAAAGTTTTATTTATAAATATTATGTATAAATCAACACAAAATATTGACATGTTTATGTTAAATGTTTTTAATAAAAAAACACTACAGTTAAAATAATGCTATAGTGTTATACATAGTAATCACAGTAAAATCAACAACCAACATAACAATCCAATATACTCGTAAACTTAATCTAATAAAATTATTATATTAAAATTAACACTAAATAATAAGCTATGAATTTAAAATTAAAGTTTTTTTAAGTAAAAACAAACAGCTTTTGATTAAAAAAGTTTAAAAATAAAAAACAACACGCAAAATTATTACAAAATAATCACAGATCAATTGCAATTTAAAAAGTTTTACTACAACTAGGTTATTATATATAATATTATTTATCAGTCAGATGGCAACTATAACATAAAAAGTCACTCTTAATCAGTCTGTAAGTAAATATAAAAATACACAATAGTATTTAAAAATATCAACTAACTTAAGGTTTCATTTCTTTAGGCAATGACCAACACTTATTTGACCATGCAACAACTCTTGCAGTATAGGTATCTTCAATTCGTCTGTTGTTTTCAACAGTTTCTGATTTTCTTTTCGAAATGCGGATATGAGTTTCTCTCAATTTGGTACCAAAGTATTTGGAATCTTTATCTATTCCTTGAAGAAATTGACCAACGTTTGGTTTTCTTGGAATGTATTTCTTAATTCTCGCATTCCAAGATTCGACCACATTATTGGTTTTATCTAATTGATCAAAACTGCACCAAGTAGTTTTAAATTTATTATAATATAGGTAGATATGTTTAATGTTCCATAAAATAGAAATTAAAGAGAACAAAACTTTTGGATTCGACTGTACTTAAAGAGAAAAATCATTGGACCTAATTGCCCCATTCAAAAAGAACTCATCGGCGATTAGGTCTACATTCCATTTGTGGGCCTAACCAGCCAATGAATAAAATGCCTTTGAGCATTTAGGCCTACAGGCCTAATTCAGACCAGGCCTAATCGCCCCAACACTCAGTGCTTTATTAACAACAGACTTGTATTATAAAATAACGTACACGTTTGTAGGTACGCAAAGCGAGGCCGGAAATTGTTTAGCTTGACTTTGTTGCCTCGTTATTGCGTGGGTTGTCCAGACTAGGCCATTATGTTGGAATAAAATTATCATTATAATACATACACACTTGATTGTCTTTTTAGATTTCAAATTTCATCGGGCTAACAAAATAATTACTTAAACAAGTCTAGCTTTAAATCTGTACTTATTTTATAAAGAGGAAATATTTATTTATTTGTTTGTTTGAATTGAATAAGCTCCGAAACTACAAGATTTGATGATTTGAGTGATTTGATAAATTCTTACACCATAAGAATCCTAAACATTATTCCTGATAATGTCTTCAAAAATTTAGGATTCCGTATAAAAACCTTTAAAAATTTACCCCAACGTTTAAGTGTGTAAAAATTTATAATATTTGAAATTTTTGTTAATGCGACACATAACAAAAATTTACGTACCTACAAAGGCAAATTAAAACCTAAAAGGGTTTTTTTTACACGAAACCTATGTTGAATTTTATTTTCATTTCTTTATTTTATCATTAAGTATTATCAATATTGATTTTGTCTTGACACTTTACAGAGATACTGAAGTCAGCTTTCACAAGCTCGTTATCAAGTAAAGATATGGAAAAAATTTACAAATAAAGATAGTCCAAAAAAAGGTTGATTACCTATGCTTATGCACCCAGGTAGGGTACAGTGTAAGGTACCGAATAGTCATAGTCAACTAGCCTATACTTTGATATCTAAATATATTTTTTGAATTTATTTTCTAAAAATATTAATATCTTTAAACTTTATGAGAAATAGACAGATTTTTCTATATTGATAATTAGGAATAAACCAAGCAATACGTTATTTATTAGTGGACACACGCATAATTTAAACCGAAAAAGTAAAAGTCAGTCGTCTTTTTCCGTCTACCCGCAGTTTTTCAACTCGATGGTATCGACATGAGTGATGGTTCTATTTAGGTCGGTTTCTCCTAATGGGTCCATGCGATTGACAGCTTGAAGACAGACGAAGGTATTTTCGGGTGCCTTTCTAAGGGAAATGGTAATGAAGCTCCGTGTTTTTAGGAACTAGCTAGATCCACGGGGTAAAATAAAGGAGATTGAGGAACCACGCCAAATATGTGGATCTATTTTGAGAAAAAAGTACATAATAGGTGTGTTTTAATTTAATTTTATTATTTTTTTGCATGGGTTTAAATATAAATACTGATTTATTTTATTGAACGGCTGAAGTCCCGCTAAAATATTTCGTTCTTAAGTGGAACTAACTCTATACGTTACATAATTCGAATCTCATATCGAGTATCGAACGAATTATTTGACTTTTAGAAAAGTAGCGGGCTACCCCCATAATAAATATAATAATTCATGTAATGTAATAAACATAATATATGTATAATATATTAACATAACATAATACCTAAAAACCTGAAACTATATCTTTTAATTATCTTAGAGTAAGTACAGCTTATTTCTGCTGTATTATATACTCTAAGATACATTATTTTCTGTAAAATCCTGCAGTAATTTGTTCACATTAAAATCACTAAGCAAATATTCATACCACATTCAGGTAATTACTCAAAGAGAATATTCCGCACCAAAGATGCTTTCTAAAATGAGACCAAATTATCTACGACAATGTAGGTAGCGCCCACCAACCAATTAATACCAACATCGCCGTTCACGACATACCTACAGATAATGTTTCCATGAGGGTGTTAAATCTTCTGGAAACATCGAGAAATTAATGACTCCAGCTCATGTGCTGGTGACCTGTCTGTGTACAGACATTGTCACATGGCAATGTCTGTGTACACAGACTTTGTCACATGACAATGATTGCGATGTCATTAGAAACTGGTTTTCGTAATAATGAATACCAGAAACGAATACCAATGGTATTAGTTTATTGATATCATAAATTTCTATTCCTAAAGAATAATAAATTTGAAATGTTTAAATTAAATACTATATCTATTCCCAATGACTAATATAATTATGTTATATTGTTATAATTATATAGTTATGTTATTTACCTCTATAATAGTGTTCTTATTTCAAGGACTTTTTTTCTAATGTCGATCTCAGATCGCCTTGTTAAGGCTCCGACGACGGGTGAATTTCCCATACAAACAATACCAAAATTTTTAAAAGTGGTAGGAACCTAGATAAATACAATCTTATTACAAATAATAGCAGATCGTAAAATATGCTCAAATTACAAATCATTTTGGTATTACGTTTGTATAGTATTTGGGAAATACCTCCATGTCGGCGGCGCTTTAGCGTTACCTGAGAAGGGAGGTCGCTACCATCGATCGTAATTTCATGAAAATTTATCAACATCTATACTAAGACTACATTTACCACAGAAATGAAAATTCACTCCATTTTCTATTGTCTCGTATCCATTCAGAAGCCGTATTAAATGCCACCCTAAAACCAACCTTACTCCTTTATCACTAGGCGCTATTTCCTTTTTATGGATAGTCTTGATAATTTTTAAGGGCAAGCTCTATTGTACGTGAGATTTCGTTCGGAAACGGCGCCCTTTGCAAATGACTGAACCGGAAGTAGGTTGAGTATTATTTATGTTACTGAAATGATGATAATGACTGTAAACTCAACGCCATTGTTCTGGATAATATTTTTACGGGCAATTAGTATGGTAATAAAGCTTCTGATTATACTCGCTGTAACAATAATACAACTGAGTTGAGATAAAAATAATGCGTGTGAAGTGAAAAGTATATTTTCATAGAGATGATGAGAAACGAAATGGGGAGGCCTACGTCCAGCAGTGGACTATTATAGGCTGGTGATGATGATGATGATGAGAAACGTATAAAAATTCTAGATAACATTGTGAAGACTCTTGTTGACAAGATTAAAGTCAATATTAGGTTTTTTAGTCCATTTAAGAAAATATCTAAAATTATGGTATTGAGATTCCTTAGACAAAATCAGTTCAATTATGTCAGTTTTAGTTAAAAAAATAACAATATATTTATAAACTCAATTAAAAGTTTTCCCAAGTAGTCCCATTTTATGATGTCATACGGCTGCGTAGACGTAAAGTCTTAAGCTGATCAGCTTAAAATAATAGACTTTGTACTTTTTTCACGTAGCCAACTGACGTCATAACCTAGAGCTTAAACGCTGAACGTAGTGAAAGTCATATTGGCTTTCACTACGTTCAGCGTAGTGAAAACGTAAAGTGAACGTAGTGAAAGCCATATTGGCTTTCACTACGTTCAGCGTAGTGAAAACGTAAAGTGAACGTAGTGAAAGCCATATTGGCTTTCACTACGTTCAGCGTAGTGAAAACGTAAAGTGAACGTAGTGAAAGCCATATTGGCTTTCACTACGTTCAGCGTAGTGAAAACGTAAAGTGAACGTAGTGAAAGCCATATTGGCTTTCACTACGTTCAGCGTAGTGAAAACGTAAAGTGAACGTAGTGAAAGTCATATTGGCTTTCACTACGTTCAGCGTTTTCGTTAAATTACGCGCGACGTTCGAAAATGTAAAATTTAAAAACACTGTTACGTTCGAGTTATTTACTGGTTTATTAGCGCAATAGATTCGAATTGAGATACTTTGATAAAATCTGTGAGAACCGTATTTTTATCGCCTTCTTTCAAAAAGCCACATTGCAATGAAAACCAGTTTTTCCTATTCTTCTTCTAGCAGCTGCTAGCTTCATCACGAGATATCGAAATACTAGATAGAATTATGATATCTAGATCGAGAACTACCCTGTATCAGAAATACTTTATATCTATGGTATACAACGTAATTTATTAGTTACAATACAACATTTTCAAATCTGAACAAATAGTATCGTAGAAGAGTTTTTAGAACGTCCGAAAAATAGTTAAAAACTGCGATAAATACCTGTGTATTTTTATTATAGCCTAGTAGTTTTATAAAATGAAACAATCAATATCTTTATTGAAACATAGCCTCCATTGATTGTGTAAACACCGTAAGACTAACAGTAACTGAAGCGTAATGAAATCATGTTCCAACATCATTCACGTAGTAACGGCGCTTCCGGCTAACGACGCCGGATAAATAACGTACTTCCGGTTTGCCCCGCGATCGCGTCATTTCCACCTTACAGTCTAAAGAGGGATGTTATTGTTTTAGAAATTATCATCATCATCAGTCGTTTTATACCAACTGCATGCCATTCAAATATATAGGTTGTTGGGAGAAATCGCTTTTGATCGATAGTCTGATATTTAAGCGTTATTTTTTTAGAAAATTATTCATAAGTTAAGTGTGCAATAAAGTATGTATTATTATTATTATAGAAATGCTTGATAGGATAAATAAAAAGCACCCCACCTAATTCTGTTCGATTGTATTTTAATTGTATTTTTTTGTTGCTATAGTTTTTACACTAAAATTAACATAAATAAAAAAATCTTATATACGTTGAGATACTTGTACCTACCTAACTATGTTACTTACTTAGTCTTTAAAGAAGAATACATTATGTTGCCTGAAATTAATGACTATTATTATTTACTACTCAGGCACTCTTACCTTGTGGATATCCCTTCCACTCGCACTAAGCGGTTTTCCATACCTAAGGTGGAACCCGCTGCCTGCTCAAGACAAAATCTTTATTTAAAAAGAAAATTACGTATAAAAAACCGAATAATAAATTTCCACTTGAAATAATTGAGCAGACAATATACAAGTAGGTAGCTCAACTGATCCATATCAATAAAAGTCGGACGCATCCCCAAGTCGCTGGTTACCTGGTAGACAAGAGTCAAGGTCTCTCTGAGACCTTCGTGATACATCGTAGGCCATCGTAGGTTACATTACCTCTCCGTATTCAAGAGTCACGAGATCTCTTTAAGACCTTCGTGATACATCGTAGGCCACATCGCAAATAACCATCAAACAAAACGCCTATTGAACTGCTTGCCTATTCGCCTATTGCCTGCTTGTGTCCTTCAAGTCAGCAGAAAAACCTAATTTCTTACAAAGATTATACAAAGTAAATTACAAATAAATAACCGAATAAACATACTTGAAGCAATTGAGCTAAATGCACACAACCTACAAGAAAGAAAGATGTATTTATTTGGCCAAAACAGGTAGGTACAAGTATCTCAAATGATCCATATCATTAAAAGTCGGACGCATCCCCAAGAAGCTGATTAACTCTCCGTAGACAAGAGTGAATAGGTCGCTCTGAGACCTTCGTGATACATCGTAGGCCATATCGTACTTATTATCAAACAAAACGCCTTTTCAGGATAAAAACACTACTACTTACTTTACCTTAAAAAGATTGAAGTGAACAATTAATCAAAGTGATCAATCACTTTGTGACGTGTCCAAGAGTCCTGTAAGGTCTAAAGGAAATAAAGCACTTTGATTTTGATTTTGAACAACACTAAAAAATCTGGTTCAATCGCAATAATCGCATGGAACAGCTAAACTCCGCGTCATTTATTCACAAAAACGGCCATTAAGTCCGCCATTTTGTTTTTTAATTATTTTTCCCGCCTTCGGTCGTAACTTATGGGAATTTCCTTGATTTTCCGTTTAATTAACGATCTGCTATAATTAGTCGTTTGAGCCATTTCACTTTTATTACTCTGCCAATTTAAAGCTATTGAAGTTTTATGGAAACTCTTCTTGTTTTCATTAAACTTCTTTAAGTTTAACAACGCTAAAATATGCTAAAACCTAAATTCTTTGTATACATAATAATTTAATTCGTGGAACATCCAATTGATATCCATCCAATGATTTGAAATTTTAGAAGGCACCTGAATAGACCATGTCTATCTTGAAGATTTCCCTTTTCTTGGAAGACGGCATCTACCCGTCATACTTACCATTAGCCGTTGGTTGGGTGTATCAGGAATTTTTTGAAATTTTGGTTTGCACCTACCTAAATCGACGACAGATAGGTATTTGAAGACTTGTCTTTTGAAAGACGGTATGTAACCTAAAATCCGATCAGCATTCTGCAAAATATATTGCTAATTGCATAGAATTCCTACTCATTCACGAATTGTTTATTTTTGGGTCACTTTATCTATTTACTTACATATTATTAATCTTAGGTTAGTTAGTTCAAATGAAAGAACTATGTAGTTGTTTTGAATAAACACCTCATACAATATATATATATGTATATAATATATAAATATATATTACTTACCTATTGAAAGCTAATCGTATGGCATTTTTGATGATTAAGATATTCACAACGTAAATTCCAGTTCTCATTCGCGTACGTTTCGTAATTCTCCTCATGGTCCATAAGTCATTTGGTATAACTGATGGCACAAATCATTAACATTGACATTAATGTTGCAGGAACTTCTGGAGAAGCGCATCAAGCAGCTTGAAGACCAGCTGGAAGAGGAGCGGCGGCGGACGCAACGCGAGCGGATGGCCGTCTCTAAACTGCAGAACAAACTTATCAAGGTGAGCCCATTATCTACTACTCGGCGGACATGTTAGATACATAGAAAATACTTTTATACCACACAAAGAAAGAGCCAATGGAACCCAATGCAGCCGGCATTTTGGGTGCACTTCCAACTGGATACGGATCAGTTGAGCTACCTGTAGTTTGTTTGCTCTATTGTTTCAATTGTAAATACTAGTTCTAAATTGGTTACGAAGGTGTAATTTGTCTTTTTAAATAAAAGTTTAACCCTAAAAATAAACTTTGCAAAAATTACCTTTAAATAAATTATTATTCTTTGCAAAAAGGCGTACTATAGGAACACTGCGTTACACTGTGGTTACACCAATTTCAATAAATAAAAATCATTTTTAAATGTTGCGGGTAGATTGAAAAGTGAAGTTTGCTCTTCTCTACAAGGGAGGCACAGTTTGACAAGTCCATCATCAAGTGGCAAAGTGGTAGGTTAGCAGTTAATTCGCGACGTAGCAGCTTTGGCCCGCGGGTCCGTCTCGGCAAATAGCTAAAAGTTTACTGTCTGTCTGTGTTTGAATTTGTGCCTAGACTGTCCACTGGGATCTTAAATCTACTACTCTGTTGGTAAAGCTTTGGAATATTTATCTTTTCTCTGAAAATGTGTAATAACGATAAAATTTCTGGTAAGTGACTTCATAGATAAAGTTATTAGTTGTAGTTATCTTTTCATATTTTGATACAATTTAATTTATGTTTATGAATATCAAAGAACAATCAATAAACGCACCATGATCATTTATAGACCTGCTAAACAAATTTTTGATCTAAAGGCATGTATTTATTTATAAATTTCAAATACGAATTTATCATTGTTTATAAATACAGATTATTTTAATATTAAAAGGAACTCAAGAGACCACATCTTTTTTTAAGATTTACGGTGATTTTTGCTGTTTAGTTTTTAATATTCCATACTATAATTTATTACTGTATGTTGTAGTAATAATATTAAAGAACAATCAATAAACGCACCATGAAAATTTATAGATCCGCTAAACAAATTTTTGATCTTTGACACCAGAAAAATAAAGCCAAAGAATAATCGTTCCGTTTTTTCTTTGCCTTTTCCCAGTTTTAAATTTATGCTAAAGCTTAGGTACAAGAAATAAGGTTTTTCTTCTCCTAAACTGCAAATATACCAGACAACGTACTCCAGACATAAATCTTCTCAAAACTGCATACACGTGCATAGCCTCAAGTTCTCTGCAATATATGGCTCAAAGTTTAAATATCCACATCTGCATGTATTCCGGTTTCTACAGATTAACTGTTGAAACTTGAAGCTATCTTCATTAGGATTCCTCTCATGAAATTCTAGTTGTACAGAATTATTCTATATGTACAGAACCGAGTAGGAAATGTGTACCCAACACAAAACTGTCTATCACATTATTGTTTTTTAGCATAAAATTATTTAAACATAACAGTTCACTGTTTGATTTGAATACGCTATATATCAAATACCTGACATTATTTCATCAAATTTTACCCCCAAATGACTATCCTATCCCGAAATTCCTGGATTCCCCGCCGAATTCCACTGCCTTCGTAATAATGTAGACTGTAGAGAATGAAAAACAATCGCAAAAAAATCACGATAGCTAACTCAATTTTTGATCGATGGAATGCAAACCGGCTGTATTCACACAAGGTTCCGTTACGTAACGTCTCTTAAATTTAAGAAGAGACTTTATTACCTGTGGTGCTAAGTCAGATTATAATTAGTTTTATTTCTTTAGACTGCACTACAGAATAAGCTCTTAGAACTTAGTAAGTCTCTGTTAGTCTTAAAATTACCTATAATAACAGATAGAGTTCAGTTTTCATGAATTTATTTAGCTGTTGATACCAGAAGCAATATAAAAATCTATTTTGTGGTCTAATTGAATGACTCATTGATATTGTGAACGTGAAGTCTAACTATTCCAAATAGAACTTCTACTTCATCATATTCTGTGGTTGTGAAATCATTGATTATGTTGCTGAACGTAAAGTCTAAGTCTTCCAAATACTACTCACTCTACTTCATCAATACCTGAGCTGTAAGATATTAAGGAGAAGTTATGAAGTAATAAGACGATTTTTGAACACATTTCCTTCTTACCAACCCAACAACAAAAAGCGGGTTTAGATTTGTGAATAAGGTCCATCTCTCTGTGGAATTCAGAAATTTCCACTGATTCACTGCTTTATAACAGGTGGGGTTCGATTCTAAAGAATAGACAGTGGAAAGTTTTCTAATAAACGGTGGTAGCGTCGACACTGAAGGGTAGCGACTCCTCGAGAGTTGAGTGTTGTGGTTTCCGAGACTTGTAACCAGTTTCCATCTTCGTCAAAGATATTTAAACAATGACTGTACGTTACAAGACCTACCTAACAAAGTAATAATAGCCAATATCCAAAGCTGATAAGCAAAACTCCTTGGATAAGTATAAAATTATATTCAATTTTAATTGATAAGGACAATGAACTCCGCCGAGTCTTGGCGAACAAATTATGAAGCAGACTACCTAACTAGCAATTTGAAGTCATTCTAGACTCAGAACAATTTTATCAATAGAAATAGATGAGTAGTTATATCTATGTTTATAGTCAAGGGAATTCTCAGACGGGTGTGGAGCTTACTAAAGCTCTGAGCGAGGGGAGTCTTAATTAATAGAAGCCCAATATCGACAGGTTCTGGACAGTTAAGGCGAAACGTCACCTCACGTCTTGTTGATTAGGTACATTTCGGGATTTGTGCTACCTGGTACAGCGCTATATCGGGAATATAATAGTAGAACGATACGAGGACTTTTGTCAAATGGCCTTTGTCTTTTGACTTGCAGTGGGTTGAATATTAGTAACTGGTTTCTGTTCGCGGTTTCGCGCGTATTGATTCTATGGATGCAGTTAAAAAGTCCCTACGACCTACGTTATTCCAGGTATAGGAAAAAAAAAGAGAAAGGAAAAAATCATTAATTAAATTTAATTAATTAACTAACTAACACAATGGATTGCTAAATTATCTGAATAAATAAAATGAATCATGATTGAAATGACTACAACACCTACAACGCAAAATTTCAGCCCGATCAGTTCTATAATTTTGGCGTGATGAATAACTAACATACAAAATATATTATGTAGGTATGTGTATGTTTGTTACTTCATACACATTGTTTGTTCCTGTTATCCAGCATTCATTACTACAAACATTCGCTTTACATATTCACATAATAACTGCGAGCAGCCAACTCCCAACAGCAATTATCATGCATTAAAAACTATAGAGTCGACCGTAATCAACTTGATATTGTTCGTAGTTCTTTATGTTTCTAAACTACAAAATTAAACCAGCTGCCATATGGAACTGCTAAATTGAAAATACCTGAAAAAATGAAAACAACTTTGTGTGCTTTTTATCTGTCTTTTGCGATTGAGCGGATTGTATTTAACCCGCCATGTGACGTGACTTTGACTTACGTGGTTTGTGACGCCGGTCTTACGGACCGGGTTTTTCAAATCGAGATTTTCCTAAATGGTTTTACTTTATGGAACTTTTACTTATACAGATTAAAAAGGTATGTTTTTTTTACAATAATGCAATGGTATATCTTAAATCACATATCGTTTAGTTATCTTTACGCTTACGTACTTAAAACATTAAAAATAACCAAGTTTTTTCTAATGCTCTTTTAAAATATCAAAATTTTTAACAAAAATCTTATTTTCTTATCTAAATCAGCCTCTGCTAGTTTTATTACAATAGGAACTATAAAAAAGCTAATAAAAAAAGTACCCATACTAAACACAAAAGCATAAAAAAACTTCTTGAAAATCATGAGCTTCTTCAGGAGCCAAGCAGCTTGAGGATGTTGGCTACATGCTCTAGGCACAAATATTTCTTGCAAAGGTGGCAAATATATCTGGTTTTTCAGTTGTTTTGCCACCCCCAATCAAAGAACCGACCATATCTTGAAGGACCTGCTGTTCCAGGAACTTTCTCCAAGTCTTTGTCTGATCAGTCGAGGCAAGTTCAACTGAATCTGTCGTTTTCTGATATGAGGTTCTCAATCAATTCTCTAAACTCTCAATGAAATAGCGGCTTCAAATTTTTGAGTTCGAATTATTGCCCTTATGTATACCCGTACCTGACTATTTAGTATCTAACGATTCCCGATCGCTCAAATCCTCTTCGCTGTTTGTATTTGGTATATGATCTGGAAGTGGATTTTCTGGTTCGCCGACTTTCAGCTTCACTATACTATTATTGTTGTATTATTTCCTTATCGGACATTAATTCCTCTTTCAGAAGGGCTTGTAAACGACGGCTCTCACGTTCGTAAGACAAGATTTAGAAATAAAGCAACAAATACGTATGAACTGAGTGAAATATATATAAAGATATGCAAAAAGATAATATATAACGGAATAATAACAATCACAATAACTATACTATAAAATTAAACCAAAATAGATAATTATACTTATAAATAATTGATTATTAAAATAAATAACTCTGAAAATTTTACTTACATAATCTGTGACCCCGGTCCCACGCACCGGGTTGGCGTCAAAACTCATAGATGTGCGTTAGCCTCGCCAATGCAGAGTGTACTAACGGTGGGGTACGCGAAATCAGGAGAGTACACGAAATCGCAAGTTAATTCGATAACGGGTAAAAAAGTTATTCGACTTTTTCGATCCACCCGGTCTCACAGACATATAGGTCACAAATGGCGGGTTAAATAGAGAGAAAGTTTAAATACCAAAAAGTGACACAATAATTAAGCTGTAATTTTTTTCTTACTTTTGTAATTTTCGAGCTCCCTTTTGTGTTACGTCTCGATATACTGTTTTTGTTATTATCATTTTAAACTTTCTTCTGTACCTATTTCTAAATAAATGATTCGATACGAGAGATAAAATACGAGAGGCTAGTAGGACTTTGTAATAAGTTTAAATTACTATTTGTAATTCGAATACGAGTTACAAATTACTTACTATTTGTAACTTTGTGTTCGTTATATCAGTTTCCATTCGTATCGCTTGTATATAAAAGAGCGATTTAAAATTTAAACCTTTCAAAAACCCTGCCCTTAACCCACAAGTATATGTACCTATCTATACAGAAACAATCAGTCTATTGTAAATCCAGCGTCACAATATAATTGCTTCAATCTGAAAGGTAATATTTAACAAGTCCCCAGGGTCTGTTCGGTATGTCCATAAAGTTTAGAAAGCAATGGATGCGGTTTTCGAGAGATTTTACAACATTATAATTATAAGCCAAGTAATTTGTGCACAACAGTTAATGTAAATAGGTTATCATCAGTTATTATCACATAACAGTCATCAGTCTGATTTCCTGCTTAGCCTAGTTAGGAAGCTGATGGAATCGTTAAATTATAAATTATCTGTGTTAAATTATCTCAGCAAACCACAAAATGTACAATTAATGATTCTGGCTACCGTTTCTTTTATTTATTTTTTAATTTTCGAAGCACAAGATTTTTATGTAAAAATTTTTTTGATTGTAAATCGTAAGAAAAAAAGTAAATACATAATAAATAAAAATCGGCTTGCTCTGACTAGACAAATTTAATAGACAGTTCCGAATTCTATGAATATATTTCCGAGGAACCTACAATAAATTTTATGAATTATAAAATTATGGTCTTTTGTTTACTTGTTTATACACAAACAAAAACACACCAGATTTTATTCAATTCCAGTGATATAATGTCTACACCAAGCTGTTGGCATCGGCATCACCAATAATCTAAAATTGTCGATCTGGGAATCCTATTGATACATTATGTAGTTCTTCATAACATTATTGTTCTGATTGTGAAATTGCAGAAAAGTTGCACATCACATTTTCATGGAAATATCTAATACCATCTGTTTCCCCTTGATTGCCCCCCCATTTTCCCCCAAGATATGAACAAACGAAGAATTCAATCAACTGCTTCCTGCAACAAATCCTTTAAAAGGTTTCAATCACGCGATGACAGATTGTCTTTGGATAGAGTTATTGGCGCTATTGATTGTCTATGGTAGAAGGGTGGCGGGAAACAGGGAATGAATTAAAAGGTTCAATGATTTTGCAGTACCTAATATACAGCGTGAGCATAAAATGTAAGTTTAGTTATAAAATTAAAATTTAATTTCGAAACCTTAACGAAACACTTTTGGAAATATCCATTTCTGGAATTGAATTAGAAGACACTTATATTTTATAAAACTTAAAGTTTGAATGGATGATTGTTACCCAAGCTATAAATGCCGAACCAATCAAGCTAAAAGTTTACATTGTCGCATACAAAACACATTATTCGTGTATTTTCTATTCTATTGTTATTTCACAAGCTCTGCTTAGCTTGCGATTTTTTTTTGTATTTATGTTTGTATTCTTTATTTGTTCGTATATTTCCTCAGATTTTTCCACTTAACTTTATAATTCTAAAAGTGCCTTCGGTGCTCTCGGTACAAATATCTTGAAGTTACAGAATCAAAGATTTCATTGAAAACAAATAAGAAGTATTCCAATAAATGAAGTGAAGCCGTCGCCTGCTCTCTAAATTGTGTTGCCGGTGTTGCCACATTGTAAATACGATGTAATTAACGTCGCGAATCGCACGAGTACATTCGAATCGGCGGCGGTATGTCTCTGCGTGAGGTAGATGTGGTAGAATGTTGGTATGGTACAGTCGAGACGAAAACACGGTCAGTATTTTTCTATACTACGAGTTAAGCGTATCGTTCAGTTGTGATTATTTTAGCACTTTTAAATGAAAATGTGTTAAAAATTTTGATCGGCAAACATGTATGAGATTTAACACATAAGTGATATATCAATTTGGTTCGTTTTTAAGTTTTTCCAATAAAGATCAAAAAAAAATTAATGAAAATCAATATAACCTAATTATTTCTTATTTTATTATAATTTATGATAAATATTTGTGGTAAAAGCTTAAACGCTGGTCTTGAAGCTTATTTTGTAAGACTGTAAAATTGATCACTCAGACGACGCACGTGTTTAAAAATCTGAGTATCTCTTCGACATAAAACTACAATACGCTCCTAGTAGAAGGTATCATCATTAGCCTATGTTAGTCCACTGCTGGACATAGGCCTCCCCTAATAAGCGCCACAGCGCCCTGTCTTCAGCTTGCCGCATCCAGCATCTGCCTGCAGTCTTTCGCTGATCGTCATCTTACCTAGTAGAAGGTATTACACTAGGTATAATATAGATATAAATGTTTAAATAAGTTGTCACGTCCTTGTGCCCGTATATGTACCTTTAAAGAACAATGTTTCCTATTCGAGTGTTCTAAAATGTCTGTTTTAGCACTAGACAAACTTAATTGAATTATTTAGTGTAGAGGACCTATCGCTCGTTTACCTACTACAATCTACCGAAAGCGTCATGCGGCTATAAGCTGCAAGCACTCAGCATTTCGAGTCTAGCAAGCATTCCTTACAGCATCACTACATACCTAGTTTAAAACAAAGTCGCTTTCTCTGTCCCTATACATAGGGAGTATATGCTTAAATCTTTAAAACTACGCAACGGATTTTGATGCGATTTTTTTAATAGATAGAGTGATTCAAGAGGAAGGTTTCTGTACCAGCTTTGCACCCGTGCGAAGCCGGAGCGGGTTGCTAGTTGCACTATAAGAATAAGTATCTAATAAGTATGTTGTGAAGCTGTGAATTCTAGCATTCGTTATTTCAAATTATTCGTCCTTAGGTGCTATCAGGGAGGCCTATGTCCAGCAGTGGACTAACATAGGATGATGATGATGATGATGATGATGATGATGATATGCATCATCATCATCTTCACCAGCCTATAATCCAGTCCACTGCTGCTAATTAGTTTTCAGCTAGTTTGATCTACTTGAAGAATGATGCAATTACCTCAATTGCTAATACTAGGTCTAGTTTGGTTCTGTTATTTATTTGTTATTTACATTTATTTTTATTTTGGTACTAAATAAAGTATCTTACGGCCAATCAGCGTCAAATACCAACAATGCTGCCAACCGTAACTATACAGAATCATACCATCAAAACAACGTGATTAACGGGTGCAGGTGGTCAAAACAGACCAGAAGGAATCTAGGTGAGGAATAACCTGGAAGTGTTCCAGAAGCAGGGGACAGGGGACTGACGACTCTGTTACTAGATGGATAGGGTAGATAGTAGGATGTATAAGTTGCTTCTGAAGTCAAGAGAAGTATGTGCAGATTACCCGACCAGTCAATCTAGTTTCTAACTTTCTAGATTGGTAAGTAGGAATTTCGTTGAAAAAAATCAATACTTGAACACGGATATACAAAAGGAATTCCGACCAAAATTTCTACGAATTACTTACCTTACCGACTATCGAATAAATTTTATTGTCTATAAGATTTAAATATTATGGCTTAGTAATAATAAAATAAAGAAGTAATAGAGTTACTAAGCTTACACAGTGAAATAAAACAATAACCTATAAATTTATTTTTGTACACGCGAAAAGTGTTTGGTTTTAGTGAATTACGTGACAGGTACCAAAGTTCTTCACTTATAAAAATCACAGAAAAACACAAAAAATCTGTAATGAATTGCCAGTAAAATACTCCCAATACAGAATACAAACACGAGAAAAACAATGTCCGCAATGCACAAATTGCACAAGCTAGCTTGCCCCGGCATGCACTGGTCACGCATTCCGTCTTTGAGCTGCGCGCACGCATACCCCGCGGCTAATTAGCGACGGGATTGATTCATTACGCGGGTTCCCTCGCAATCTGTTGCGGTTATATGTGGAGTGGAATTATGCTGTTTTGTTCGGATGTTTTGAATACTTCGCGAATGCTGTAGATCGAAGCAAATGGCGGCTAAACACGATCAAGTAAATACTACTGGGAAATAAATCAGACACTGAGGAAAGACTGGCACAATACAAAATCATGCATGCACCAAGTTACTGGTCGAAAAAGTGGTAAGTAATATAACATGATATATATAGACTTAGAATAATGGTGATAATTATGATTTTTATTATAAATAGCAAACCCAAATAACAATAATCAACAGCAACCACTGACCCCTCGTGAAATATGCGACCATTTCCTGAAAGCGACGCCATATTTGGAATCCTGACATATGCCGTAGGGAGCTCGTGATTCGGTGCTGATGATAGCGCTCAATCATTGCTATTGGAGTGAGCAACGAAATGAAATGACGAATTATATATGGGAGTTTGAAATGGACATTTTGACGAGTCCATTGTGAATTTGCATGATCTGCTGAATGCATACAAAAATATCACCATAAAGATTATCATTTTTCCATTTTTGTGATGGTTGGGATATTACTTTCAACAATAAAACTGCATAACCATTTGGTAAATGAGTTACCAGAACTATCTATCTACCTATAATGTTATATTAAATATATCAATCATCTACCTATAAAAGAAGCTCAGATGATGGTTCAATATTAATTTATTTTATATTTTGTTAGGAAAAAATGCAAGCGACTAAGTCGAGTTTTTTTTACTTTTCAAATGATAACTTGTATAATGAACTTTGAGCTTTCATGTAGGTACCTTACAGGATCTATACCAAGATATATTTTGATCATCACTCACCTTTCGACTTCAAAGCCTCCTCATTCACCTTCACTAATAATTTTTGCCACTCATAAATTCATAGGCAATTCTAATAAAGGGCAGGTACGCATGTATAATCATGATGCTGATTAAACAGTGACACCCCCTTAATTAAGGCGCGGTATCGACTGGGGAGCTCTTTGCTTGAATAAAAGATATACACGTGTGCCCTCGACCTAACCTCTTTTGCGACAGCCTAGTTTTCAAACTGAAAAAGAAAAACTATATATTGAGGCCTACCTTAGTTTTGTTGATGAGTGTAAGCTTGAAGAGCGATGTATATTTATCGCTAATACTATTATAATGTATATATCGTTCCTTTTTTGCTCTTCATGAGTTCACCCCAAAGCTGTGGCGCAATAGTTCGCCACTTACACTTGCAGCTGCTAAGAACTAGGATTATCTTCTGGGTGATATCTAGAAGTTCGTCTGGGCTGAGCAAGTTTTTGCCCGGATGGGTGCTACGTATTTGCATTGTTGCGATTGCAATCAGTGTTGCGCAATCTCCTAGCAGATGAAGAGGCGTACAGTAATTATATCGAGCTGTAAAGAGCTGCCTAAGGGAACATATCAAAGGCAGAGCAGTAGCTTGCTTCAAGGTATTTTATCACCTCCGCAGCGCCTGCTAAGTGTAATGATTATCGCACAACCCCATTCTTAGGGAGGCCAATGTACAGCATTGGACGCTTAAGAATCTGAATATAATTTAGACATTTCACGGAATACTTTGAGTTTTATAAGGTCATGGATATCATTTGATAAAATGTTGATAGATGGATGATGAAAACAAGATATAACTAAATGGTAAAAGAATTAGCGGCCTAATCACCTAAAACTATTTCTTCTAGGCAACAAAAGCTTCAAAATTAAGACTAAAGGCGGTGCAGATACATACGAAAAAAATCTGAAACAAACTAAAATAATCCTAATACATATATACTGAATAGAAACATACAAGTCACTAATACATATCAACAAATACCCAGTAGTCGATGTAGGTAGATAATTATAAGATATATAAACCAACATATGAACAACAAAACTACACAACTAGTAATAAGTAAAACCCAAACAAGGACACTCCCAAAACGCCACTAACCCGATTATTTTAAAAATAACAGCTGGTTCGTTATTTGCATAAACAGGATTGCCCTTTGACATGAAATCCCAAATTAGGTCCCTTGAACCCTAGATGTAAACCGGCGTAACTGCTGTAGTGTGAAAGGACAGTGTCGACTAGAGCAGATTTTCTTTCTTTTCTTTCTTTCTTTCTTTCAAAACATTTTCTTTCTTTCTTTCTTTCAGGACGCGAAACTTGTGTTACTGTTACGATAATGTCAACGTCATCAACTAAACAATAGTAATCTAATCATTGGTTGATACATACAAAATAATATTGTATATCTGAATTGGTAAAAATCGGGACGCTTTCTGCTGGTATCGGTATGGATCAGTTGGGATATAACCTGTAAATTGATTGCAACAGTCTGAATCACTTCAGACGTTCAATCGCTTCAATTCTAAATATACTAGTTCTTATTTGGTTCTGCTATTTAATTCTTATTTTCTTAGTTAATTATATTCATAATTCGGAAGCGTGCCCAAGACGCTGGCTGAGCAATGCACAATATTGCAGGAATATTGTACCAATTATGTTATCTGTGGTACCAATAATCTACAATATTGTAGATCACTTCATCTCCACAGTCTTAGCGCTATAGTGGAAAGCATTCTTCACCAAAAAGGTTCTCATTTTGACGCCACATTTCAACGAAATTAATTTCCAGATTTTGTGGGCAAATGACAAAATATAATTCCGGCTCGGACAATGTTTATTGCTTGTTGTGGATGGCGGCAATTTGACCTTTATGACCTCTTAGGACTTTGGGATTAGGTAATTAATTGCTTGGATGATGGCTGGACGTGCCGATTCATAGCATCTATTAATCAGTCCTTAGATATTTTGGTTAAGTTTTAAGAAGCTGAAGCTTGGAGTTGATATGTTTATAAATGAATATCAACAAACTTCAAAAAAATATCAACTTTAAATTACTAAGTAGTTTAATTCCGAGAAATAGCAAGAAATGGCAGTTTTAGTGAGCAGACTATTATAAGGGAGAAAGTAGGTATATGATTAACAAAAGAACTATAAAAGTATGTTTTCCAGAAATACGAACTCTACGTAAACCTACATTTACATTGCCTGACGCCTGACAAACACATGGCTGGTATTTTTTTTTATAAGGCGCCATCTGCTAGAATGCTTCTGAACCACATTGTTACCTAGTTAAAAATCCAACGTGCGCGGAAGTCGTTCAATCTTGCACAAGGCGTAGCATAGATCCAAAAGACATTACATTAGGGACACCAACCTTAAAAATTTTAAAAATCTTGTAAGTAATTAGATATAGTATTTATGTTTATTTCTATGCACTGTACAAATGTTTATGTGGTTTTTTTTGTGTGTATTATTTATAAGGTACCAACTGTGCTGAAGTGATGTTTTTTTTTACAATGGTAGGTAAATCAAAGGATTAGATTAGTAAAGACTAACTAACAAAGAAAATTACAATGGAATAACTAAATTTGAACTACTATTATACAATTGAAAGAATTGAGCTAACTGCAGGCTGTTGCAAATAAACTGCAGGTAGCACAATTGACTGATATTAATACCAGTTGGAAGTATACCCAAGATGCTGGCTGCATTGCCTTCCTGTATGGCAATGATGCCGGCACCACATGCCGTGTGGTGCCGGCATAGAATTGCACCACCCCAACTCTTCCCGTGGGAGTCGTAAGAGGCGACTAAGGGAAACACAGCGAGGACGGGCAGCAGCGCCCTCTGTAGAACAATTCCACCGAACTGCGATCCCCAACCCGCATGCCCAGCGTGGATTATGGGCAATAACCCCCAAATGATGAATAATGCCACATATGGCGCTCATTAGGGGAGGCCTATGTCCAGCAGTGGACTATATAGGCTGATGTTGTTGTTGTATGGCAATGATGTTATTTCATTTATAATTATTAATAAGAAAATACTTTTACATGGTTTGAACAGAAACCATCCCTTGGTAAGGCTATTAAAATCTCAAATTGAATGAATAACCCCTGTGTATAATTATACAAAACAATAAATGCGATACGCAGTACAGACCCTTCGGGGTCTCTCGGTCACGCTCATTTACCTCCTAATTGTACTTCGAATACAGTTTCTAGGGAAACTTGGGGTCTGTCTTGAGGTAGGAAAGCGTATCTGCACTTTTTATTTATTTATTTAGACACCAACTGGTGTAATGCAAATTATTTTAGACGCACTGGTCGAAGCGACGTTTGATCCGAGAGCTGGTCGCAGTGCATTAGCATTGCCATACAGCGAAGCAATTCAGCCAGCATCTTGGGTACTATCTAGTATTGATATGGATCAGTTGAGCTGTAGTTTGTTAGCAACAGTCTGCAGTTAGCTCAATTGTTTCAATTGTAAATACTAGTTTTAATCTGGTTATTTAATTGTAATTTTCTCCGTTAAAAATGCTTTTACCCGAATAAAAAAATTACTCGCGAGATTATTTTTTTTATTTCATCATTATTTTTTACTTCATGAATGATGAAACGTTGGTGTTCTTCAGTAAACACTAGGTTCTTAGTTGAAACTTTCACATTTCTATTTATTTAAAAATTTTATGTCACATACCCCATTCTGATAAACCAAACAACATATGATGAAACGTTGGTGTTCTTCAGTAAACACTAGGTTCTTAGTTGAAACTTTCACATTTCTATTTATTTAAAAATTTTATGTCACATACCCCATTCTGATAAACCAAACAACATATGATGAAACGTTGGTGTTCTTCAGTAAACACTAGGTTCTTAGTTGAAACTTTCACATTTCTATTTATTTAAAAATTTTATGTCACATACCCCATTCTGATAAACCAAACAACATCATACTCCCTGGATCTTAACAGTTTCTAACATTTTGATTTCTAACGACGAAACACGTCTCATAATAATTCGGGACCCCTTCTACCCCTCTCCAATTAAAATAACCTTTATGACTCACAAAATAAGGTCGTTATATTCCTATGCGGGGCTTAGAGGTATTTGGGCATAATTTTAAATGGGAAAGTTTCCTTTCAGCTCAAAGCCTCAAGGAAATGTTATAATTAAAATTTAGTTTTCTTATTTGGGCCGGGGTTTTTTGGTTCCTGAAATAATTATCTTAAGGCACCGGCGATGGGTGAATTTCCCATGCAAACATAATAATAAAAAATAAACATTAAACTTTCTTTAATTTCAAGAGGTTTTAGGTACAGTACCAAAATAATTTATAGTTAGGACATAATATCACCAATAACTGCTATTATTTGTATTAGATTAATATTTATTTAGGTTCCTACAACAAGCTTTTTTGAAAATACTTATCTACACAAATACTAAGAAAACATGTTTTCTTTGATGTATAAATGCGATTAGGAAATTTTTTTTTTACAAAAGTATTTTTCATTACTCTTACTCGGAAAGTAGGTCTGAAGTGGCCTGAAGAGCGGGTCGAAAGTGATACTTTTCAACCCTAGGGAGAATCATTTTCAACTTACAGCAATCATAATTCTATAGAACCATGATAATGGCAGAATGTGAAAAATAATAGCTGATGCTAAAGAAAATGGTGGGTTTATTCTCAAGTTACAAATCTAATTTTGGTACTACAGCTACAATTGTATGGGAAATTCATCGGTCGCCAGAGCCTGGTTGGTGTTTATTTAACCGCTTTAGAAAAGTAGCTCATTTTTTTATATGTATCTAAACAAATAGTTATAGTCCAGTCCAGTCCGAGCCTATTCAATACAAACAAAATAACAACCAAACAATCAAATCTTTCGTCTTTATAATATTAGTATAGACAATATCTATATTATAGATAGCTTAGGCAGAAATACCAAATTGCCCTTGGTGGACATAAAACTCTATTTTGCACCATTGCATTGCTTTACATTGCAGTAACTAACGCGTCGTTTTTCTAGTTATGATCGGGTTATCCCCAGTTACAGAAATCATTATAGGTTCTACTATAATACCTATATGACTTACCCTATAACGTTGATCCATGATATCAAGGAGGGTACACACGTCTGTACTCATCAAACTTAGGGGATTCAATTACACGGATCTGATGACCCGGCGCCCTTAGCCCTTGTTTCAGACAAGATCTTAATGTATAGTTGTGGGCCTTAGTGAACGCACTATGGGTAAAGACGCGACGGTTATGTCACTGTAGATTTAGACGATAGAAATTAAAAGTAGTATTTGGACAAATACGTTGGTAACACAAAACTAGATGAAAAACACCGAGGTCTGAAAGCTAAGTGGCAGTAATGGTAGGTAATTGTAGGTGTATCGAATAGTAAAGTGATTTATTTCCTTTGAAACTTACAGGACTCTTGTACAGGTCACCAAATTTTAAATTTATGAAACTAGGAAATAAAGTGACGATTTTTCGATAACTTCTATCTATTTAAGGTTAAGGCTTGAATTGAACCAGAAAATTTGGCTTATACCCACGAACGTTCAAGTGGTTATTCCCCCAGAGGTCCGCGACTCTTTTGTTTTAAAAAAAATATAGGTTCATACCATTTACCTTGTTCGTTTGTAGTTTTCGAGTTTTGACAAATGTGTGCTAAGTCCGTAATTTGAAAATAAAAAAACAAAAAAAATAGATTAAAGACATTCAAATGTAACTTGGAAACACAGAGCACAAGTATGTAATAGAAACGTCGCAACATCTCGTCCCAGTGCGTAAACCGACGTCTTGTCTGTTACGATCTCCAGCACGCGCTCGTCCTGTAATTGTTTCTTATTCATTACACATTGGACACCATAACGTAAATATGAGATAGTTTTAATGAGTATTTGAATATGAATATAAATTTATTTGTTAAAAGACTTACACGCACTAAACTAAGACTAAAGTACATAATAAACTAGGATTAAAATACAGAGTGCGTTGGTTGACCAGCGTTGGTATCAACCAACGCTGGTCTTTCTTCAGAGCCAGATGTTGCATTTACTTGTATTGGTCGCAGCGACTACCTTAAATAATGTACTATTTAATAAATATCATCACACCCTTTACATCCACGAAGGATGGTTCATCTGGTGTTTGTACAAGGGCACTTTAATATATGACTTTTAAGCTCAATACGCAGGCGGCCGCAGTATTGCCACTTGTGGGCCCAGCCAGTCTACCTTAAATATTAACGCGGCCCACAGAAAACAAGTGAAGATCGAATTGTCGCTTTCCCACTTTTTATTTCTTTAGCATCAGCCCGTATTTTTCACATGCAGCCATTATCATGATTCAATAGAAATGTGATAGCTGTCGGTTGGAAAAGATTCTCCCTAGGGTTGAAAAGAATCACTTTTAATCCGCTCTTCAGGCAACTTCAGACTTACTTTCCGAGTAAGAGTAATCAAATATAATAATAATAACCAAAAAAAAATTAAAACTAATTTGCGTCTCGGGGCTAAATAAGTTACTTCCTACCCTAGGGTAACAATGTAGGTACTATTATTCTGGGATTGTAAATTTTCTCAGGACATTATTATCAGATGATTGTGAAACCCTGAGATATAAACTATCTTCACACAAACCCCAACTTTTCTCCCACTTCTCGGAAACCGCAGCAAACAGGTGCTGGCAGGCGGTCCAGGGGAACACAACATGTTTATGGGACACGCTTTGATGTTCGGATGTGGTGAAACAACGTTTTATTGATGTATTCGTTGTGTTAGCTAGAATAATTAAGACGTGGTTTGGTAGAATTACTAGTTTTAATATTGTGTGATTAAATAATGTCCTGAAATCATAAAAGAGACATAGATTATGCAGTTTTCTGCTGCTCACAAAGTATAATTAAAATATGAAATACAATACCTTTTGCAAAAGTAAACCATTTTTTTTGTTACATTGTTTATTTTAAAATGAACAGGCGAAAGCCTTTACCTATAGCCGTATAGCTAGTCTTACGTTTATCTTATTTTCTTTAGTTTAGTGTAAAATACACGTCTTTACTGGTCAGCCATTTTCTTTTCCTTTCCAAAAGTAAACAAACAGAAAATAGGCTGAAAAAATCTTTTATGAAAACCGTATCAACATCCGTCGCGTAGTTTTAATGATCTAAGCATACATGAACAGACAGACAGCGGCAAGCGACTTAGTTTTATACTATGTATCGATAGAATACCACCAGAGCTCCCGGGAAAAATAGGCAGATCATACTTGCATTTGTACTGAGGCGGGAATAGAACCCGCAACCTCCTGCGTCGCAGTTGGACCTTCGCCTACCGCGCCACAGCGGTCATCATCGCGCCACAGAGGTCGTCAACCTTATAGATCTGGCACTTAAAAACAACAATTCACAACAGCGTTCCCGGATTAAGTTTGCAAAGGTAGCTGTGGTAGCTCAAGTTGAGCTACCACAGCACCAGCCCGTCAGCCCACTTGTCATTCCGCCCAGCATCGTCATTTGTTACGGCATTATTCGCACCTGGCACAAACTGACCGCAAACAGGAGGTGGACATATAAATTAATATTGGGATTACTGGCCTTTGTTGAACGCTAAAATGCCGCTCAAGCTCACCTGTCTGGAATATTTTGGGTGAAACTTTCGAGTTTGTTTGATTTTCTTTTTAGTTAGGTACATACGTATAGGAATTGTTCCTCGAAAAAAAGATTAAAAGACAAGCCAATATACCATGACGCTATGATGGTGCATAGCCATGTTGGTTAGTGTAACGTTTATTTGATTTCTTTAATATCCAGTCCAGTAACTGGACAGCCATATTCATCCCCCACCCCACAAGCACGGGGGGGGGTGCTTGTTTAGTTAGTCCCAAAAACTCGATCGCTACTAACATTTAAGCACGTCTGACAAAACCTTTCTTCTTCTTTTTGGCTCTGCATCTAGTTTGATACAAATCTACCCATGTCAGTAAAATTGTTGCTCCCATTACAAAATGCTGCATCCGCCATTTTAGCGCCATTCTTCTCACCCTAACCGCTTCAACGGTCACTGACCGGTCCTCAGATGCCCTGCAGCGTTTTACGACAATTTTGCATAATAAATGCCAATAAAAATGTATAAAACTGTAGACCGACCAACTCGTAATCCGTACAATATGTTTTTACCCATGTCAATTTGGCCAAGCTTGACATTAATGTTAAAATTGAGTTAGAGTTCTGATAAATATCTTACCTCTAAGTCCCGTCAAGAAACTATGTTTAGTCTTTGATTTAAACTTTATTAAAATTGTAAGTAAAAGCATACAAGAAAATGTTCTTCAGCAATGAAAAACAACTCAACCGATTTAATCGTGTACTTACCTTACCGTGAGTCTAAACGCGTTTAACACAACTGTTCCATATTTCAAAGCCTAATTACAACATTATTAGACTCAGATTCGCATTACCAGAAAATGTGTTTTGTGTTGTGGTGTAAGTGACGGTTTGGAATGTTGCATCATATTCTCATATTATTTATACAAGTACCTAGTTCATTTATTATTTATTATTTAGACGCATTATGAATATAAGAAAAGTACTAAAGTCATTTATAACGGGATATTTACCATGATTAGAGTTTTGAGTTTTCCAATATTTCGGCACAGTTTCATGCGCCATGATGAGAAATATTGGAAAACTCAAAACTCTAATCATGGTAAATATCCCGTTATAAATGACTTTAGTGTTAATAACTACGAAAGTTTTTATTATACAAAAGGAACGACTTTCCTAAGTATGAGAGAAAGCCTTTTTCTTATGAAGTTTTTCACAAGTAAACAGCAATATGCTGTTGCAGCTTATTGAAGTTTTTTTCCTTTAGATTTTTGACATACACATATGTTCATGAGAAAAATATCGTCTTAAACAACCGTTTTGTATTGTCAAGGTAAAAATTAATCGGACTGGAGTTAACGGGACGCAAAGCAAAAAGGCATTTATGCATAAATATCATGTTTTTGGGACCGAGGCAGACTCATAAAACGCTAACGTTGCCCAGCGTAGTCGTAATTCCGCAGCCTTATTGTCTAACTTAAAATCCATTACCAGTGAACTTCAAACCGATCACCAGTTGTAGACCCAGTCAGAATGTTGTCGGTATTGTCTAACTAAGGTATTCAACTGGTCTTCGTTTTAAGCTATTTACACAATATAAGTGACAATCGAAGTCCAGGCGAGGTTTAAAATGCCAAACTGAAGCCGATTACGATTACCAGTTGAGTAAGACAATAAAGCCGTAGGTATATACCAAATTCTTACCGTATTTTACTTAACTTAAGAACTGTAATATAGAATGAGAAAATGTAAATAATTTGACATAAGATACAAGCATACTAAAATAGGGGCTTACTTCTTTGCGACTTACGCATTCTTATAACATAGACCGAGAACTTTCCGCAGAATTAAATCTGCGCATATTTGTACGAACATTAAAATTACATGCAGACATTCAGATTGTGAATACATTTCCTGCTGTTTGCGGCGGGAACTGAACGCTTTTACTTTACAGTTACTCTCTTGGCACTTTGTTTTATGCTGTCTCAATCAAAATATGGTTGATTGAAGAAAGTATGTCATACACTGGCCTGCGAAACTAAGCCATCAACATCATCACCAACCTATAATAGTCCACTGCTGGACATAGGCCTCCCCTAATGAGCGCCATAGATGGCGTTATCATTTGGGGGTTATTGCCCATAATCCCCACGCTGGGCATGCGGGTTGGGGATCGCAGTTCGGTGGAGTTGTTCTACACAGGGCGCTGCTGCCCGCCCCGCGGTGTGTTTCTCTTAGTCGCCTCTTACGACACCTACGGGAAGAGTTGGGATGGTAAAATTCTATGCCGGCACCACACGGCAATCTATGCCGGCACCACACGGCAATCTATGCCAGCACCACACGGCAACTAAGTAACACATCTTATTTTCAGTTAAAAATATAAAAGACAATTTTGGCCCGACTTGCGATTTGAACCCGAGACCTCATTAGCAGTGAGCGTGAGAGAGAGTAGATTCAGCATTGTGCAAAAAATTGTGTGCATTGTCCATCGTTATTTATGATCGAATCAAACTGGTATTGATATGGATCAGTTGAGCTACCTGTAGTTTGTTCGCAACAGTCTGCAGTTAGCTCAATTGTTTCAATTGTAAATACTAGTTTTTATTTAGTTAGATCATTGTAATTTTATTTGTTAATCAAACTTGACTGATATTTTTATAATATGACAAGGCTAACTCTCAAGTATTTAATTTCCGTTTTCCTTCAAAATGCAAGCTTGCACACCCATTAAACAACCCTTGTTTTTATAGCTTTTGCCTACACTCAAATTGCTGCACTATATTGAAGTGCGATAAAGGTGATATTAGCTTAGAGAAAATGAAATTGATTCGACAGGTTAGTGACATAAAATAACAATTTTCTGCTATTAATTGCCTCAGGTTTTATTGTAAGAGATAAAATGAAGATTTGCTTTGTTTGATACATACATACATAGTAAAATTACTATTGTAGCTGAACCAATTAGAGCTAGTAAATTCTAGTTCTAATTTGTTTATTTAATTGTTATTTACTTTGTTACTAAATGTAAAAAAAATATATATATAAAATAATTTTAAAAAAATATTTAAACTAATATTATAAAGAGGAAAGATTTGATTATTTGTTTGAATTAAATAGGCTCTAAAATTACTGGACCGAGTTAAAAAATTCTTTCACCATTAGAATTCTACATTATCCATGATGAACATTAGGCTATAGAACATTTTTAAAACTTTAATAATGTAAACCAAATTGTGCGAGGTTTGGGGGAGTGCTAGTAATGTTTATGTATAATGATAAGCTATGTTTTTATTGTGGCTAGATGATTCCGTGTTACATGTCCAGTATTAATATTTATTTATATATTAATAAAACTAGCATAAAAACACCCTCAGTAGCTACACCTTATAAATATCACAAAGCATGAAAACTAAATAGCAAGATTTGTCTGTATGTATGAGTATATCCTCTTCAATTTACTCAATATGTAACTTCTCTTTTTTATGAATTAGAAAAGGGATCGTTTTACCAGGAATAGTGACTCATGGTAGCCCTTCGTACCATAAATTAGTGCCCCATGATCTATGGTAGGTCCTTACGAACAGTGTTGAATCATCAGAAAGAATGGAAAATGATTTCGTGGAAAGAAAATAATACATAACTACGAAAAGTACTTTGAAAAACTCAAACTACGTTTGTAGATTAACTAACATGTGATTTTGAATTGAATGAATAGATAAGTAAACATTTTATTTAAATTTAATTATTGATTAAGTATTTTACCATATTATGAGTACAACGTAGTGGGATGTATTGTTAATACATCTGTAATGTAACACTTTTACCTAACTTTAAGATATAGCTGTTTGTTGTGACTTCGTTCAGTAAATAAGTAAATTAAATTTTTGATGTAATTTTGGAGTACAAATTTATCAAAAATATGCCGGTTAGTCTGTTCTAGTATGAACCGTATTATTAATCTACCGGGTGTTACAAACGTTATAGGTTTAGTAACCGAAACTTTTACTTCGCTTTAAGACTATCGCTTACTAAGACGAAAATCACTGGTTCAGTCAGATGAACAACCATCTTTTAGACTCAAACTATGCTCAGCTAAATAATTCTATGCAATCGAGAAGGTTCTCCCAAAACCATCACGCTTCGCAAACGATTTGGAAAAATCTTGCTTAGCTTCAACCAAATGAAGGGTATAATAACCGAATACTAACCTAATCCATATGTACAGTGCGCGTCAGAATTAAGTACACCCCTTGTCTACAAATATTTTCGACTATTTCTAATTCCCATTCACGAATTTTCTCATGCAAAAATTTATCACGCCGTAGCTCAGGATCGAACCACCCACCCATAATACTCAAAGTCTGAAATTCTCAACTATTAAATTTGATTTTTGTCAATATCCGTGACGTCACCAAACGGCAGCCGGGAGACCAGTATTTGATTTACAACTATCTCAGGGCGAGACAGAGACCGTTTTGTGACTCAAAACAAAAAAAGTCCGGCTTGTCTCTTAAATACAAATACAAATTAATTAATTAGAAAAACAGGCCTAGCACTAGGCTAGGCCTGTTTTGCGGGAAACCGAGTATACAGGTGGATTTCCATGTAAACTGAGACAGCAGCGGTACACTTGCAATAAAACTTAACAGTGTTTGTTTGTTGCGATGATACTAGAAAATATAATGAAATAAAAACTAAAAAAAACTTGAAATCACAATGCAATTATAATTTTAAATTTTAAAGTTTTAAGGTGGTTCTTATCTTATTTAAAAAAAAAATGTTTGTTTTAGTAGAATAAATACAAACACAATGTTCTCATTCACTCTCATTCGTTCAATGCTAAGTCACATGAGCACAGGTCAAACATGCCGACCGAATTGACATGGTAAGGGTAAACTTGCTAACTAGTTAAGTTCAAGTAAGCTGCAACTTATAACTTGAGGTGAAATGGGTTAGTGTTTAGTTTGAATTAAAACTTATAGTTGTAATTTATAATGTGTTTAATTTACATAACTTTATTAACAAATATTTACAAAGATTCTTAATTGGAATCAAATAACAAAAACTAATTTGACTATCTACAATTGAAAGACTGTTGCAAATAATCTGTAATATTTATGTTATTAATTATTTTTAAAGGAAAGCTGCCAGTAAGTTGACTATTTGAAACAATTTAGCTAACCGCAGAAAATCTGTAGCAAATAATCTATATAAATATATTTTTTTTAAGGAAGGCCTCTACATACAAAGTAAAATCAAAATCAAAATCAAAATCAAAGTGCTTTATTTCCTTTAGACCTTACAGGACTCTTGGACACGTCACAAAACACAAATTACATTAGTAATACTGGGAAATAAAGTGATCACTTTGATTAATTGTTCACTTCAATCTTTTTAAGGTAAAGTAAAGAAGCGAACAAGAAACCTTTACCTTGTTAGCTTGTTAGTTTTCGAGTTGGAGCAAAACTCGTCCCAAACTTTTTTGTCATCTAGATAATCTGATACTTTATAGTAAGCCTTTTTGCAAAGAACAGTTTTAACAATCCGTTTAAATTTATTTATAGATAATTTTTGCAACTCACTTGGAGTTCTGTTGTAGAAGCGTATACATTGCCCTTTGAAAGACACATTAATTTTGTGTAGCCTAGTAGTGGGCACAGCGAGTTTGTTCTTATTTCTAGTATTAACATTATGTATATCGCTATTTTTAATGAACTTATTGATATTTTTATGAGTGTACATCAAATTTTCATAAATATACTGACATGTTACTGTCATTATGTTTATTTCTTTGAATTTTTCACGCAAGGATTCTCTGGGACCCATATTATAGATTGCACGAACAGCCCTCTTCTGCAGCACAAATATGGTGTTAATATCTGCAGCGTTCCCCCACAGCAGTATGCCATATGACATAATACTATGGAAGTAGCTGAAATAGACTAGTCTAGAAGTATCAACGTCTGTAAGATGACGGATTTTTTTGACTGCATACGCTGCAGAACTAAGTCTCTTCGATAGCTTATCTATGTGTGGGCCCCATTGAAGTTTATTATCTAAGGTTATTCCTAAGAATACAGTACTTTTTACTATTTCTAACGATTCCTCTTTTACCTTTACATTGGCCTTTACTTGTTTTACATTAGGTAGAATAAATCTAATACATTTCGTTTTGTTTTCGTTTAGCAAAAGATTATTGGCACTAAACCAATTGACTACTTTTGAGATTGCATTATTCACATCGTCAAAATTTATGTTTTGTCGTTTCATTTTGAAAATTAGTGAAGTATCATCAGCAAACAATACAATCTCGTGGTTATTCTTAACGAGATGAGGCAGGTCGTTAATATAAACTAGAAATAGGAAAGGACCGAGGATAGACCCCTGCGGTACACCCATTGTAACTACAGATCCCGAAGACCGTTCCCCATTAATGTCAACTCTTTGTATCCTGCCACACAAGTATGAAGTAAGAAGATCCAAAGAGTTGTCTTTTATTCCATAATGATGCAGTTTCCTGATTAATGTTTCATGATGTACACAGTCAAATGCTTTTGACAAGTCGCAAAAAACGCCTAAAGCATCTTGCGACTTCTCCCAAGCATCAAATATATGCGATACCAACTCTACACCGGCATCAGTAGTTGACCTACCGCGAGTAAACCCGAATTGCTTACCATGCAGTAGGCCATTGCCATTGAAATGCATAAGCAATTGATGTAAAATTAGTTTTTCAAAAATCTTGCCACTAACTTTAGACCAATAATTGGTCTAAAGTTAGTGGGGTCAGACCTACTACCCGATTTAAACAATGGTATGATTTTACTATGCTTCATTAGATCAGGAAATACGCCACAATCAATGGATTCATTAAATACAAAAGCTAGATCTGGTGCAATTGTGTCAATCAATGGTTTAATAATTCTAACGGAAATGCCCCAGAGATCTGCAGTTTTCTTTATATTTAATAGTTTAAAGGCTTTCTTAATATCATTTTCATTAACAAAGTTGAAATTAAATTTAATTTCGCATTTGGGTACATTTTCTATCAATAATAACTCAGCGATAACTTGAGATGAGTCTAAGCTCTTTGTAGTAGAAATTGGAATGTCAGTAAAAAAGTTTTCAAATGCTTGGGCTACTTCAACGTCAGTTTTGATTGAGCAATCATTAATTTTTAAATTATAATCATTAACATAAGTACTGACCTTTCCAGTCTCACTATTTATTATTTTCCAAGTAGATTTTATTACATTGTCACTATTTCTAATTTTAGATCTAATATAATTTGATTTTGCTATTTGGCAAACTTTTCTAAATATTTTTGAATAATTTTTAACTTTATCTTTGAATTCCTGGCTAAAATTGTATTGTTTTTCACTATACAGTTCATACAACTTTTGTCTACTCTTATGAATACCCACTGTTGCCCACTCACTAAAGTTAAGCTTTTCTGAGACAATGATCGATTTGGGTGTGAAAATTGAATTGAATGCTTTGGTGAATTTGTTAAAAAAACCTGAATATAACTCATTTGGGTTGTTATGTGAGTGATAAGGTGGTGGTTTAGCAACCCAATCCAATTTCAACCGCTCAAATCGACTTGTGGTTACAGGTGTGTATTTTATTTTCTTTTTACAATTATTATTTTTAAGTTGAATTTCTAATTGGATTAGTTGACCTAAGTGGTCTGATTTTAGATTGCTTATTATGCTTTTGGAAACAATTTTTTCATTTTGACAGGCAAATATTATCTATACATTTTGCTGAAGTTTCTGTTATTCTAGTAGGTTCCATAAATGATGGTCTAAGATTATAAGAATTAAATAAATTAGTCAATCTAGTACTAAGAGAGTAAACTTCTAAAAGGTCAATATTAAAATCTCCACATACCAAGAGAATTTTATTTGAATTTGATAGTTTATATAAAATATCCTCCATTACATTTTCAAATATTTCAGAAGAAGCTGAAGGTGGGCTGTATACGCTTACTACAATAATTTGCTCCAACTCTACACATGCTACTTCAATGTGGCTTTCCATGGATAAGCATACTATATCCTTACGGTCTTTGAATTTTATCAATTTGTTTATTAATATTAATGAGCCGCCACGAATACCATGTGATCTGCAAAAAGAGCTACCAACCTGGTGGTTACTGAAATTGAACATGAGCTCATAGCTTTTCAGCCAGTGTTCTGTTAAGCAGATGATGTCAATATTAAAGGAGTTCATGTACAATTCCAACTCTAATAATTTAATTTTTAATCCTTGAATATTCTGATGCACCAAGTTAGTAAACTTTGCATTTGTTTTACAGTTTTGCTTTCTTTGATTTTTGATGTGATAAATATTATTTGACTTGTTAAGGCTAGAGACTTCCTCTGTTGTCATTACATCTAATTTAAATGGCTTGGAATAACTTCCAAGGTCTTGGTTT
Organism: Eupithecia pulchellata; assembly: GCA_963931895.1. NCBI lineage: Eukaryota > Metazoa > Arthropoda > Insecta > Lepidoptera > Geometridae > Eupithecia > Eupithecia pulchellata. The sequence goes on along the minus strand of OZ007527.1, from coordinate 12,712,754 downwards.
GAGGTTTGTTAAAATGCTCAAAAGAAGCATCTTGTAAAGCCAAATTTTTGGCTGTAATATTAAAATAATAGGATAGCGAAACAGCTATTTGTTTTTTGCAATTATTTGAAAGGTAATAATTACCTTTTTTAGTCAAGTAATATTTTTTACTAACAATAGTGTTAGTGTCAATCACATGTACATTATTATTGCATGAAATAGTATGCAATGCCATGGTTAACTTATATCTAATATTATTTTCTATTTTTGGCAAGCTGTCTCTGTAGGGGAATGTGAACATTACAATTTGATTTAAGTTTAATGCTAATAATTTGTCCATATACTTAATTAAGTCTGATTTGTTCACATTACCCCTATTTCCAAGGAAAATTATTAAGTTTGAGTTAGTATGAAATTTTTCAGTATCAATTTTGTGAATAATGTCATGAAGATTGCAATTTGGTAAGCAGATTCAGATTCAGATTCAGATTCAGATTCAGATTCAGATTCAGATTCAGATTCAATAACTTTATTTCTTTAGGCTTACAAAATAAGCACTTAGACAAGTCAAATTTCAAACAGATAAATTATTATAAAAAGAAATAAATATGTTATTGATTTCTCTTCACTTCAATTTTTTGTCCACTAGTGGAAGAAGTGAAAAAGAAACCACTAGTACATTCATATATAACTTATGTGTCTAATACAGTTTTTTTGCCTATCTAAATCTAAGTTTAGTGTGATATAGATACATGTCAATAATTATTAAAATACATATGGATATGTAACTAAACACAACATTCATTTTCTTACATGCTATTGTCGGTGTGGAATGGAGCGACATCTGGCCAAGCATTAGTATCATTAACGTAATCATCTATAGAGTAAAAGGCTTTCTTAATAAGATTTTGTTTTATATATTGTTTAAATTTACGAATAGGGAGCTCAGTTGCTTCAGATGGAAGCTTATTATAGAAGCGCACACAATTTCCCATAAATGATTTCCCTACCTTATGTAATCTGTATGATGGGATGTGTAATTTGTTTTTACTTCTTGTATTTCTAGCGTGAACATCACAGTTTTTCAAAAAGTTATCTCTGTTTTTATGCGTATACATTAAATTTTCATAGATGTATTGCGATATTACTGTCAAGATATTTATTTCTTTAAATAATTCTCTCAAAGAATCGCGTGGCTTTAATTTATAGATCGCACGGATCGCCCTTTTTTGTAGTACAAAGATAGTTTGTATGTCAGCCGCCTGTCCCCATAGCAAAATACTATAAGACATAATACTATGGAAGTAACTGAAATAAACTAACCTAGCTGTATCTTCGTCGGTAATATATCTAATTGTTCGAACTGCATAGGCAGCTGAACTAAGTCTGCCTGCGAGAGCATCAATATGCGGTCTCCATTGAAGAGAGGAATCAATATGTAGCCCTAAGAAAATGGTAGACTCTACAAGAGGAATGATCTCATCCCTAAGCATAATTTTAGTAGGGAAATCTCTTACATTGGGTAACATAAATTTTATGCATTTGGTTTTTTTAGCATTTAGTAAGAGATTATTGGCGGTGAACCAATCTAGTATTTGTGAAAGAGAACTATTTACATCGTCATAATTATTTTTATTCCTGTCAACTTTAAAAATCAACGAAGTATCATCAGCAAATAAGACTATATCACAAAGATCTTTCGCTAAAAAAGGGAGATCATTTACATATACTAAAAATAGAAATGGTCCTAATATTGATCCTTGCGGAACGCCTAATTCAATCTTTGAACCCCTAGATCTTTCTTTACCAATATCAACTTTTTGAACTCTATCAGATAGATATGATTGCATAAGGTCCAGTGCCTTGTTATTAATACCATAGTGTTTCAATTTTATAATTAGAGTACCATGATCTACACAGTCAAAAGCTTTAGAAAGGTCACAAAATATACCAATAGCATTTTTTGCTTTATCCCAGGCATCGAATATATGCTTTATTAAAACTGTACCTGCATCTGTTGTCGATCTACCTTTAGTGAATCCAAATTGATTTTTATGGAATAGCCTATTAACGTTGAAGTGGCAGGTTAACTGAGTAAGAATTATTTTCTCAAAGATTTTGCTAAAAGCAGGAAGTATGGAAATTGGCCTGTAATTGGCTGGATCAGTGTGGCTACCAGATTTGTAAAGAGGAACAAGTTTGCTATATTTCATGAGATCAGGAAAAACACCTGCGTCAACGCAACTATTGAAAATAAAGGCCAAACAAGGAGCCACTTCCCTGATGATTGAACTTAGTACTTTGGTGGAAATACCCCAGAGATCCTCAGTATTTTTGACGTTGATTAATTTAAACGTTTTAACTACATAATTAGCATTTATATGACTAAAGATAAAGATTTCATTACATTTTACAACAGATGATTCTAACAATTCAACCGCCATTGAAGTAGAGGAGTTTAGAGATCGGGTGACAACTTTTGGGATATCAGAAAAGAAAGCATCAAAAGCATCGGCGATATCTTTTGCATGTATAAGAATTGAATTATTAATTTTTAACCTTATTTCTCTATTATGTGGCTTTGTTTTACCGGTTTCGTTATTTATTAATCTCCACGTTGCTTTTATTTTATTTGATGAGTTTACTATCTTTTTCCTCAAGAATAGGCATTTGGCTGTGTTACAGACTTTTTTAAATGTTTTCGAGTAGTTGGTTACATACAGAAGGAACGCAGGATCATGTAACATAGCTTTCCTAAGCAATTAGTTATTGAATGATCCATATTCAAATTCAAGAGTAACTTACAAGATGCCTACTTCACGGCTAAATGACATGTGTGATCTAGTGAAGCAGTTATTAAACTAATTTTGTCTATAAAATATGCAAACTCAGATTAATTTTTCTTTTCACTGGTTATTTTGATAAAATCAAAATTATCATGTTCTGACGCCTTCACGACCATTTTTATACGTTAGTACCTTTTGGAAATCGTAGAGACTCATAGGAATACAACCGATTCTTGTTTGCTGCAAGTTTTTCTCCCAGTTCAACTAACGACATGAGATATTACATTTCATGTCGCGGTAAAACCAGAGCCCATGGGAAATGTCACGTTGCGGTGCAAGTGCGACTCAGACAAATGTCTGAGTTTACAGTTTACACGTCGCGTCGTCTAGCGTTTGTTCTCAAGAGTTGTGGTTTCGGTTTGAGTCGCAGGTTTTAAGGATAATTTTGAGAGTAGTTTTTTAAATAATTAAATTAAAATATGATAAACATTTATTAACTTCAGATGGTTATTGTATTTTGGTAATGTATTTTATTGTGAACAATATCAAAGATAATCTATACTAATATTATAAAGAGGAAAGATTTGTATGTTTGAATTGAATAGGCTCCGACACTACTAGAGCGATTATAAAATCATATCTTTCCTATTTATAATATAAGTATAGAAATAAACATGGTAGTGTAGGTACACAACTGTGTATATTATATTATTTATAAGAATTATACCATGCTGTTTAATTTGGCATACAAATGAAGGTGTCTGCTCAATTAACGGAATACTAAATGATTGAGCGACCCCGCAACGAGTTCCCGACTCATTGTTTATTTACTTACAAAACCGGATTACACTGAAAGGTGTAATAACTACAGGGTGCTCAGAAAATACATATTGGACCGTCCACATTGATGTATATTGGGTGTACCCCAGCTAGATGGATGGACGACATAGTAGTTCGCAAAGTGTCAGAGTATGCGGTACGGTCGGTACCGTACCCAGCCGGATAGATGGACGACATAGCACTTTTCGCAGGGTGTTAGTAGATGCGGTACGGGACTGTAATAAGCACAATGAGCAATTTTTAAAGCAGTAACCTATCTTAAGAGTAGGATAAATCAGGTTAGGGTGACGAAGAATTTTAGCAGTAGATCTATTCTAAATATTTTTAAATTTATTAGTACTATTTTATTGGGTATTTATTTCATTTATATTCTCTATTTTTCCGACGTTTCAACAGGTTTACACTGAATATTTTTAAACTTACGCGATCTGAACACATAATTATTAGAACTATTTAACGGGTAGGTATTTATCGCGTTTATAATTTTTTTTTGTCTCGGCGTTATAACAGGTTTGCACTCTGTCGTGGTCACGAGATGGCTTAGGTTTACACTGTCGTGAATACGTAATAATAACTAGAATAGATCGAACGGTCACGAGATGACAGTCATCCCGTGACTGTTCGATCTATTCTAGTATCTATTTCAAAACGAGTGGGTAACAAAAGGGTATCTTGACCAAGGAAAAAGACTGCATAAAGTATATGTTTCTGTTACTCTTTCTTCCCTCAATATTGGCATATTATTAAATTTCTTCTACAGACTATAACAAAAGTTCTATTCTTCATCTTCGTCATCATTCTTTTATACCAAAACTATATGCTGGAGCACCATGTAGAGCTGTGACACAAAGGGGTGGACGTTCAGCATAAATTCGTAATGTGCTGTTGACAGCCAAATTGAGCTTTGACGTAGGAGCCCAATAGGTTAGCGGCGTGCACGGTAATAATAATTAAAATTAATGAAATGATTTTAGTTATCAAAGAAACGTCATTATTTTCACGGGTTGGAGAGTAACTTAGGAAATATATTTTTAATGAGTGGTTTACAAAAAAAAACTTTAATTTATGTACCCCGTTGGGTACGCTAAATAGGTGAGGTTGCGTAATTGCGTGTAAAAGGGGGATATCGGTCGGCTGGAAGCACAGGGAGTCAAAGCCTTCCGAAAAGGTTAGGAGACGCACATACCTTGATTGATCTCGGCTCCGATGATCCAGGTCACAAGTGTATGCGCGCGCGCGGCACTACGGGAACGACGACGGGAACCTAGGTAGGCTCCCTCAGGAAAGCGGGGTGAATATTATGCGGTGCGGAGCTCCAAGCGGTCTGGAGTCGTAACGAACACACGAACACTGTCTTCCATCTTGTCCATTCGGTGTAGCGGTTGAGGCGATTGTATGGGCGTCTCACTCACTCGCAGCGGTATTATGTGCGTGGGATAAGGAAGGGGTATATGGTAGGAAAAAGGATTTGGAATGCAACGCAAATTACGTTCCCACGTATGCAGAAAACTAACTATGAATGTAAAGTCGAATAAGCGCGCAACCATTCCCCCGGGCTAGAAGGGACCCCTTCTAAACAAAGAAATACGATGCGGGTATACCGCCACAAGCTGAGACGCTTGCGGTTGTTGCTACTGATGTAGCTGCGATGGAAGACGCGGTTATACTAAGGATGCGGTAGCTACTAAAGAAGCGGAGGCTACGAAGGCCGTAGCTGTGATTATAGATGCGGTTGCTACAAAGAAAGCGGATGCTACGAAAGCCGTAGCTGCGGTTATAGATGCGGTTGCTACAAAGAAAGCGGAGGCTACGAATGCCGTAGCTGCGATTATAGGTGCGGTTGCTACAATAAAGGCGGAGGCTACGAAGGCCGTAGCTGCTTAAAGTGCGGTGAATACAAAAGAGGCGAAGGCTACGAAGGCCGTAGCTGCTTAAAGTGCGGTGGCTACAAAGGAGGCGAGCACTACTAAAGATGCGGGCACCACTTAAGATGCGGGTACTACTAATGATGCGGGCACTACTAAAGATGCGGGCACGACTAAAGATGCGGGAACGACTATAGATGCGGGAAGTACTAAAGATGTGAGAACGACTAAAGATGCGGGCACTACTAAAGACGCGGGCACTACTAAATGCGGGTATATACTAAAGATGTGAAAACGACTAAAGATGCGGGAACGACTATAGATGCGGGCACTACTAAAGATGTGAGTACGACTAAAGATGCGGGCACTACTAAAGACGCGGGCACTACTAAAATGCGGGTATATACTAAAGATGCGGTTACTACTAAGGGAGTGTTTGCTACTAAAGATGCGGTTACTACTAAGGGAGTATTTGCTACTAGAGATGCGGATGATACAAATGACGGGGTTGCTATGAACCTTGCTACTATAGCGGTGGTTACCACTGAGGGCTAGATGAATGCGAGTGCTACTAAATGCGGAGTCTCTGCTAAGACTGCGGGTGCTACTATATGCGGAGTCTTTACTAAGACTGCGGGTGCTACTAAATGCGAAGTCTCTACTAAGTTTGCGGGTGCTACTAAATATGCGGGGTCTTTACTAAGACAGCGGGTGCTACTAAATGCGGAGTCTAGAGACTACAGAGACACTATAAAAATGCGGAGGTTACCAAAGAATGCGGTTAAAACTATAGAGACGCGGGATTATCTTCGTATAGAAGCTATTGATTAGGAAGCGGACAGAGACGAACAACTGGACGCAGATATGACCCAGTAGACGTCCGGACACGAACTGTGCGTGTGACGCCATTTGAATCCGGAAACACTTCGTCCACGACACCTAGAGGCCAGTGAAGGGGGGGTGAATTCTCGGTCAAAAGGATCACGACGGTGCCTACGGTAATAGAATCCGTAGGGGTATTCCACTTGCGGCGCGATTGCAACTTGTGGAGATAGTCTGTTCTCCATTGTTTCCAAAAGGATTGAACTAGTTTGTCTAATAAATTGTGTTTTGCCAATATACTAAGGCAGACCACACAACGAAGTAACTTAGACCAATACGAGAAGCGGTTTGACAGTGATATCAGTAGCGGTTTTTGAGGCGGTTCAGCGACCAACAGCTTGTGTTTCCTTTCTTTAGGAGCCTCCGAGACAGTCGAGGGTTTAAAGGCGACTATCGGCCTGTGTGATGTCTCTAAGCGGGCCCAAGGAGGGCCAAACCAAAGCGGGTGATCAATAATTTGCGAGGGCGCTCGGCCCCGAGACAGACAGTCAGCGGGATTCTCAATGCCGGGCACGTGATAAAGATTTTGCGGTGAAAGATCATTTTGAATTTTAGTTATCCGATTGGCTACAAACGTTTGCCAGCGATGCGGGGAAGAGTGTACCCAACAAAGAGCGACAGTTGAGTCGGTGAATGCAAAGATATTTCTAACAGCTATGCGGTTTTGACACGAAGAAACAATAACCTTTATGAGGCGTGCTAGGACGAGAATAGCGCAGAGCTCGAGGCGAGCTAGCGAAACGACCTTTTGAGGTGAAACCTTTGACTTAGCGCTTATTAAGCTCAAGGTGCAGCCGCTAGTGTTTTCAACGTGGAAGTATACCACGCCTCCATAGGCTCTTTCGCTCGCGTCCGCGAACCCCAATATGGTGACTATACTGGTGGCAACTATTCCCACGTGGCGCGGAATTTTTACTTCAGCTAGCAAAGGTAGTTCTTCTCTAAAGCGGGACCATAGCTCAGCAATTTCGTTCGGCGGAGGGTCATCCCAGCCACAATCACACAACCATAACTGCTTGATCAGCAGCTTAGCGTATAAGACCACGGGTGCGACGAATCCCATTACGTCCCATATTTTAGCGACGCACGACAAAATATTGCGCTTTGTACAAGTACGAATAGGCGGGGTTATTGCGAGACAAAAATTATCAGTGGTGGGCGACCAGCATAAGCCAAGAACTTTGTGTTGGTCCGCTTCGTCAAACTGTTTGATAGACGATAGCTGATGTGAGAGCGGGATTGAATCAAGTACTACCTGTGAGTTACTTGTCCACTTGACAAGTTCGAACTGGCCGGACTTCATGAGATTTATCATTGCCGCAGCCGTGGAAACTCCTTCTTCCTCGGTTATAACGGAATAGACGAAGTCATCCATGTATAAGCCGGTGTCGATAATGCCCTTAGCGGTGGGGTGTGCGTTACCCTCGTCTATAGCGAGTTGTCTTATCGTGCGGAGCGCGTGAAATGGGCTAGAGCGAAGCCCGAATACGACGCGGTTAAATTCAAAGACCTGGATAGGTTCTTGCGGGGAAAATCTATATAGGATGCGCTGAAAGCGACGATCAGATTCCCTTACTCCAATGGCGAGAAACATTTGTCGGATATCTGATGAAAGAGCGATCGGAAACAAGCGGAAATTTACAATAATTTCGAAAAGATTCCCTTGAAGGTTCTGTCCACTATATAACAGATCGTTAAGAGAGACTTGTGAGCTGGTCTTACAACTGCCATCCAACACGACGCGCAGTTTAGATGTGACCTTGTCTTCTTTAATGACTCCGTGATGCGGGATGATATACGATTGAGTTTGTGAAGTATCGGTATCAACTGGCGCGAGAGAAAGATAGCCCTTTTCTAAATATTCGCGAATTACACCATCGTAGGCTTCCTTCAACGCGGGTGAGGTGTGCATCTTTTTCTCTAAGCAAAGAAAGCGGCGTTCAGCAGCTTGCCGTGAATCACCGAGCGAAGCTATATCACCCTTGAAAGGGAGCGATACTACATAGCGACCATCATCATCGCGAGATGTCGTACGAGTATAAATCTCCTCACACAAACGATCATCTGGACTAAGTACCGGCGGGACGTCCACCTCTTCCAATTCCCAAAACTTACGGACTGCAGAGTCCAAAGTGGGTGAGGTGCAACAGTACGAGAGCGATTGGTAGCTACCTACTTGGGCAGGAGCGTTACCAATAACAACATAGCCAAGGACAGTCTCCAAGGCCAGCGGAGATTGAAGCGAAGGGCTTCCTAGAACCTTACGGTGTAGTAGCAAATGCGGGAAAATTGAAGCGCCTATGAGCATTTGAATCGAACCCGGGGTGGAGTAGGTATCATCTGCCAAAGGCAGATTTTCGAAGTTACTCAAGTCGGAAATTTCGACCGAAACCGCGGGCAAACACTCTGTTATTTTATCTACTACTAGCGACTCCATATCGTAATGAACGCGGCGGTCCAAGCGGGAGAAAAATCTTACGTTTACTGAACCTTGAATTGACTTACTAGAACCTCCTATCCCCTTTACCACCATGCCAGTAGGGTTGTGTTTTAAATTTAATCCTAAGCGGTTACAACAATCGGTAGTAATAAAATTACTTTGCGAAGCGCTGTCTAACAAAGCGCGTACGGTAATTTCTTTACCGTGAGAATCAATGACAATAATGCGAGCGGTAGGTAGGACCGTGGTCCGATGAACAATGCTACTATCAGCTGATAACGCACACAATGTAACGTTATCACTATGCGGTGAGCGCGCGGGCAGCGCGCACGGCTCGGATGAGCCGGGCGGCGGCGGCGGCAGCGATACGAGAGGCGGCGGCGGCAGGGCCGCCGTCTGAGCGGGTGAACTATTTTGCGGTTTATTACCAAAACATAATAATGTATGATGCCGAGAGTTGCACTTCCTGCATCTAGATTTGGAAGTACATTTAGCGATACGATGTTTGTTACTGAGACAATTCAGACACAACCGATTTGTTTTAGCAAATGCGAAGCGTGCGTGTTCGTCTAACTTGTGAAAAGCCTGACATTTATAAACAAAATCGTGCTGCTTATCGCACAATGAGCATAGCGTAGTGCTTGTGTCAGCACTAGCTGTTGTATTGACATATGTTTGCATAGATAAGCCATGGGGCTTGCGCTTAGAAGTGTCTTGCCTTGATTGTGCGGGCGAAGTGCGTTGTAAGATGTTTACATGATTTCGTAAAAAAGCTGTTAAGCTATCGAATGAAGGTATTTTGTTACCCAGCTGCTCGAATTCGAATGCACGAGCGGTTTCAATGTCCAATTTCTTAAGAGCGATGTATAAAAATGTAAAATCAGCGAGATTTTCTATGTCTAAATTCTTCAAAGCAGTGACTGAGGTCGAAAACTTGTCGAGAAATAATTCTAAATTAGAAGCGGAACTCGTTGATATTTGTTTCAACTGAAATATTTGATCTAAGTATGAGACACCCATAACGCGCTTGTCCTCATACTTATTTTTGAGCCAATCGAAAATAAGTGAGTAATTATCAGCAACCAAATTTAGGCCAGCACACGCTGATCGGGCGCGGCCGCTCAATTTACCAAGAAGGTAGTATAATTTCTCCGAATCGGTCAGAGAAGCGTTATTGTGTACCGAGTTTCGAAAGCTAGCATAAAACAGAGGCCAATCCTTAAAATCACCATCAAAGCTAGGGATTTCTATGGGCGGGAGTCTAGGTGACCTATGCGGCGCTGGAGATGCTGCAGAGGGTTTGACATCACTGTCGAAAGATTGTAACCTTCTAGCAGCGCGGCGTACACAACCTAACAGGTCCTCGAACGATGATAACACCTGATAGTTGATAGCGGACTCGGGATCGAGTTTCAGTTCTAATGCGTTAATTTTATCTGCTATGTTTTCGAAGTCGCAATGTAACTTGTCAACAACTTCGTAATCACAAAGAAATGATTCCTTGTCTGTAGGAGAACTTGAATCCAATTTCCTTGCGCGATCGCATATGCCTTGCATACGGGAAAATATTCGATCTCTTTTAGCGACGAGTAGTTTTAATTGCGAATCTGTGACGGACTCCGTGGGAGGCGCCATGCTAAATAAGTTAGACAACTAAAGCTTTATGCGGTGGGATAGGTAGGTACCTATCTATTAATGCGAGCGGGTTTATCTATATATGAAAAGAATGCGAGATCCGCTATGAAGCGTACAACGAGTTAAAAAACAAACAATAGGTATTTCAATTAGCGGGTTATATTTACTAAATGCGAGCGGGTCAATCGATTTGACTAAGAATTATTGTTTGTTACCTATAAATGTAGTGGGCGAGTTTGCTAAACAATGAATTGAATCGAGTAATATGCGTTGGGGTAATTAGCAAGATAAGATCTAACTGCGTAATATCTACGTACCAGTTGTGACATATAAGCCTATTCTAAGAATAAGAAGAATTTGTAGCACGGTAGGTAAATAGGATACCGTTGTATAAAAATGCGAAATAATTCTAAGCGGGGATGCGTAGTAATAAGTAGGTTACCTAAGGCGTACCTAGCTATTATGAAAATACGAGCGAGCTGCGAAGTAAGCAAGATAAAAGATAAGTGATGCGAAAGTTTGTGTAATTAACTAAGCGGGTTGACTAAATATTTATAACTAATTAGGTTTGTTGTTCCTAATTGAGCTTATAATTTAAGCGATGCGGTGTAAAAGCAAAATTATTATAGGAATAATTTGCCAATATGGTGCGTGCGAGTGCAAGCTAAACGAATGCGATAAAGATGGCGGATTTGCCGTGTGCCAAGCGATACGAAAATACGAGAATGGTTGCAACGTTGATTCGCCTATTTAACGTGATATACAAGCAAAATTGGTATATCGCGGCTCGTAGGACCAGAAAATGGGTACGCTAAATAGGTGAGGTTGCGTAATTGCGTGTAAAAGGGGGATATCGGTCGGCTGGAAGCACAGGGAGTCAAAGCCTTCCGAAAAGGTTAGGAGACGCACATACCTTGATTGATCTCGGCTCCGATGATCCAGGTCACAAGTGTATGCGCGCGCGCGGCACTACGGGAACGACGACGGGAACCTAGGTAGGCTCCCTCAGGAAAGCGGGGTGAATATTATGCGGTGCGGAGCTCCAAGCGGTCTGGAGTCGTAACGAACACACGAACACTGTCTTCCATCTTGTCCATTCGGTGTAGCGGTTGAGGCGATTGTATGGGCGTCTCACTCACTCGCAGCGGTATTATGTGCGTGGGATAAGGAAGGGGTATATGGTAGGAAAAAGGATTTGGAATGCAACGCAAATTACGTTCCCACGTATGCAGAAAACTAACTATGAATGTAAAGTCGAATAAGCGCGCAACCACCCGTACTGTCTTATTAAGCTAGATTATAAACACATAGGTTTAGAGTAAAGATTTTAAAAACTTCTGTATACATGTTATTAATGATTTGACCATGACTACACAGTCAACACAGTATCGAAATTAATTTCAAACAAAATAGTAATGTAGCTCACAAAATAATTAAGTCTTCGGACTTCATGTTACCATGTGCCATAAACAGGTGACGATCATCTATCACGGATTGGCTCCAGATATTATGTTGTATTATTATTTTCTGCTTTCTACAACGTGTAAAATAAACGTAAAATAGTATTTTCCACAATCGTTTTCAATTAAGTTATGGAAAAACTAACTTCGGATCACAGGTAGTTTTGTAGCATTTAGGTAAATAAAATATTCTGGACTAAAACAATCCCAAATGCTTATAAAATACAATTAAATTGAAATTGATTTTAACATGGGTTCAAAGAAAATGGTTTACGATTTGCGGCAAATTAATCCTACCTAAGGAAGAGTAATTCGTGGTTCTACGTCCTAACTTTTCCACGAAAATACATATTTGAATTTTCCCCGCCCACGCCAATTCTTACTAATATTATAAGCGTGAAAGTTTGTAAGTATGGATTATGATCGTTAATCATTAAAAAAAACTACTAAACGGATTTTGATGAAACTTGGTTCAGTTAATCTTTCACGCAAAAACTACTAAACGATTTTAATGAAACTTGGTTCAGAATAACATATTGGATTTTTTCCCCAAAAATCCCACGGGGTCGGGAGAAACCGCGGGCACCGAGCTAGTCAACCATAAATAGAAACAACCAGCCTCCTGCATACCTGAACAAAATAAGGTCAAATATAGGTAAGTAATAGATAGGTTGACCCATCTCTCCCTGACTAATGGTCCTGCAGAGATGCGGTGATGTTGATCGATTGCTATCACCTCAGTAAACACGTTAGGAAAATATAGAGGACGGAAATGGGAATATTTTCTGCTGAAAAAAAAGGTTCCATTTTGTTCTTATTCGTGCTCATCAAAGTACAAATAAAAACAGAATGGGAATGTAATTGGTATCAAGGTATTTTTCACGTAACTTTTTGATAAAGTATTTGCAAATAATTCAAAATAGTCGAATTCTTCAGATAGAAGATCTCGTCTTAGAGTCACATTCGTGCTGAGATCCAAATTATCTAATGCCACGGTTGATATGCATCATTTGAACTGCCTTGAGATTGTTTATAAAAACCTGCAATTAGCTCTATTGTTACAAATAACTAAATACTAGTTCTTTTTATTTTAGGTTCCGTCATTGTAATTTTTTTTTGTTGCTTACTTCTATAACATATTAAGTTGTGTGTTTTTGTTTCAGGTAAACTACTCAAAAATTACTTTCTGTAAGTAACGTAAGCGTTCTAATATAGAAGACCATTAAAATACACAAAGTGCTTGTGTTGTCCACCAATAATGGAATTAAGGACACCATACCCGCCCAAGCATGAATGTTCGGCGCGTATGCAAATCCTGACCGGAAGCCTGTAGGGCGCCGCCCGCCCAAATCTCCGCTCTTGTTTCCTGGCGGTAGGGCAGCGAGGATGCAGTGTAGGGTAGATTTGTTATGATCTGATTTCAATGTCCTTCAATATATTATGTACACGAAATAAGAAACATTAAATAAATGAGCAAGGAAATAATAAATAAATGAGCTCATCGTAACATTTTTACAAAACTTTCAAAATCGGTCGGTTTTCCCGGAGATCATTATCCATTCGAAAATAGTTGGGTAGGTATAGCTAAACATTATTATTAATTTTCATTTTTTATTTATTTTTATAATTTTTTATGCTAATTGAGACTTGACTTTCTTGACTTGACTATGCCAGTACTAAATTTTATAACTAAGCTGAATAATTAATACTTAAGTAATAACACCATTTACGCAGTAAATACTTTCAAATTTTTGAGCCTATCCAAGGAATGATGACTGTTTCGACTAGTATAGTGTTCTAGAATACTGGTTCTGCAGACGTCTGGAACTTTCTAAGAGTTACTCTACCGTATTTCATGCTCTATGCATCCTACTAAAATACCGTAGTAACGCGCATGCGAATTATGGAGGCGCTTTTGTCGCCTTGGTTTATGGAATCGCCTCTGAGAATAAATGATTAAAGGAAATTCACAGCCTTGTTAACATTGAAGGACTAATAAGGCACAAAACTGCCCTTTAATAGAAGAAACGAGGAAACAATAATTTGTTATTGGTAACAATACTTACTAAATTGGACAAAACTTTAATACCTAAAAAAAATATATATAATATATAAAAAAAATATTACAATTAAGCAATTAATTTAGATCCATATCAATACCAATCGGAAGCGCCGTCCCCAAGACGCTCGCTGTTGCCTATGGCAATGCTGATGCGTGGTTCCAGACTACTGACCAGTTCGAGAGCTGGTTAGAATCTGGCACCCGGTGACCCGAGGATCATACGTCACCTCGATTAGACATGTTTTTAAAAATAATATAAAACATTTCTTGTCTTATTCAAGATTTCTTCCATTAATTTTTTTTACATGCTGGGCAGTGTTGCTCATATCAATGCAAGGCTGACTGCCTTACTCCTAAAATCCCTAAACAATAAAGTGGGCGCTGATTAGGCTAAAACCTAACTGCACTATAACATACAATGATCTTTGACACACCATCTTAATAAGTCCCGTAGATTTTACCAACATAATAAATATCTAAATGTAAATATAAACAAGACAGTGGCGCCACTGCGTCGCAATACCCGAAGTGGCTGCGTTAGAGCGTTTCCGTCAATACACTTAGCGAGCGTCAGATAAATCAGTATCATAGTCAAATATGTCTTATTCCTTCATGATGCTATTTATGGACCGTCTGAGAAGCTTTATAAGAATCTTAATACTTTCAGGATTAGGTTCCTGAAAGGGATTAGGAATAGGAGTTTGAGTGTTGTGAAAAATACTAAAAACATCGATTTTCCGTATTTTGACCTAGAGTGTTGGTAAAGAAGAATAGATTTATAACTACAATAACAAGTTTGTTCGATTATTACTGCATATTTTTTTGTATAGTAGGTATTTACTTGAACAGGCTGTATTAATAAAAGAAAACAAGTATTTAAAGGAGCGGTGTGCAATCGTTCGAAAACTCTCCATCACGCACCAAAAACCAATCATTTTTCTGGAAAGACAGCAGAATCTTCCGTGTAAAGTACGTCATCAAACTTTCATAATAAATCCTCTAACATAGCGTTAAATTGACGGCACAAGTACTATATTATTCTCGATTATTCCATACATAGCGAAAACTTCCAATTTTCTGTGCCATATCACTTGTCTGGTTGTTTCATAAAACGTCAATTCAACCCCCTCAATAATTCGGGATCAAGCTGCGAGCTTGCACCGCGGGGTGCATAAAAAATTGGGGGTAGAGTCGCCCTAGGGTTGAAACATACCTAACCCCCAAAACCGTTTTTTGTAAAGCAAAGTTTCAAACTATTGCCCAATGCTTAATAACAATGTGCACATATCCTACTAATATTATAAACGCGAAAATTTGTAAGTATGGATGTTTGTTACTCTTTCACGCAAAAACTATTAAACGGATTTTGATGAAACTTGGTACATAGATAGTTTATGACCTGGAATAACATAATATGGACCACTTTTTACCGCGCACCCGATACCATGGGATTTTCAATGCCATAGTATCGGGTGCTACGCGGGTGAAACCGCGGGCACCTCGCTAGTAAGGTTATAAGAAGGGTTTTCCGGACCGCCGGAGGCCCGTGTTGCTCTGTGAGGGTTTTTTTGTTTTTGACCAATGCAAAAATACAAAGCATAAGTCATGGTAACTGATTGCCTATATCAGAAAATCCAGTAGACTGAGTGAAGATGGCGCTGCTGAGTTGATTTAGTGGTCGTCGTTCTAACAATAATATATATATTATTTTTCAATAAAAATTTTGAGTCCGAAATCTCTGTCACCAACGGATTGTTTTTTAACGGAAAGTGTCTTTTTATTAATCTGAAAGTCAACGCCACTAAAATAGTGCATCCGTTTTTGAGTGTATAAGTGGAGTTTTACATACAGACGACTGAGAGGCGCCGATAGATAACTAATGGTTTAATGCTTGAATTATTAAAGAGGGACGCTAAAAAATTGCAGCCTTATCCCGATGTAAACAACTTCCTAGTGATTGTGCGTTAGCGATGGCTTTTTAGAAAATCATATATACCTAGATGTAAACATTATAATGCCATAGTGACTATGTGAACTTCTATAAAACACCTAAACTGCGAAACATATTTCAGTAGGTATGTAGTTTATATACTTAATAAAAAATATATACTTACTTCCGAAGAAGTTGATACACTTTATTCTAATAAAACACGTGCAATGTGACTTTTGCAAAACAACTGTCTTGTTACATCTTTGGCAATCTATACAATCTAATCTTGTTGTTATGTCTTTGATAATCTTTTATTTTTATCTATGTACGTTTGTACTTAACTTCGGTTATTTACTACTCATTTTTTGACTGACACATTTGATTCAATCTCTTGCACGTCTATTAAATCCAGAATAATACATTACCTATGTAGTTGATGCAAAGATTATTTAACTATAGCATAGTCAAACAGCATATTTGATTTATTTAAACTAAAACCTTGCTTCAAATTCCTTAGTATACATACTATTTTATACGTTCTACGGGATACTATTCCTTTGGGTTTTTTTATCGAACCATCTCGGGATCATTCTCAATGCAAAAGAGAAATATTTTCCTAAATAGGTCCTTAGCTGACGGATAAATCAACACATACATAAAAATACATACCGCCAAACATAAAACTCCTCTTTTTTTTCATCGGATTATACTCTGCTATCCGCTACCTAAATTATAAGAAAACCCAAAGCTAATAGCTCGACAAAAGCTATTTTAACGACAAACAATAGCGATGGCTCTATAAAACCATAAAACGCAAGGTCTGATATCGAACCTGCACTGGCTATGCGGTTGTAACTTATAGGGATGACGTCACATGGTGATGGTTAGACATCTATTAGGTAAGAGCAAAAAGGGAAGGCATAATCTGTGAACGTATGCGAAAAAAATCACAGATGTGGTGAAAAGTGGCAGTAGTGAACCATACTAAGTTATAATTTTAGTACCCTGTCATTCGGTTTTAATTAAGTATTTTATTCATCAGTATTATTATTGCTGATGAGGCGGTGGAATTATTTGAAACACTACTTACTAGGGTAGTGTATCAATTATGGAATTTACGCATACGAATAGTAAAGATTTATCGTGTATTTTTCGTATATAGGCCTTTAGTTTTATCACCATCACGGGATGAATGGGATCTATTGGCGAATTTGTTAATATTAGTATTGAAAAGTTATTTTAAATGAACTAAAACTTGCAAGCAGCGCGTTTTAAATCATTATGATTTTTTAAAGTTCAGAAATATCGATTCTAATAAATACTCAATCGGTTGTTTGGTTTCGATTTTTTGTACACCTACTCTAATTCCTTGTATTTGAGTACACGAATTCGCCTTAACGTAAAAAGAAATGTCGTGAAAAAGAATAAAAATAGGCCTCCTGAGCCTTATCAAAATATACTTGTAGTGTTTGTCATAATGAGGGTAGGACTAGCCGAAATGTCGTAGGTACCTACGGTTCGAAATAAAATCATTCGGTCTGTTTGAAAACCACACGGAGTTTATGTTATGTCCCTCATTTCCGAATTATCCCATATATTTCAATACTAAGAAACAATTAACATTGAAGTCTTATGACTATCCTCAATATGCTATTTTATATCACGTATTTCGATAAGCAAATTAGGTAAGTAATACAAAATGGTACATATCTTTACTTATTTAGTTAGGTATACGTCATTTTAAATGTTTTCTGTATCTGAGAATTTCGTCCTAACTGGAAAAAGATGGTAATCTCGGTTCTTGAAAAATCACTGTCATGAGATATCTTTAACAATAATGTTATCTATGATTTTAGAGATGCATTATAGATACGTCTTCCTATCTTAACTTACGCAATATAGAAATAAAAGAAAGAAAATCTATTACTTTTTTTCATTATACCGATTTTTATTTAACTTACGACGAACAATTTTAAAAACAAGATTCGTCAAGTGCTAGTTACACTAGCATCAAGTCAATAGCTGCAGTAGTTTCAGTAGTAGTTTCTTAAATAAAACACAACTGAGAAAAAAGTAATGCCACAGGATTTTGAAGTCGATGTCAAAACCCTAAAAATTTCACCAGCTTGTTCTCAAGTAGAAGATCTAGTATTCAAATATTCATTAATGCAATCCTAAGACTATGTGAGAGGGCCTATAAATTTAACTAATTGGTTAGGTATTAGGAGATTACCGTGCTTCCCATTTTTTATGTCTACATTAATGTTGCATTAATCTATGGTCTGCTCTGTAAAAATATCAATAATTAGGGTGTTAATACCGAAAAGATAGTTCTGAAAAAAAGCTCAACTGTCTGTAACTACTATTTGTAGATGTTTGTATGGTTACAGAGTGAAAGTACACGGAAGGCGTCTGTGTGTCTCGGCCGGAAACGATACCGTTGATCAATACTGGCAAGGTCGAGAGGTTCTATTCCAGAAATAGATCTCTAAAGTGAAAGGAAATTAGGAACACTTCTGCAGGGATTCTGAACCTTTGGTTGGTAGGTGAGATTCGCTATAACGGTTTTTTAACTCTTTAAAACTTTTTAAACTTGTGCTGATATATTAATAACTATTTGTAATTTACGAGTACCTATGTATCGTTTTTTCTGGTGAGTCGCTTCACCATCACTGCAATGAAAACGTAGGGGAAAATAAATCAAACGGTACGTGATTAATACCCAATAAATAATTTCTCACTCCTAAGATGAATCAAGAGAGATTAAGATCAATGATGGATAAGATAGATGTATAGATGATCGTGCTGGTCTAGTATAGGATCATGAGAGTAATAGAATGGGGAGTTCACCTGTGTTTGCTCTAGAATAGGTTCTATGCCCTAAACACAGAGCTAGTCTCGATTATGGCTAGTCTTAGGAATCTAAATTCGTCTATGACAACATCTTCCTCATCAATGCTTTAAATAGTTTTATTGAAATTGTAAATCAAATAGAAGTTATTTAAGGGTCATACAAACTTTAAACCTATCAGTGTGTCAAACTCCAGTAGGTTATAGATAGGGGTAGGTATTTTCAAACATTTAATTTGCGTAGTTCTTTATGATTTCTTACATGAGTTTTGGATAGTTTCTTATACACGGCAGAGGTGCTGTACCAAATCCCATAAAAAAAATTAAGGTCTCAATGACGATGTTTCGATACCGCCGAGAAAACAAACCCAGAGCACTGGATGGTAAACCAAATAGAAATTGTCGACATAACGTTACAGTAGTCGGTACATTGGTCCATGTTTCAGTACAGGGGGATTCTGTCGCTTTAGTTCTCGCGCTGTGCCGCCGCCGGTTTGAGAGGAAATTGCGTACATGGAGTACAAACATATGAGATTCAATATATTAAGATATATAAATTAATTAAATACAAAAAAAGTTGGAATATAATGCGACGCACAGTTTTTGTAGACTGAAGGAAGCTTCTAATTCTAATTCTAAGTGGAGGAACTGAGATATGCACTGACACCTTGCATGGGAGTGTATTGTGCATTATCCCCCTGCCTAAACAAGCAAACCTAACCTAACCAGCCCAGCTCCTTGAAGTACTGGAGCAGGACCTTTGGTGATTTACAGCTTCGGGTCAGATTTTCTGTGGGTGTGGATAGGGTTGATGCCTCAATCTACCGAAGGAAGCTTGTAGTAATGTTGTACTACTACTTACTACTACTAAATGTTGTTCTACTATAATGTTGTACTGTACTATAACGTCCTTTGTAGAAATCGTAGCAAATCCGTAGCAGTGCTACGATAGAAAATCTCGTAGCGTTGTTGTCTACATTTTCTTGCTACGCAGTATTTTATTACTCTGCATTATAGAACGATTTATTTATGATGAATCAATGTTCTCGTCCTGTTATAAAATCATGAATGCTGTTTTGTAGCAAAATGCAATAGAAAAAAATATCCAGCTTACTTCTTGGGATATATTTGTGAAACTATAGTTACTAACAAAGCGAAAATAACTTAACAGATCTGATTGAAATTTAGTAAAGATTAGTATTGTAGTTATTCGTGTGTTTTTTTTTGGCTTATTTATGGCGTTTTACCTATTTTTCACGATGTTACAACAGAATTCCACTTGGCCGTGTTGTGGTCCCGAGATAACTTGACCACAGGAGATCGCTTAAGTTTAAAAAACTTCATAGAATATAATTATAAGCTACAGTTCATCTTGAAAAATAAAGCCGCGGACAGAAAATTTTAATAAATAAAAGAATTACCACCTCCATTAGTTCGCAGCCTACCTGGCGGAAGCATTGATTGACGTCGGTCTCCGATACAAGCGCGCTGCGGCGCCGCTGCCTTTTGACACGTCCTTTTGTCCAGTGTGACATTTTGCGCCTTGTCGGTCGATATGAGTTGTACCATGTCTGGCGCTGGTAGTATGTTCGCTATTTGATTATTGAACAGAGGGTGATCAAAAGCGTGTATAGTATTATTATGATTATTTCTGTGTTAACCGTCTCACCCAGTTTCAGGGGAAGGTTGACGCGATTTAATTATTATACTTTTTAGGTTGATAGACCAGGATGACGTTTGGCTATTTTTTTTTTATTTCTTAGCAGCCAGTTAATTATTTTTGGATTTCAGAAGAATATAGCATACATTGTTCTGAAATCATTGATTTTGCAATTCTAGCGCAATACGAATTTTTCACAAAAACACGTCAAAGGTGATTTTAGAAGTTCTTTCTATGAAATTACATAGAAATCGAACGGTGATTGAAAAGAATGCTATCCTTTAAAATGCTGAAACGAAATGCTGGCTTCGAATTGAATCACAGTACTAAAAACACATGTTTAAGACACATTTTTACAAGAATTCTCAAGGCAACGTGACAACGTTCCTCTTTAAGCACTTCACATTAGTCACATCAAACCAGATTCCTCCAACTTGGCCAAGATAAAACAAAAGGCGGTTATTTTTATCTGACACCAACAAAACAGGGAGGTTATGATTTAGTGCGCCATTGGCAAGGGGAGTAATGGGCAAGTTTAGTAGTTGGTGTCAGAAGCACAGCCGACGCGATGTTATAGGATTTTACACGGATAAAGAAGGTACCTTGGCTTGGCTTTGGACGAGCCCATTCTTACTTTACCTCGAGTTCTCTTATTCTAGGCTCTAGGTAATCTTGCTTTGACGACCTCTGTGGCGCGGTGGGTGAGGGTCCGCAAGGCGTGCGACGCAGGAATTTGCGGGTTCGATTCCACCTCGGGACAAATATTTGTTACGATCTGCAGATCGTATACATTCATTTCAGGTAGTTCTGGTCGTTTTCTATGTATAATATAAAATATGTATATAATACATACTCGTATTATGTAATAATATAGTATTATGTATATCAGTCATCTAGTGCCCATAACACAAGCTCTGCTTATTTTGTGGCTAGATGATGCTGTGTGGATGGTCCGGCATTATTTATTATTTATTTAATTACTTTCTCTATATCTACTGTATTATTGTATGTACGCTTTTTTACAAACTTATAATTTTCTAAAAGCTTCGTTTTCTAAGTTTCAACAATCAATCATAATATCTACGTAGTACGAATGTCTCAGGAAGTTGGTGCCAAAATGACACCTTATCTGATCAATTCAGGTACTGGCAAGTTTTCAACCGAGAAAACTACAAATGCGTTCTCCGCAGTTATGATTTATGACCTAGCTGGGAGTAACTCAACGGCTGCTTTTGTGGCGAAAGTATCTGAGAAAATTAAAAACCAGTAAGTATTATAAAGATGAATGATTTTCTTTGTTTGTTTCTTAAATCGATAATTGTTTATTTGGTTCACAAATATAATAGTAATAATAATGCTGAACAATTCACATACCTAGCCCTAAGCTAAACAAAACTTGTGTTATGGGTACCAGATAACTGATTATACATAATAAAATAATATACGAGTATTCTCCAGAATGTATAATTTAGGATTTTAGTTTTTAATTTTAATCATTAACCTACAGCGTATGAATTTATTTATGACTCAATGACGATGATGTTGTATAAAACAATGATAATTATAAAAATAACAAAAGAAAAAAAATCATTCGAAGAAGAGATTTAAAAATCTTTCTCAACAGTAACGCTGAAAATGAATATATTTTATTATTGGCATAGAATTGACACCTGTAATACCTGTTTCATAACAGAGCAGCAACTTCCTCTTGCGTATTTTTAATACCTCTACTGCTGGCTATCAAGCAGTACGCGTACAAGCGTTGTGGGTTTGGCAAAACCCCTACTTCGGGGAAACTTGTTCAATCGTGAACTATTCAATCGTTTTGTCTGCTGGTGAGGAACAGATTCAGATAATTTATTGATAACGCTTATTACATGTCATAAAAGTACATTCAAATCGCTGTAAGGTTCAGTGTCAAGTAAAAGTCCAATAGCATAGCCTTCAGCCATTTGGCTGCTTTCCCGAACCTCAATAAATCTCCTCATACGCTTTCAAGCTCAAACTAAATATTCCTGTAATTTAAATAATTTATACCAGAACATTCCGTGTCTAGACTCTGATTTTTGGCAAAGTCAAGGCTGAATGGGAACAATAATAATACGTTTGGATGTATTCAAAAGATGCTTTTGGCAATGTATGTACACGTATTGTCTGTGTAATTGTCGGCGTAAACTATAGTACTAAAGCAGATAAAGCTTTTAAAATAAGCAACAGAATTCAATTAACTCTGTGATAAATACTTAAGGCTCCGGGCACGGGTGAATTTCCCATATAAACGTAATACCAAAAATGTACCAAAATGATTTGTAATTTGAGCATTTTCACCATGTACTGCTATAATTTGTATTAGAATAGTATTTATGTAGGAACCTAGATAAATACTATTCTAATACAAATAATAGCAGTACATGGTGAAAATTTGCTTAAAAAACAAATAATTTGGTATTACGTTTGTATGGGAAATTCACCCGTGCCCGGAGCCTTAATTGAAATCTTACTCAAAAAATCTTTAAACAACTATTGATCTACACATGGCCATATCTACAAGTATCAGTGAGTTATCAAGAAAATCAATGAATTTAGTATACAATTTGATAACGCAAGAGTTTACAACAGTCAATAGTTAGCTCAATTGTTGCAATTGTAAAATACTAGTTCTATTTGGTTAGAGTTATTTAAGGAGCACTTGCGCCAGGCTAGGTTAACGAGGTTAAGTCAGAGTTAGATACTACTTCGGAGTAAAATTCTAATTTGGTCTTGTATTGAGTTATGAGTTAATCTTGTGTTAAATTTTTAACCCGCTGATGGAGGTTTAAGTTAACTATTCCTTAATTGGTACCAAGTGGCACTATAGTAATTTCTTTGTCAATTACTTTTCGTCTTTATTTTAAATCCCCTTATCCTATCAAACTGTCAATTATTTTGATGAGTCAGAGTCAGAGTTCTAATTAAACCTTTTTTTTTCCTTCGCGCTTCCTTTTTTACATTTGAATTTCGAATCTCTTTGTTTTCAAATTGGCTTAGAAAGTAGGAGTTTTTTTGGTAACAATTAAATGACAAAATCAAATTAAAACACAATTGTTTTAGCTTACTGCAGACTGGTGCAAACGGTCTACATGTAGCTCAATAGATCCATATCAATACCCGTCCGGTACTTAGAATTGCATTCAGCTCGCTTAGTATATCACATTTAACAGAGTCAAAATAAAGCCGCGCAATGCATACGCGTGTCTATGAATTGCACTACTGGGGCACTTAACGTGTTATACAATAGAATTTCGCGGCCATTGCCTTAAAACCCCCTATCACGTTATAGCTAAGTTGTAAAAATGTCCGTAAACAATAGTACAATAACCCTTTTTGGTAAAGTTCCAAACAATCTTCGAGAACAGACGTACCAAATACTAAATGTTTACATGGCTATCTCCTTGCTTGCATTGTCCATATAAATTCATTTTGCGGAATATTTGGCAGCTACGTATTCAATTTAAACTGATAGTGAATCTGTAGGATGTATTTATGTATATAAGTAGTATAAGTAAAATATTGTATTAAGTATATCAGTCCTCTACTAGGTTAGTCATTGAGTCTTAGTTATCTGAAATATCAAAAGCTTTTATATTTATCAATTTATTTGGCATACAAAATAGAACACAATCATAACATTACAAAATAGAAAGTCATAGTATTCTTTTTCATCTAGATTGTAAACTTAAATATCTTAACGGAAAAAGTGCGCCTACAAAGTAAAGAACACTGGGTATGTAAATAAATTTTATAGGTATAATCTATGAAGGAAAATCCAAATTTTATCTTATCAATTTATCATACATCACTTATAAGTTTATGTGCAGAGAACATTTCAACGATTTCCTTATTTATTTCCTGATTTCAAAAAATACAATGACTTTTACTTTTTTTCTACATAATATTATAATTTTTCTGAATTTGAGATCATTATCTATAAATCCATTATAAATAAATGAAATGAGCTTATGTTTGGGTTTTACTAGTATTTAACAAAACCTTCTGAGAAATTTTATTGTACACAACTTACAACATAAAACTTAAAATACCTACATTATTACAGATGCATGAAGCTGATTTAATTATTATAGTTATCTTAATAATTATCAAACATCTTTTGTCAACTGATCAGTTAGTTCTATAGCATTCTGCGCACTTACAAATTTAGAGTCAGATGTCGGATCAATATCGAGGCACAAATTTTTCAATTGAACATTGAAATTCATAAAAAAAATCTGCCGTGACTTCTTCTCTAAGTCCTTAACCACTGACATCAGATTTGACGCTACAGTGAAGTCCATATTTCTAAGATTTGTACCGTCAATGATAATCAATGTATCAGACAGTAAGGAGGCTTTAAAAACTCTTCGTCTGACATGCTCAGCGGCACAGTACGACACACTTTCAGATAAGGGGATCACCATTACATCACTTTTGTCCGATTTTGATATACAAACATCAACTGGCGGCCTTGCAACTTTATACAGAAGCATTGCGGCTTCTAGCACTATACCTGTCACAATACCGTATTCTAAACCAAGGAACATACACACTATCATTGTTGTTAGTAAAACAATGAGCTCTCTTTTGCTATTCTTCCAAAGTCTCCCAAATATAGAGTAGTCGATCATTGAAAACATAGCTATTATAATCAGCCCTGCTAAAGATGCTTTCGGTATGTAGTAGAATGTGGACGTAAGCGAAGTCAATGCAACAATGATAAGCAGGACTTTAGTTATTCCTCCAGCAGGGGTTTTGACTCCAGAAACATGGTTCAGAGCAGTTCTTGTAAATGAACCAGTGATGGGCATACTCTGTCCGAAAGACCCGATTATATTGCATAAGCCTAGAGCTATCATCTCTTGTGTAGCATCTACCGTAGCACCATCAGCAAAAGCTTTGGCAATAGCTACTGATTCTAAGATAGCTACCATCGGTATAGCGAACGATTGTGGCCCCAATACATTCAACATATCAGTGAATGAGTATGTTTGATTTCCAACCATGGTGGAGAAAGGAGGCCAGTCAAACTTTGGTAACCCTCCTCCAATATCCCCGATTAAAATCAAAGGTTCCTTATCCAATGTCACCTTCAAAATATACGCTATTATCATACCCACAACAACCACGACAGCATTTCTTGACAGGGAGAAGAACCAACGCATCTGTTTGAAGAATCCATCGGTTCGGTTGCAACCTTGTCCCATCTTTTGCAGAAGAAACAGCATGATCATAGTACCAAATCCAAGCATCGGCTCAAACAACCTTACTGTAGTAATATTATTGACGAAGTTATACACAGATTCTGCAAAATAATCTCCTGATGATCCAGAAAGGCCAAAGAGTGACTTCAGCTGTGATGATGCGATCTGCAACGCCGCTGCGGTTGTAAAGCCACTGATGACTGGCATTGATATGAACTCCACGAGAAATCCAAGGTTGAGCACACCCATCAACAAGATCATAATTCCAGTTAGAAACCCAGCCAAGATTGCAAAGTCTGGTGAGTAGTTTGACACGTATCTTGCCGTCATCGCTGCGAGGATAGCTGTAGGCCCGACGGTGACATTGTAGCAGCTTCCAAAGAACACGTAGATGATCCCAGATGTGAGTGAAGCGTAAAGACCGTATTCAGGAGATAATCCAGCTACAACAGCGTAGGCGATTCCTTGAGGTATCGCTGTAAGTCCGACCGTGATACCAGCGATTATGTCTTGGATGAGAAATGCACTGTTGTATTTCGGCAGCCATTGCAATATAGGCATCCGTTTCTTCAAAGTTTTTACGCTGAATGTATTAGATATACATTTTCTCAGTTTGGGTTTTCTGTTTCCTTCATCTGAGTTGATGAATGTCATCTTGTGCTGCTGTTTCGACTGCTCTAGAGACACTGGCCGGGAAGGACTGTGTTATCGCAAAGTACTTTGCGTCTGATTTGTTATCAGTCGAGTTGTCGCTTGACTTGATTAAGTACTTGAAGTGACTTCTGTGTTTCCCTGGTATATGGATTTGCAATGTCTTTTATATTGTAATTTCGCATTATCGCGTTACCAGTTTGACACTTTTAAGCGATAAAAATAAACATTCGAATTACTTTTTCATATTGATAAAACAGGTTTAATATCTCAAAATACAGAGTTTACTGAGACGCCGCTCCACTATTAGCAACCGGTGTTATTCGAAACTGCGTAAAATTTTACGATGTCCATTTTTTCACTGACCGTTTTATCGTTTACACTTTTCAGAAATTTATCGCAAACTATAAAAAATCTATAAAATATGTTGGCCCCTGCAAATATCTATTTTTACGGCTGCACATTATGGTCGAATGATGTAGTACCGTACCTATCTATACCTTATGTTTATAGATCATAGTGTATATCTAGTACCTACGCAAACGTTTTTAGGGCCTTTTGTGAGTGGATAATACATACTTCTTTATGTATGACCTTTTTTGATAGAGCTACGAGTATTTATATAGAACAGGAAATTACCTAGCTTGGCTTGGTTGGCTAATGTTTCTAAATGAGCAATACACTAAACATTTTACCACAAATCACACAGTATGTTGTGAAGCCGAGTCAGACCTCGTGCATTAAGTAACAAAACAGAATTAAACGGACAAATTCTCTAGCTGTTAAATACTTTTAAAATTATTTTGATTATTAGGTATTAAATTTGAGTATGTTTTTATTTTCAAACAAAATTTTCTCGAATATCGACACTGACGCAATTAATTTTTATCTGAAATAAACTCATTGAATTGCATACTACAGCAGAGACATACATGATCAAAATTATGGAACTTCACAAAGGATTATTTACATTCTACGAGAGGTTTTCTTACAGAAATCCCTACCAATAAGTTATGGAGAGGTGTTTACCTCTTATTTTAGTTTCCGACGTTTCGATTTAAGCAATCGTGGTCAGGGGATGACTGTCGAAAGTACTGAATATCGTAGTAATAATTTTGTTGTATGGATACCTATCTAATACAACATAGTAATTAGCCGTAATTTCGAACCTACCTTATGTCTACCTAAGCTGTATTTGGATTGGTAATTGAGTCTAATATCTACCTTATACTGAAACCAGTTTGAGTATAATATTTGGTAATTAACCATTGTAAACAACGGTAACCCTTCGCCAGCCGTGGGGTATTTCCGGCCCAGCACATTCGATTAGGGAACGTGGTATTAATTCTTGAGATACGGGTATTATTGGCAGCGGTGTTGTGGAATAAATAATAGAACGAGTATTAACGGTCTGCAGCGGACGGCTTAATGAATCGAGAGAGAGGTATGGGCTTAGGTGGTGTTTAGTGTTTACGTAACCGCATACAATGTACAAATATTCCATGTTCATTTGTTGAACGTGTAATGGTTATGTGTGGTTTCACTAATAGGTACTGGTAACGTTTGAAAATGGAATAGATTGTTTATTTTTAAAATTACTTACGAAGTATTGACGTGATAACAATTAAATAGCAAGCAAACTATAGTAATCTCTACCGTGTGGTTTCTAAAGTAGCTGGTGGATTATTTGTAGGTTACGTTAATAAATAGATAACGTTTGTTTGCCGTCACACATAATGTATTATTGGAAATACGCCTCTTTATTTTAAGTGCCAATCAAGAATACCTCGTTACCTACATGTTAGTTACATTTTTGTCTACTTCTTCCTCATCGGCCTTTGCCTGTTCACGCTTCGCACGGTCGTGGCCAGTATGCTCCTTCTTATTGGGTGGCTGCTCTGAATATTGTGATTCGTCTCACGATGTTTTGCTATCTTTTTCTATTTTTGTCTTTCGCCAGCACTAATGTAAGTAAAGAAACTAAACTAGATAGACAATTAAATAGGTAATGAGCTTAAAGTAAAAAATCGCTTGTCAATATCAGACGCATTGCCAACTGGTACATAAATTTAAGACAAAACAATATGTAAATTGATTCAAAGTCCTTGTAACATCCTCTAAGTAGGTATGTCTTTGTCACTCCATTGTAACCCAAAACTTAAGCCTTTCCGTCACAATAGATTCCCAAGAAGACTTAATCTAAGTGGGTATTAATTCCGCCATATATCATAGTTCCTGGGTCTTAGGGACCCCTCGCTCGCTAAGGGTTGAGTAAGATTCGTATTCATGGATTGTTTGCTTCATTCAAGTTGGATATGATGAGTTTTGGATTATGTTGATAAAAATAAAACTGAAATTTCGAAGTCAATGATCATAGCAGGCTAGCCTACGTTCCGTTTTTGTGACTTTATTTTCATTTTGCTATTTCCCATTGCTTAGAGAATTCAATGATACAGTTCGCGTGGTAGTGTGTGTGGCGTAAAATAAATACACTTTATTGGGCACGAAAAAATACATAAACAGAAAAATGAAACCTAACAATGGGTCACTGATAAGAGCTATTATTTTCAGACAACCTTAGGATGAACACGAAGCAGTTGTACGCGAATTATTATGAAATATACAATAAATACATAAAATACACACCTGCTAGTCGACCCAGATAAATTTATGAGTGTAACAAAGGCAGGGAGCTATGGCGCTTATTAGGGGAGGCCTATGTCTAGCCGTGAAGAACATGAGCTGATAATGGGACAAATGTTTGTACGATCTGCAGATATTTTGTTCAGGGTATTCTGGTCGTTTTCTATACATATAATGAAAATATCTATGTATTTTATATATCGTATTATGTATATCAGTCATCTAGCACCTATAACACAAGCTCTTTTTTTTTCGAATGGACTATAATGCTGTTGACCGCAGATGGCCAAGACAGCGTTACCGGACTTTTGGCGGGCGCAGAGGGCGCCACACCGGTAAAGTTAGGAATAACACAAGCCCTGCCTAGCTTGTGGCTAGGTGATGCTGGTTGAATTGTTCAGCACTATTTATTTATTTTGTTTATTTAATTAATAATAAACAATAAGATCAGCAAAGTAAAGTTAATGAGTAAGCAAAGAATATAATCTTATGTATGTTTTACACCGTGTCATTTTCAGAACATGGTTTATAACTTAAATCTAAAAAATGTTTTCTCGCCCTTGCGATTCATTACCGCTATTTTTTTATACGTTAACCTTTTTATGCTACTCAACATTGAAAGTCAGTTAATTTCTATTCACAATTATGATTGATCATCAAGTTCCCCTATAATTAACCGTTTATTGACTGTTAGCACCCTATTTTAAAATCACTCATTAAAAGTAGTTGAAAGCGTCATTGGTGTAGAAATGATTTATGGAACATTTTAAGATGTAGGGAGAAAAATCTTTACGAGTTTTTAGAATCTAATTATGACCATTAAGTGCCTGACAAGTTACCTAAAATATTGTAGGTGATAAGAGGTTTAAGGTACACTGGTCGAAACTAAATAAATTTTTTTAATCATTCAAAAATCAATTACGAATTAAGATAATGAAATAAAATTCTATTCTCTACAAAAAAAATTATAAACTCGTAATTCGCTTCTAACAGCAATTTATTTCGATGACTGTACCTATATTAAGTCTTTGCTTATTGCACACTACTGCTGAGCCTTCTTTTAGCTCTGACAGAGAACTCACTTTTTCTCAAAATATTAAAAGCCTAAAATAGACATCAGCTTAGCCAGCTTGGCCAGATGTCGCTCCATTCGGCTGGTTTTAGAGTCACGCTGACCGTCGGCGCTGACAGGCCAATATGTATGATTACTTATGAAGCGTTTTAGAGTAACACCGACGACTCAGCGCTGAGCACTGTCAGCGCTGTGCATACGCGCGCGTACGCGCCACGCGTCGGCGCCGCTGAGCACGCGGCGCCGACGCGCTTCCGAACTCCGTTATCGTTACAGAGTTACATTAAACGCGCGCGCCGACGGGGACAGACGAGCGCAACAATGAATCGCGATATACAGGGCGTGTGACGTTCAGCACGATACATATATTTTAGATATATATATATTTTACTAGCGGTCCGCCCCGGCTTCGCACGGGTACTAAACAAAAATTTCAGAAATTATACACACTAACACGATGGGTTTCACAGTTTTCATACGGATCCCTTACTTTTTGTAACAGCAACATTGGGATTTTTGACATTGACTCGACACTCCATAATTGACACTGGCCGTAGAAAAAAAGAAAGCACCGTGCGCTATTATATTCAACCTCTTTTTCTATTCTGACGCGCCATAATAGAAAAAGAGGTTGGATATACAGCGCACGGTTCAATTATTGAATTTTTCATGCGGATCCCTAACTTTTTTGAAAATATTATATAGCCTATGTTCATCACGGAAAAAATAGGATTCTAATGGTGAAAGAATTTTTCAAATCGGTCGAGTAGTTTCGGAGCCTATTCAATTCAAACAAACAAACAAACATACAAACAATCAAATCTTTCCTCTTTATAATATTAGTATAGATATCTTTTCAAACCTTATTGTTTATCACAATAATGTAGAGGTACATAGTATTGTTATATATTACTATACAATATAAACTATCTAACAAGCAACTCGAACACTCATTTGATTGTGCATGTCTGTACTCCACGACGTTCAGCACGACACTAAAACGAGTTGCCGCAGACAGCTACGCGTGAGAGCTACGCGCGTAGGCTTCAGCGCCGACGGTCAGCGTGACTCTAAAACCAGCCTTAAGAAACTAAATGTTTTGCTTAGATTTTACCTATTTAAATAATTTTTGGCATGTATCTAAATCACATTAAACTTAGATTTAGATAGGCAAAGCAAAAATTGAATTAGACACATAAGTTATATGAATGTACTAGTGGTTTCTTTTTCACTTCTTCCACTAGTGGATTAAAAATTGAAGTAAAGAGAAATCAATTAAAAAATATTTCTTTTTCTATAATAATTATCAGTATAAAATTTGACTTGTTAATGTGCTTATTTTGTAAGCCTAAAGAAATAAAGTTATTGAATCAGTTGTTTTCAATTGTAAATAAGAGTCCTAATTTGGTTAGGTATTTGCATTTTCATTTTCATTGTTACTAAAGGTATATTTTTATTTCATAAAAAAATCATTAAAATAGTACTAATAACAATATTTAAAACATCCTAGGTATTTAAGCTGGTGAGTATCTGGCACAGCGCATCAGCTTTTCCATAGCTGGAGAAGCTTCTAACTGGTATTGACATGGATCCGTTAAGCTACCTGTAGATTTTTTGGAACAATCTGCAGTAATATCAATTCTTACGTAAATACTAGTTCTAATTAGTTTCTGCTATTTGATTGTTTTTTTCTCTGTTAATAAAGCTCTTTATTGAATAGCTTGCTCTTTATTAATAACAAAAATGAATTAAAAAAAAGTCTCAGTAGATTATGTTAACAGTTTACATGACAAATAAACAAATTAGTGGGTAGAACACAAAATAAGTCCGCACTGGGCGAAAGACGCAAGCAAAGTGACCGCGCTTTATGTATAAACTAGCGGTCCGCCCCGGCTTCGCACGGGTATTAAACAAAAATTTCAGAAATTATACACACTAAAACGATGGGTTTCACAGTTTTCATACGGATCTTTACTTTTTTAACAGCATTGGGGTTTTTGACATTGACTCGACATTCCAAAACTGACACTACGCCGTAGAGACAAAGCAAGCACCGTGCGCTATACAACCTCTTTTTCTATTCTGACGCGCCATAATAGAAAAAGAGGTTGAATATACAGCCCACGGTTCAATTATTGAACTTTTTTGAAAATATTATATAGCCTATGTTCATCACGGAAAATTAAGGATTCTAATGGTGAAAGAATTTTTTAACTCGGTCCAGTAGTTTCGGAGCCTATTCAATTCAAACAAACAAACAAACAAACAAACAAACAAACAAACATACAAACAATCAAATCTTTCCTCTTTATAATATTAGTATAGATATAGACGATAGACAACTTGTTTTTCTAGTAGTAGTTCACATCACATCATTGTTGATGTATTTCACCAAAACCATAGATAAAACCTAGTTCTTCCTATAAAACCTTTACTGATAAATTCTAGTGGGTGAACGAGAAGGCTTGTGAAAACCCATTGATATCCATTGAATAGGTCCGTCGAGGGGTGTCGCCGCTGAATATTATTCAATGCATCAGCAGTTTTTTGAGCTCTGATATTTTATTTTTGTGAGATTTTATAACTAACTGACGTGATTTTATATTTTTGGTACCTTGCAATGAGACCTCGTTTGAAGTTGGATTTGTTTAATGCGAAATGGGTCTTATTACTCAGTGGTAGGTAGGAATTGCAAGGTTAAAAACTGTCCCATTTAAAGATTTTTAAAAGGGATTTTATAGTACAGGGTGGCGCAATAGAACGTGCATATTGCATCTTATTTTTTTTTCGGGGTAAAATCATTGCGGACGGTGGGAAGCCTACATCGTTGGGTAGGCGAATTCATGGAGTTTTAGTCACTATGAGTAACTTCGACGGAAAGCGTTGCGCATTTTGCGTGCGCGCCTTTTACGAGAACTCTCGTTCTTGCGTACTACTAGGCGACGATATCTTTCTGAATATGGACTAAGACGAACTAGTGAAGCTCCAAGTGCTAATTTAATAAAAATATGGGTACAGCGTTTTGAAAAGACCGGTTCAAAGCTTAAACCACAAGCAAAAGGTCGTCCCAGAACATCTAGGACCGAATACAATATTGAGAGAGTTATGCAGTCGGTACGAGGAGATCGGATCGGAACGCTATGTTGCAATTTTGGAAGGGGTTTTGACTCCAGAACTTAAAAATTTAAGAATAATGAATTCGAGGACTTGGTTTCCACAAGATAGAGCTACCAGTGACACTTCAAATGACTCCATGGCGGTTGTGAAACCTGATGTTCCCTGGCAGATCGATTTCGAAAAGAGGTGACATCCCATGGCCCCCACGCAGTCCAGACTTGACAGCTCCTGACTTTTTTTTGTGTGGATACCTCAAGCACAAGTTCTACAGTAATAATCTCAAAAAGATCGATCAGCTCAAGGAGAATATCCGTGAGGAAAATGGCAGCAATTACACCAGCATTATTGGAGAAAGTTTTCAATAATTGCCGTTTGCGGTTAGAGGAGTGCCGTCGTAGAGAGGGCCATCATTTAGATGATGTTATTTTTAAAAAATAAACTTCAGTTATTCCTTTACAAGTTTCCAGTTTTATTTTTACTTTACCTTTTGTATTTATTTTTTAAACATTTTTTTAAATTTGCACGTTCTATTGCGCCACCCTGTATTTATTTTAAGAGTTTTTAATACCTATTATTTCCTTATTTCTTTGGTAAACCTATATATTAACTAGACCAAGATCCAGAACTAAGAATTTGTCCTTAGAATTTTGTAATTTCACTAAAGCATAACTTGAATAAAATAAAAAATGCTTGTATATGCCCTGGCAATTTTTTTAATGTTATATTAATTATGTACTATTTATTGTATTACCAAATATTTAAACCCAAGTAACCGCAGTAAACTAAGTAGAAAAACATTCTGATTATTTTCCTTTGCTCTTTCACTCCCGAGTGAACTAAGCGATTCCCAGATTTATTTTAAATTTCCTTCTCTAAAATGAATAGCGCCATTAGTTGTAACCTGCCACCCCCCGGCGCATGTAAATCTTCCTGCCCAATACATGCACTGGAATTATTAGCCCAGCCTGTTAACAGGAGCTTAAAAACTAGACAAACACAAGCCAACGTCTTGGGGACCCTTCCGATTGGTATTGATAAAGGTTAGTTATAGCTCTACTGATCCATATACCTGTATATTGTTTGCAGTTAACTAATTTTTTATGTAGACTTCAAAAGGAAGATTTGCATGTAACTGAACGTTCATTTTTTTATGCATTTTCGATTATTTTTCTTTAAATATTAATTTTTCTATCTCTAGAGCGTCCTGAGAAGTTTTTTCACTAAATGATTAGTAGTCTCCCCAAAACTTTTAAAACATAGGACAAAATATGACTCGTTTTTTGGTTTCTTTAAAAACCTATTAATAATGATTTGCAATATTCTGTCTGATTAAGGTGTTGATAAAGGGATAAAAGTAGTAAAACAAATTGATCGACTTTGGATAAATTCATGATGATGGTGGGGAACCTGACCCTATTTCTTTTTTTACGGTTATATAGTGTGACTCTGTGCTTGCGTTTTGTTAGTAACAGCTGAAAAATTATACCATTTTCGCATGAACAAACCGAATAAAACTGTCGAAATAAAACACCGAGAAATTACACCACCAATCAAATCTCGCACAAAAACAAATAAGCCATTGAATTCATTATATTTTTTCGTCACGAATGCTGAACGGTTCAGTTTTATCTCTGTCGCGTGCACTGCGTATACTCATAATATTTCAATATTATCAGTATTTCGAGCTTGCCTATGACACGTCTAATCACGCGGAAATAATGGTTGAACGAACACATCCCTGTTGTCACTGGAACCATCAAACAGCGACCCCTCACACGCGAAGGCTTTACCAACTTACGAATAACAAAGAAGCATCTCTATACAATTTGATGGGCCAGTCTAAACTGGCCAGGCTGGTTGAGATCTCCATTTTTTGCGAAATTCAAGCTCCTGAATAGAGAATAGTTTCCAAGTGATTACCTTCAGCGTTACGTACTGATTTGTGAGGTGCGTCGACTGTGAAAAAGATTTTTTTGTTGCGATTGCTTCAAAATATGGTGGGACTTTGTTGACCCTATTTTTAGAAAGCTATTTTTCTGACTTGTTTTGATCGACCAAGTAAGTGGTTAAAAGTAGAGTAGTACCCGAGGGGAGTAGATTTAAAGTCAGCGCTGCAAGTTTTTTGCATGCAGCACAATACTGAATCAATGAATGAATGAATGGACACTTTATTGTAATTTTTGCCATAAATAAACAGTTACATAATCTTATATCTAAATTAAATAGAAACATACAATAGGCGGCCTTATTGCTCAAAGCAATTTACTCCCGTTGCACCTGTTTTGTTACCAAAAATCCCAAAGATTATCCTCCTAATTTCTGCTACTTCATAATGGCGATGGATCTTCTGCGCTACTCCCGAGAGACTAATCAATAGGTGTTCTCTAATATCCACCGACTGTCCAACTTTCATTAACATGTCTGGAACCTTATTCATCTCCGTTTCACGTTAAACGCCTGTGTGATCGAGGTCACATCAAAACAGACCTACCATGAACCTCGTTCACGCTTGATGACAAGCACCTATTTATTTGACGTCAGAACTCAAATTTGCTTGCGTCGCTACTGATTTAGCGTCAAAAGTTTCAACTCGCTTTACCTATTTCATACTTGGGTTGTGAGCTGTATGATTTCCCGTATAAGGTTGGTTTTTGCAGTATATGTTGCCCATTGCTGTCCCTTGTCAAGGGTTCTGCTTCAGACAGAGGTAATGAAATAGCTAGCAAATGAGCCGAGCATAGTTGCCAATAGCAACCTTTCTCGTCACTCATTTGTGCTGAAGTGGTATGTAACAAATTGAAGTCCTGACTCGTGTATGTCTTTTATACTGAAATGAAGAGTTTGAGCGTTTGGTACAGTCAAAGTGGTGTTACTGTACGATTTATGTATAAACGGCACATCTGAGCTTTTGTAAGTTGTGCATTTTAACTTACTTAAGCTAATGATGTACTCAATCGACTGCCGAATCATGTATTCTATTCATATCACCTATCAATAAAATAAATCAAGTTATTAAATTGATAGATTAAAAATCTATCTAACTTTATCATCTCTTGCGAATGACATCTAATCTAAAGCTGCAGAACAAAAACCTGACAGATACAATAATCTTCTATAAAGTTGGATAAAAAGGCTCCGATAACTCACATTATGATATTTATACCTTACTAGCTGTCCGCCTAGGCTTCGCACCGGTAATTATTCATTTTACACATTTTTGTTTACATTATTGAAGTTCTCATACGGAACCCTAACTTTTTTAAATATTCTATAGGGTATGTTCATCAGGGCTAGTGTAGGATTACCAAGAAGTATT
Source organism: Eupithecia pulchellata (assembly GCA_963931895.1). NCBI lineage: Eukaryota > Metazoa > Arthropoda > Insecta > Lepidoptera > Geometridae > Eupithecia > Eupithecia pulchellata. The sequence continues at coordinate 12,676,332 of OZ007527.1, read as the reverse complement.
TCGAACGATAACTTTTTGGATATACAGTAGTCCGTAAACCAAACCAGAATAATTAGAAGTATTTAAATATTTACATATAGGTTCATAAATGAAACTTGCTCTAAAGAGTATAAAACTTTTAAATTAAATATTTGATTGTCTAAGAAGTTAAATTTTAACTACTTTAATAGAAGGCACAGCTAACAATCACTATTTAAAGACCCATTTATACTCATACAAACTTTTACTTGGTAACAGGAACACTTTGGAAGTGTTCGATCGGAACACAAAATTGCTTTTTCATGGGCCACACCCAATTTCCCCAACGTTTTGAATATAAATCGGTTATTTTGTTGTTTACGTGTTACCGATGGATGTTTGGATGACGTTTGGATATGATTCACTTGTTGTTGATTTCACTATGTGGTTTCCTGTAATAAAGGATTAGAATTGTGTGGAGTTGTCATTATCAATGGTAGTCATTTTTAGGGTTTAGAGATAGTTGTCATTGTCAATGGTAGTCATTTTTAGGGTTTCGAGATCGGTTCGGTTAGCAAAATCGAAATCAAAGTGCTTTATTTCCTTTAGACCTTACATGACTCTTGGACACGTCACAAAATACAAGTTAGAAATCAAAATGGGAAATAAAGTGATCACTTCGGTTAATTGTTCACTTCGATCTTTTTAAGGTAAAGTAAAGAAGCGAACAAGAACCTTTATCTTGTTAGTTTTAGAGTTGGAGCATAAGTCGTCCCAAACTTTTTTGTATTAGCATCTATGGCCTTTTGTCTATGGCCGACGTCGCACATGACGCGCTGTACTCGAAATATTTTTTTGTGAGTGCGCTATTTTTATCGTTCACAATTTAGTGTTTCCCTTTAATTTATCATAAAGTTAAACAAAAGTTAACCGGCCGATAAATTCAACAAAATGTTTGACATCAATATCTTAGGGGGAGACAGGGAGACCTACCACTATTTTTCCTGTTTTCCATTTTTTCGTTAAATTTATTTCGACATTTTTAACCTTTGACAAGGCAGCGGGCCGTTTTTACCCGGACGGATAGCAAATGGAAATTTTATGATGTTTTTATGGCATTTTTCATGGAGTATCTTTGAGAAACGTGTTTTGTTAAGAATATTTTGAAGGGAAATGGGAAGGGTAGGTGACGAAAACGGTTACGGCCTGTGTGGTTTATTTGGACCATCTAAATTTATGACACAAATACTGCCTAGTACCTACAAGTTTACTAAGTTTTACTTTATATATAAAGAAATAAACATTGAAAAAATCTGAAGAAACTATCTTTAATTTATACTTATATTATAAAGAGGAAAGATTAGATTGTTTGGTTGCTTTTTTGGATTTAATAGCCTCCGAAACTACTTGACTAATTATACAATATTTTCAAAAAATTTAAGGATTCGTGTGAAAACTTAAATATTGTAACCCAACGTGTATATTTATATGTAATTTTTTTTACTTAATTTAATAAACATATTCAAGAAAATTTATCGCATTGATTTACCTATTATACCGGACTTTGTGTACTAATCGCGTAAGTTTAATCAACTTTACCAAGGTAAGTACACAAGCATCAATTCTCACAGTAGAGAAACATGATCAGAAAACAAAATTGAATGAATTTTTCAGCCGTCTGGCTGTTCAGACCGCAAATTGAAATATCTTGAAAAATAGAAGCATTTATCCTGATCGGTATTTCTAAACACACTCGTAAATTGTCTGGTAGGGCATTGAAGACATCATAAAAATATTAGACCTACACGAAAGAATGTTCTAGATACTAAAGGTTCTCGATTTCGTTCGAATTCAAATCGAATATTATAAGGAAAACGATCCATTTCAGCAAATGAACTGCAATGCCCGCTGTAGGTTGTACCAGTATATTAGTTTTGTTGATACATAACAAACACTATAACAATCCTTTTCTCGAAATCAAAAACATCTATAGTTTAGTTTTATAACTCACGTAAGAATATAGAATTTGCAAGTAATAAAATAATAATTAATTAATTCGCCATTAAGGTACCTTCATTTTTAGATTTTCATGGAATAAAAAATGTAAAGATAGGATTATGATGTGGTTCGTGGTTGTTTGCAAGGAATCAAGAAGGTTCTCGATTACAAATCATGGAAGAGGTAATTTCTGCGGTGTAAATAGGGAATTTGCTCGTCGGTCTACAGTGGGACCAAAATCAATTAATGTTTCAGCCAAAACCACAGTCTATTGTAAAAATCCATAACTTCGACCCGTTATGACTAGGTGTTTGTGAAGATTTTTAATTGATTCATTCATATTTATTTTATTCCTGTCATTGTATACATTTATATGTCCTATGATGAACGTATAAGACAATGGTACCCAGGTAGTGTGGCAATGGGTATTAAGAATGACAGAAAAATATACTTAATTCAATAACTTAGTGTATGTTGAATATCTTTATTACTCGTAAAGAACAATGGCAGGTCTCCATACTTAGAATTGTCTGGGATCAAATTGAAGCGTACCGTAATGAAAAAAATGTTAAAAGATTTGGCGTTAGCTCCAGAATCTATAAATGAGACTATTTTCTTTGGGGAAAGTCGGAAAAAAAAGATTTCAGTGTTTGAATTTTTTTGTTATGAATGAACGTCAAACAATATTTGTCCATAAAACATCGCAGATTGAAATCAAATCATAAAGAAATGGATAATGTGGTTTGGTCTTGGGTTTGGTCTTATCAAATAGACCACGCCACCTTATATATTCGAAATGAGAAATGATAAACAAAATGAGCAAAACAAATTCTAAACTTATTGTATGTTTACGAAAGCTGGGCGTGTATTAAAAAAAAATGTAGCTACTTGCCCCGTAAACACAAAAAAACTGAGGGTTTTAATCATGGATTTATGAAAAGTACGGATAGAATCCTGTCAAATCAAACTTGAATCTTAGCAATGGCGGATTGACATTGAGTGTCAGTGTATAGAGAGTTGCCAACAGAAGAAAAAATTACCCATATTTTTTATAAATATTCTTCCTAATAATTGTTCACTTATTAATATGTAAAATTATAATGAATCATTTTAGGTACTGCTTTAGCCACGGTAATCGTGATTATTAGACCTACTTTTTATAATTTTCAATTTACGCCAGCGCTTTATGGTGCTAACTGCAGTGAATTTTAATGTCCCACAAGAACAGGACAGAACACTTTACTTTCCCGGGTTTAAATAGTAACTATGCTAATCGAAGAAATTTCAACAAAATCTGTTCAGGCCTCTGAGTGTGTGTGCAGAAGTAACAAAGATAAAAACATCCAAAGTCTCATTCCATGACTAATTTTAGTTTGAATAAATTATTCTTTGTGCCTATTAACTGGCTGACAACATTTTCTGCCTACGGCTTCGCATACATTGTTCCTATGGAAATGCCTAACCAATATAATATAAAAAAATATAATTATTTAAATGTACATTTGCAGCCATATCTTATTATGATTGTTACTGGGAAGATCAATGAAATGTTATGTGAAAAATATACATTATTCTCATATTCATTGTTTATTGATACATTCTAAATAAAAAATTATGTATTACATAATATAATGCCCGCATGCTTTGACATGAAAAATCTTCATGCACATTGCATGCTACACTTGATTAAGTGGGCTTCAAATTATTTTAATTATGAGATTCTCTGATTATGCGAATTCAATTTAACTTCCAATTTTCGTCACCCGGAAATCTGAAAAAATATTGACTTTTAGTTATGCCCCACGGCTATCGATAATCTCGATATAACATCTGCGTAGCTTGATCGTCAGTTAAAGTATTATCCAAATGGGTTCAGCTATTTTGGAGGTTAGCTCAAATAAAAAACAAACATATTTCGAAATTCGTATCCTTAGAGCTAAGCTATTGTATAGATATTACAAACTGAAATTCAATATCCTAAATATATTTCGAATACTTAATACATATTATTTTATTGGTATAACCAGGATGATAAAGAAATGCATTTATACCTGATTCATAATTTAAAGTCAATAAAATATGAGAATTAAAACATTTTTAATATCCTCCCACACTTAGTGGAAAATTTACATGTTTACATGTTGGCAGCACTGGCGAGATTTAGTGCTTGTAGTTTGATTTATATGTTGATAATAATTTTGCGTCAAATCGATAAAATAAGTTGGTGATAGAAGAAATTTATCTACGAAATGTGATCCGGTGTTTTTTATTGACAAACCCATTGTAACTTTTGCAACATCTGACCACACAAGACGGCGTTTTCCGTTTATTTTGGTTTGTTTACAATAGGGTTCATCAGTTGGTGTCTATAGCCGTAATGGCGATGGCCAGCATACTATTTGATTGATTGGCATGCTTGCTTGATTGGAGTGCTTCGTTTTATTTTTTTCTGATACTCCTTCCCATGGATTTATGAAAAGTACGGATAGAATCCTGTCAAATCAAACATGAATCTTAGCAATGGCGGAATGACATTGAGTGTCAGTGTATAGACAGTTGCCAACAGAAGAAAAAATTACCCATAATTTTTATAAATATTCTTCCTAATAATTGTTCACTTTATGAATATGTAAATTATAATGAATCATTTTAGGTACTGCTTTAGCCACGGTAATCGTGTTTATTAGACCTACTTTTTATAATTTTCAATTTACGCCAGCGCTTTATGGTGCTAACTGCAGTGAATTTTATTGTCCCACAAGAACAGAACAGAACACTGTACTTTCCCGGGATTAAATAGTAACTACCCCTATTTGCTAATCGAAGAAATTTCAACAAAATCTGTTCAGGCCTCTGAGTGTGTGTGCAGAAGTAACGAAACACATCCAAAGTCTCATTCCATGTCTAATTTTAGTTTGAATAAATTACTCTTTGTGCCTATTAATTGGCTGACAACATTTTCTGCCTGCGGCTTCGCATACGTTGTTCCTATGGAAATGCCTAACCAATATATAAAAAAAAATTATAATTATTTAAATGTACATTTGCAGCCATATCTTATGATTGTTACTGAGAAGATCAATGAAATGTTATGTGAAAAAATACACATTATTCTCATATTCATTGTTTATTGATACATTATAAATAAAAATTTATGTATGTATACCATAATGCCCGCATGCTTTTACATGAAAAATCTTCATGCACACTGCATGCTACACTAGATTTAGTGGGATTCAAATTATTTTAATTATGAGATTCTCTGATTATGCGAATTCAATTTAACTTCCAATTTTCGTCACCCGGAAATCTGAAAAAATATTGACTTTCAGTTATGCCCCACGGCTATCGTTAATCTCGTTATAACATCTGCGTAGCATGATCGTCACTAAAAGTATTATCCAAATGGGTTCAGCTATTTTGGAGGTTAGCTCAAATAAAAAACAAACATATTTCGAAATTCGTATTGTATAGATATTACAAACTGAAATTCAATATCCTAATTTTATATTTCGAATACTTAATACATATTATTTTATAGGTATAACCAGGATGATAAAGAAATGCCTATAAACCTGATTCATAATTTAAAGTCAATAAAATATTAGAATTAAAACATTTTTAATATCCTCCCACACTTACTGGAAAATTTACATGTTTACATGTTGGCAGCACTGGCGAGATTTTGTGCTTGTAGTTTGATTTATATGTTGATAATAATTTTGCGTCAAATCGATAAAATAAGTTGGTGATATAAGAAATTTATCTACGAAATGTGATCCGGTGTTTTTTATTGACAAACCCATTGTGACTTTTGCAACATCTGACCACACAAGACGGCGTTTTCCGTTTATTTTGGTTTGTTTACAATAGAGTTCATCAGTTGGTGTCTATAGCTGTAATGGCGATGGCCAGCATACTAGTTGATTGATTGGCATGCTTGCTTGATTGGAGTGCTTCATTTTATTTTGTTCTGATACTCCTTCCGAACTTATTTATAGTTTCATGGTTTTAATAAATAATGTTGGACAATCCACACAGCATCATCTAGCCCGAAGCTAAGCAGAGGTTGTGTTATGTTATGAGTTCCTACTAGATAACTTATATACTTAAAACAATATTATATAGGTATAGTACCTACATTAATAGATATTTTTTTATTTTACATAGAAAATGCCCAGAACACCCAAAACAACAATATCGGAGTCCTAAGGGCACGCACTAGCCAGACACAGGGCAGTATCAATCAGTCCATAAACAGTCCAGGTCGGGTGTTACATACGTCGCCTAACAAAAATATAAACACCAAAATATAAACACAAAACACAGCAGAGATGAAAAACGCCGAAGTCTCGGAAGGATTCTGTCAAAGAGAATAAAACCACTACGTTCTAGATTCTATGGCGTCTTGACAGACAACCGCTGACAACATGACACTATCAAAGACAAATCAAAGACAAATGATACATTGCATTCAATAATTGTACCCGCCACTAATAAAATGGTAACATTTCGAATGTACCTAATTCGAATATCATTTGATAAGCTTTTAAATATCATAAAATAACACCGGCTTTTACGAGAAGGAGTGAATAATTGAAAAATCGTAGAAAATTTATTAAATTTGATTCATATACATCAGATCCATGGACGCAAAAAAAAGTCCAGACCAAATTCTGCCATTGTTCTTTATAACAGAACCAAATATGTATTATGAACTAGTATTTACAATTAAAACAATTGAGTTAACTGCAGATCATTGCAAACAATCTACTGCTATGTCATCTGATCCGTATGAATACCTAGTTTTTAATTAGTGAGAACATAATTTGTTTAGTTTTCACAAGCATAAGACTAATTGGCTATGGTATCTTGAGCTTTCGAAGATTATGCAACTTTTCAATTTAGTATATAAATCGTTTAGAGGTAAAAATCCCAAACCATCTAATATCTAAACTCGATGTTAAACAATTGTTGTGATGTTTAGATATTTCTACACTTTCTAATTCATAATGACAGTTCATTGGCTGTTTTTTCCCCAAGCAAAACGTTCATCGAGTCCAGCCAGATGTATTTCTAATGTTTTAAGTCCGGAAACTGCGGCCACTGTAGAAGAGTGTTGCATCTCGGCCATTGCCCGTCTGCCTCGCACAATGCCGAGAATCCTATTGAACCCAACCGTTTCTTAATTGAAGTTTTGTACGGTACCTTGATTAGTAGGATTGTATGACTGTGGTGCTCTTAATTATTTGTGTTGTACTTGAAACTGTTTTACTTGGAGGTATTCTTGGATCTTTTGGAGATGCTCAAAATCAACATTATTCCAAATGCTCAAGTTAAATAAGCTTTAGTCATGGGTTCATAAAAATATTTAGAGATTTGCAGCAAATTACCCACTTTTAATTTGTTATGTATAATGTGATATTTCTACCACGTGGTAGGTAAGTACCTAAAAGCGGCATATTGTGTGAAAGTTAAGATAAAGTAAAATCTATATTTTAAGGAGCTTAAAGTACAAGTAGCAAAATAGATCCTATATCAGTCTTCAAGACTACATTTCAACACTCCTATAACATTCTAGTAGTATACTACAAAGCTGGATTTGGGCGCATTTATTGGAGCACAAGTTCTTGTTATGCTCTTGCAATGAGCTTACAGCATGCTAAGAAGTCTAATTATTGCCTTGCGGTAGTATTTGGAGGGACCTAAACTCCCTATTGCCTAAGAGAAGATTACTACTGGTATCAGTATTCCTTTTGTTATCTACTTCTAGTTCGTTTTGTTAATATGTATTTGCAGTGTTTAATAAACACTAATTTATTTTATCATTATTTTCTTTGATAATATTTGAATGAAAAATGCTTATCTAGAATTAAGTACGAATGCAATTTTGTATGGCAAATCTATTTTTAATGTATAAGTGTACAGTGTTTGCGCTAATTTTCTTACGCGCTTAAATAATTTGAATGTCAAGCCTGTTAGTGGAAAAATATTATCAAGCACTTCATAATTGTTTTTTGATCATTCGCCATGTTTCAAAAATAGCTCTTATCAAGACATTTATAAGACTGTAATAGGTAAAACTACGCTTGATTTACTCTTAGTTAAGATTACCTAACCACCATGTTGAATCAAATTAGAGTTCCTCGATTAATATTTGAAAACCTGCAATAGCTACACATTTTTGACGTAAATATGTGTATGTGTAACTTATAGTTATGTAAGTATGATTAAAGAGAGAGATTCTTTAGTACAAAAAATACAGTACAGGATAATGATCTGTTTTATTTCACAACGTAGGTATGCAATTAGGATAATAAGGATACCACATTCGGAATGAACGGAACATTCTAATAAATTACTGGTTTCTGCTTTTTCAGAACTCGCTTGAGACGATCGCTTTTGCGTTACCGATTCTGCCTGTCTTTTATGTACAGTTCTTCAGTAACCTCCATTTTGTTTAAAACGCTTCTAATCTATGATAAATAATAATTTACAGTATCTCAAATCGAACGACTTGTAAAACTGGTAAATAGCTTTCATAGTTAGCCAAGCGCTTTAAAAGATTATTTACTCTCACAAAAATCTTATAAGCGTCTTTATTAAGACTACATCGCCTCATACCTATAATGATCTCAGCTAAGTATTTTATAAGTCTTGGAAATCTTACACAAAGCTTTTATAAGACTATAATTTTCGTAGGACTATTAAGACTTTGTCAATACACTTATGAGATTATATGTCTTGTAATTATCCTATAATATAGTATAGTAGTAAACTACAAGGCAGTTTTATTAGTAAATTTGCTCTGGAGAGTAAGAATGCTTGCGCAATACTATTATAAGCAAAGTATACTTGAGAAAAGCCATTAAAAGAGCTTTATTAGTCTAATTTTACCTATTGTATTCTATTATAGGATTCCCTTGCTAGTTGGGGTGTACCAAAACAGGAAACGAATCGACCTGCCCCCCTAAGATTATTCCTTAAAGTAAATAGAATATAATGACATGTAACGTCACTCTATAACACTACAGTACATAACACTACCAGCTATAGTATTTACTATAGGTACGTTATTTTTAGAATAGCTCTTTCTAGATACATCTAAACTAAAACTAACTCCTGTAAAGGAATGTTTAAATCTTCAAGCCTATCGAATGTATTATGGAAGTGGGTTTTATGTTTACCCTGTCATGTCACTGTCAATGTCAGTTTAGTAACGCCACGTCATTTGCACGTCAGAATGAAGGGCTGAACGCGTATCGAGTGGACCGGACGAGATACTAATCTTGATACTTTAACAAACATTCTAGGGAATATTTAGTACCAACGCTGCAACTTATCTATATATATTTTGTTTAAGAATCTTCTACCTATTTAAAATTACCAAACTCATCTAAAATAAATAATTTTAAGCTTTTTGTATGAATAGCAACTATTTTCAATAAGTTAAATTTGGCCTTTACAATAAAAAAATTTAAGATTGCTATCACTTATCTATCATAATTTTAAAATAAATATATTTTTGCAATGATTTTTTATGGACCAGAAGTAGCTTCGTTCTGTAGAATAACATGTACCTACGTCAAATTTCAGCTGAAAAAAAAAAATACTATGATGTAACAAAAGTGTAATTATTATTATTTTTGAATTACCTATTTCTTATTTTTCTTACATACCCATAAAACTTTTCAACCAACCTGTCTAATATTCAAACGCATTTTGAGAATTAGATTTTGCGTAGTTCCATTAGAAGAGCGAACGCCTGATCCTTTGCACGGAAACTACTCTAACTTTACATTCCCACAAGAGCGTCTGTGACCGCGGCACTTGTACTACCTACATACTTTACTACAAGCCCTCCAATAAAGTACCTAGCCCTGTGTTTTGTAAACTAACTAAGACAATGGGGCTTTTAATTACCTAGCCATATAAAGCTAATCTAAGGTAGTCAATCTAAGTTAATTTAAATATACAAAACAATAATATATTGGTAAGTCATCATCACAGCGACATGTTAGTACTCATAAGACATTTACAGAAATGCAAAAATGTCGATTTCCCAAAATATGTCAGTTATTTAAGTTTCCAACTACAGGGACGATATTATGTATGATAAATATTATACATATCAAAAGGTTGTTGAATGATTTTAGGGACCTCTTTTTAATAACCTCTGCTTTTGTCTTGCAAAATTGTATTTTTTGTACTTTAAAAACCTTGACGCCAGTAGTCTCTTGTGGTCATTGTATTGTATTTAGGTCATAAATAATTCATTCGTTTAGTTTTTTAATTTAATATGGGCTGGATTTAAACCTAGGACTTTACTGAAGTTATAAGCAACTCCTATGCTAAACTCAAACAACTCGATCCAAGATCTCGTCTCAATAGTTCTACAGTTCGTAAACTCTTCAAAATTGGACTAGTCTCCAGCTTCCGGTAACTGTGGTCTGTAACGAAACTGGAATCTAGTTTGGGACGAACAGGATTTAACCGCTAACAGCTTTGGACTAAAGTCGGGTCTTGCTACAATGACAATGGCATTTACATGAAAGTATGAATAAGTACGGAAGGAGTCTCATAAAAAATAAAAAGAAGCACTCGGTACTCTGACATACTGTCTATGATTCAAATAGTATGTCAGTCGCCGCCATAGACACGAACTAATAAACATCATAATACAAATCAAAACAAAATGAAAAACGCCGTCTTGTGTGGTCAGATGTTGCCAAATCACAATGCATTTGTCAATAAAAAACACCGGATCACATTTCGTAGATAAATTTCTTATTCCTACAACTTATTTTTTCGATTTGACGCGAAATTATTATCAACCTAAAAATCAAACTTTAAGCACAAAATCTAGCCAGTGCTGCCAACATGTATACATGTAAATTTTTCAGTAAGTGGGAGGATATTAAAAATGTTTTAATTTTCATATTTTATTGACTTTAAATTATGAATCAGGTAAATAGACATTTCATCATCCTGGTTATATAAAATAATATGTGTTAAGTATTCGAAATATAATTAGGATATTGAATTTCAGATTGTAATATCTATAAAATAGCTTAGCTTTAGGGATACGAATTTCGAAATACCTAATGTTTGTTTTTTATTTGAGCTAACCTCTAAAATAGATGAACCCATTTGGATAATACATTTACTGACGATCATGCTACGCAGATGTTATATCGAGATTATATACTTGGAAATTGAATTCGCATAATCAGAGAATCTCATAATTAAATAATTTGAATCCCACTAAATATAGTGTAGCATGCAGTGTACATTAAGGTTTTTCATGTAAAAGCATTCGGGCATTAGGTATAATATGTAGGTATACATAATTTTTTATTTATTATGTATCAATAAACAATGAATATGAGAATAATGTATATTTTTTTTCATTATTAGGAACGTTTCGTTGATTTTCCCAGTAACAATCATAAGATATGGCTGCAAATGTACATTTAAATAATTATAATTTTTATTTGATTTTTTTATATTATTTTGGTTAGGCATTTCCATATGAACAACGTATGCGAAGCCGCAGGCAGAAAATGTTGTCAGCCAGTTAATAGGCACAAAGAATAATTTATTCAAACTAAAATTAGACATGGAACGGAGACTTTGGATGTGTTTATGTTTGTTACTTTTGCACACACACTCAGAGGCCTGAACAGATTTTGTTGAAATTTCTTCGATTAGCAAATAGGGGTTACTATTTAATCCCGGGAACAATCAAATTCACTGCAGTTAGCACCATAAATATTAATAATTAATATTTTAAATAGAATTTGCTTTATTATTATTTTCATTAACATAATCCAGTTTTTATGTCACTTTCGTGCGATATTTATTGTATTAATTAATTTAATTTAGTTAGTGTAAGTGGTTGTATGACCGTTCTAATTAAATATATAAAAATAAAGCGCTGGCGTAAATTGAAAATTATAAAAATAGGACTAATAAACACGATCACCGTGGCTAAAGCAGTACCTAAAATGATTCATTATAATTTACATATTCATAATATGTAAACAATTATTAGGAAGAATAATCATAAAACTTATGGGTAATTTTTTCTTCTGTTGGCAACTCTCTATACACTGACACTCAATGTCATTCCGCCATTGTTAGGATTCAAGTTTGATTCGATAGGATTACGTCTGAACTTTTTTTATGTCTATGGGCATTTAGCTTTTGTTTTGAGAACCTACCTCGGAATATTTTAAATTTGGAACAGAAGGCATTTCGTTTTCGTTTTTGTGTTCCGTGGGGAGTTACTTTGATTCACGAAAAAGTTTTTACTAAGTAGGTCTCTTTCGCTATAGGTTTTATTCATATTAAGAGACTCCAAATTCAAATCTAACTAAGTTCCCTCGAAAAATGAACTAGCGAGAGAACCAAACCAGGCGAAGCAATCAAGAATCGCAAAATTACAAATCGAATTCCCTTTACTCACTCCTCTCTTTTCATCATTACCCTCTCTTTCCCTCCAAGGCATCCATCAAGCATCAAAGCCAGGCACGATAAGCCCGCGATTAGGTACCTCGTTACAGTACAAACTGTTGTTTATTCTGCGGGGTAGTAAAACTGCCCGATCCATCAACTGGTAACTGAGATTGCAAGGAAAATGTTTGGGTTTGATGCCCTATTTATCAACGATCTCTTTTAGCTTATAGGCTTGACTTAGGTTGTTTGATATGACTGTAAAAAGGATCAATATCTTGCTATACTAAGTGCCACATAAGGTGGAATGGGTACACCTTCTCCTCCACGAAATCGCAAAATGTGGTAATTATCTCTATTCTGTTGCTTTCCATATATAACTATATGTTTCCAAATAATTTAAAACCCTAAAAATGCAAGATTTTAAGTTGTGCCCTTCTATTTTGATTTCGTGAAGGTGACAGATCAACGAGCTGTACTGCGAACTATCTGGAACAAAGTATAGCCAACACAGGTGACGTTTTGAATCCATCGAATCTCCTATTTTGAAATTAAAATGTGAGTAATGTTAGGTAGCTTGGTGCCACCAAAACCACAAACTACTGAACGAAATATGACAAATAGGCAAAATGCATTAGTTACTAACCCGAAATAAAACATTATTAATTTACATTAATATGTACGTAGAATGCAGCAACAGTTTGGCAAAGTCTCAGAACGTAAAACCTATTTTGCAGTCAACAAATCAAACGTTTATCCATGATATATTGCAGTAAAGCAATCTATAGACAGTTTTACAGCAAATCGTCTCGATAATAACAAATGCACGACAGCATACCAAGTCTAGACTCAGAGGTTATTCCCTCGGGATAAATAATGCGTGGCTAAGTAGTTACTTTAAACGTTCAGTTATTTATGGTTGAGAGTTTATGAAACGTGCACTCTATTATAAACGAATAAAAACTTCTTAGCTCTATGGTTCAACATGTGTTGGAAAAGTTAAAGGTTTTTTTCTGATGACTTTTTAAAAGGGTCTGTGATTTGTGTTTTGTGGGTTTTTAAACGGGCATAACTGATTGTTTTTATTCTGGTAGAGTCTGGGGTTTTTTTAGTAAATATGTCACAGTAAAATCAAATAATATTAGCAATATATTTACGCCGCAGCGGGATCCAAAATTAGCTAAATTTAATACAAATGTCTACTTATAAATAAAAATAAAATATATATATAAAAATAGGTAGTAAGTCAATCACGCATATCATATACGAGTAAAAATCGTATTAGCTTAATGAATGCGTTTTTTAACACAGAATGTAGGGGTAAATTCTGTAAACAAATACCTGGAGATCATATAAACATGCCACGGGTACTAAACCCGCATCTATCTACATTTCAGGTAGCCCACACCACCACAGAGATCATCGCATATGACTTAGCGTTGTTCTATTTTGTTTTGAATGTTTATCAAATGAGTTCTTTTATTGTTCATCATTTGAGCACAATAGTGGCATAGAACAATAAACCTTGACTCAAATAAAAAACAAAACAAATTACCCGTTCTAACATGGCAACACCAGTCCACATGTCCGGGGGTCCCACGGACTTACTATTTCTGTCGCTGCATTTCGCTCGCAGCTGTGATCTAATTACATTCACTCCATTCATGAACTATTTTCAATTAAGAACTAAAATTACTGTTTTGAATTTGGAGCTGGTTAGTGCTGGGAAATAAGCTATTTTTCTACGATACTCAACTAATAAATTGGATAATTCAACGAATATTTCTAAATTAAACGCTGTTTTGAATTCAGAACAGTACACACTGGCCGCCACCGGAGGTCGCGTCAATCTGCGAGACCCTTTCAAAAAAAACCTTTAAAAGACCCTGAATCCGTTACGAGAATTATTATACATTTCAAAACTTTCAGTGGGTACCTAACTTAAAATAAATAGATATTTTTCTATTATTAACACGCTTTTCTTTTGTTTTCAGGTAAGGCTTGAATACAACGAGCAAAACAAAATGTAAGGACAAAAGGACGCGAAATGAAATATTCGTTGCAAGTTCCCGGAAAAGCCTTCGTATTCGTAACGCGTTAAAAATGCTTGCCAGCATTGTGGAGTTGGTAAGTAGTTGTTATTCAGGTCAAAACAAACTTAGCTTTATTTCCTCACTCTTATCGAAGTTTCTAACGCTATCATAAAAAGTGTACAGCATGAAACTGTGTTTCTTGAAATAGCAACCGTTTTTGAAACTAAATACCAACTAAGATTGTAAACCCGACTTTACAACCCTGTATAAGGTATTAATTCCGTTCGGAAACCTAAAATTCCAAGTTTGAAAACGTAAACGAGCTGGTTACCACTGTCAAACAATTTTGCAGAGGCAAAAATTCCCAAAAAAATATTAATACATTTTATTGATCGTAATTTTTCCAGATCAAAAAAGGTCAATTTATACGTCCACAAAATTCAATATTTAAACGGTAAAAACTTATTCTCCGATTATTTAGTGCACCATTCTATTATGTTATCGCAAAACCGTAATAATTTACCCCTGTTTGGGACAAAGAGGACGAAAAGCGCCCTAGCGTAGTGCCATAGTGTGTTTTATTCTGTGGTGGTAGGGACTGCACGGCAGTAAGGGGTCGGCCCTCTCGCGGATACGACGTCTAAACTGTGACTGAAACAGATGATTCGAATTTCGAATTGACCGAACGTATAGAAACATTGAACTGAATGTATTCGAATTTCAAAACAGTGATTGTGTATTCACTTCACTAGTGATCGGGACTGAGATGTTAAAACTTTTTAGTGAGTGAGTGTTTTCACGTGCTTACGTATCGCGGGTTTTATCGTGAAAGGACTGATAAGGAGTAACAATTATTTTATATCAATTTTTCAAGGTGATGACTGATTTTTGGTTGTGTTTTGTTTTGTTTATTGCGTTCTTTTTACTATTTTTGTTCTATTAATTAATTTGCTCATCTTCTTTGATACTAAATAGATTAATAGAGAGAATTCTAGAAAAAAGATCTGTTTTGTGAGACTAAACTTTACCTATATTTAGGTACCTAGGTAGATAAAACTTTAAGTATATACATATGGCTTTATGAGTAAATGATTTCCCATACTTAATAATTTAGCCTTTAAGAGCTTAGACTCAGACTTAGACTCAGTATCGCTAAAAATCATAATACATAATAACAGTCCCCAAAAATACCCACTAGTTTATTCCTACCCCAAAATGGGGTCAAATAAATAATAAACAAGATGAATTATAACTATTCGGTAAAAGCATTCTGCAGCACATTCGCTGCCGCATTCCGAACGAATTCATCACGAGAGGGCTCGGCGACGGCCGTAAAATACACTTATTATTTCTACGTTGTAGCGAATGGGGCAGACTACACTTTGGGGGCAAATGGGAGCAAGGCTAGGGGACAAAAGTGCTGCTAAGAAGCTAGGCTTAAAAATGCTTTCAAAATCTAGGTTCAGAAAATATATTAGAACCCACTTAAATGTAAATACAAATCTAAGCATTACAACAGAAGATGAAATTCAACTGACTGTGATAATATACATGACTTTTGTAAGGTACTGAAAAATAAGAGTGAAATGACTTTTTTGTATAACTATCAAGATAATGTTCAAACAAATCTGACGACTTAGAGGTGCAGAAGGCTGCAAGTTCGATTCCCGCATCAACACAAATGTTTTTACGATCTACAGATATACATATATTCCGGTTGCTGGGTATTTTCTACGCACAATAAAAATATCATCATCATCCAGTTAGTCCACTACTGGACGTAGCCCCTAATAATAATAATAAAAATATTTATTAACACAGATGGCTTTACAATTAGGGACTTAGTATAAATAATATATCTATGTAACTTTTTGTACTAAGTAGGTACACAGTCATCTAGTACCTACCCACAACACAAGGTCTGCTTAGCTTGAGGCAAAATTTGTGGATTGTCCAGCAGTATTTCAAAATTAAACAAATGCCTGCATCTGAAAACCTACCTAATTTTGAAGTTCTCTATTTAAAATCATCTGTCCATCTCATGAGTCATAAATACCTACAAAATGCCCCTATTTTTAAACAATATCAGTAGGGAGCAACCCTTCTCTTGAGAGTTATTTAAAACTACTGATATCGATCGATGTTTTGTGGTAATGTATGACAGAGCACGTGGTGAATATTCATGTTAGAGATTATGTGATAGAAAGAACAGTCAGGTTTTGTAGAAAAACTAACTCTATTGGGGTAGATGTAGAGCTCGCTTTTGGAGCTTGGGTTGCTTTCTTCAGTCAAAGAAATAAACTATTTGAAATACTAACGTTTCGTAAGATAGATTTTTATCAATTGGAGTAATTAATTTTTGTAAGGGAAATGTTAGAGTTAGTAATGTTACTGTAAATCTAAAACGTAAATTAATTGTAAATTAGTTTATTTTTTGCATTTAGTTAAGCTACAATAAAACTTTGAATTATCCATAGATATTGACTACTTTTTCGATAAATTTTTGATGCTTTCTGTCCAAAGTTGGGAGATATGCCTTGGTAGCCTTATGATCTCGCTCTTTAAATAAATTAAATAAATATCAAACTTCAGCAGATTTCAAATAAAGACAAATCCAATAGACCACAACTTAAAATAGAATTGATTTATTCGATTACAGTAGAGGTAATTTTCTAAATAAATATTTCAGACTTGGAAGATCCATAGAATAAATTCAAATAATATAGAAATCGAAAGCAAACCCTAACCTTGTTTGCGAAACCTTGACTGCAGTTGCATGAGTCATGGGTTTTACTAAACTTGCCCCCTTGCCTGCCCCCTGCCCCCTGCCTACCCCCACAGTAAACATTACTAGAAGGGGGTGCCTATTTTATAGTTAGATCGATAATGCGATTATTGTTATTGCCATTTTTACGCACATGTCCAGTGATTTGGTCAAGTGATTCGCAAATGCGTAACTTTTAACAATATTTGAATATGAAAAAGGCTGAAAAAAAAAATAGCGTAGCCCTTTGGTTCAAGGTGGATGGTAATAAGCGACTCTAGAGATTTTAAATGTTTTGTTGCCTTGTCGTTCACTCCAGCGGCTCTTTGTCTAACTCAACTGGGTAATCG
The DNA here is from genome assembly GCA_963931895.1 of Eupithecia pulchellata. Taxonomy (NCBI): domain Eukaryota; kingdom Metazoa; phylum Arthropoda; class Insecta; order Lepidoptera; family Geometridae; genus Eupithecia; species Eupithecia pulchellata. The sequence continues at coordinate 12,658,774 of OZ007527.1, read as the reverse complement.
TAATCGGCTTCAGTTTGGCATTTCAAACCTAGCCTGGACTTCGATTGTCACTTTCGTATTGTGTAAATAGCTGAAACCGAAGACCAGTTGAATACCATAGATAATATCGACAACATTCTGACTGGGTCTACAACTGGTAATCGGCTTGAAGTTCACTGGTAATGGAATTCAAGTTAGACAATAAGGCTGCAGGTCAAGTACCTCGGAAAATAAAGCTCGGATGATATTTTGAGCCTTTATCAATTTATGAGTCAAAGATCAAGACTGTCGAAAACCCACTGTTGGACCTTTTTTTTATCGAAACAATCTTAAGTTACTACCAACATTATCAACATTTGTTGTTAATCACAAAAAAGGGCATTTGATAACATATTACCCATTCAAAAACGATCGCTTTCAGAATGGCCAACAATTTTTGATATCTGCAAAAAATGGTCAATTTCAATATTACAATCGCTTTATCAATTTTTCAATTCAATGATTCACACAAGCCCAATGTCTTGTTTAAGGATTATGCTTACGAAATACGTTCTTAAAAGGGCAAAAGCGTTCATTCAGGCCGAGTCTCGCCCACGGTGCGTAGGCGCCGCTATCAATGGACCTCGATGGCTCGATGCAATAAATGATCCATTTAGAATGTATAACAGAATATAGGCGTAAAATTACATGGTTGGGTACACTTGGACGGTGGACATGATAAAGTAAAGTTTTATTGTAAAATAAAGTGGTCTCTGAAAGGTTGAAAACTCTAAGTTATCTATTAAATATGTACCTATCAAGAATCTTGTAGATAATAATTATGAGTATTTCTCAATGATACTGAAATAAAGAATATGCATTTAGACATTTTTTTTTACTTATCATTTTATTTTTTATTATTATTTTTAAACTTCAAATTCGACATTAACCATTATATTTCATTTCAGCTCTTCCAAGACTATTGACTTTTTCATGAGTGGCTCAACGAACTGTGTTCATTAACTTATGACATTGTGATTAGAATAAGATAACACTAGTGTCTTTATTCGTGCCAAATTTTCGAACTTTTTGTGCGTTGTCAATTCAACTTTACGTGTATGAAGATAAGGTTGGGAGAGGATTGGCATTGATGGCTACGGATGGGCACCAACCTATCTAAATTGAACAAGACAAGAGTCTCCGGTGTAAATCATGTTAGTATAACTTTTTCAGATTATTCATTTTCTTTTTGCGGCTTTTAAACTTTTTGTTTTGCCTTGAAAGGAGCTTTTTTGTATTTAGAAAACTAGTTCCTATATCCTGGACTTGCGGATATTTTGAACTATTTTATTAACTGTCAATAGGTTTCATTTTAATTTTATAGATATTTGATATAAATCAAATAGGAATGTTGAGTAAATAAGGTTTACTTATATAAGGCGTTACTTCCATTTATTCATTTTAGTTATTAAAATTATACCAAAAACGTACGCGTCAATAATCCCGAGTTATAAATCCGTGGTTTATTACGTGTGCAGCCATTCTAACGTAAAAAATAAATAGAGTTGGGAATCATCCGGCTTTTATGACATTACTTACCGAAGTTGTACGGCTTTTTACACGAAAGGATGTAAAGTACAACAATTTTTATAGTAGAACAGTACCAATTTAATTTAATTGTATAGTACGATTACGATTTTTGATGTCTTTATTTTTTTTATTTATTTATCAAGTTAAAAATTTGATAACAAAGAAAACTTATTATAATAATACAAATTAAACCACCGAGGTTTGTAAGGAAGTGCTATTAGCGAGTCAGCCGAGTAACTATTCGATAGGTACAAGTACAACCTGAATAAAATATAAATATAATATAAAATATAAATCAAACAACGTCACATACTATGAGCATTCTTACCAGATGTAAACGTTTCGGTAGATATTTTGTAAACCCAACAAGTTTCTCACAACTCTATTGTTCATACACGAGCCATTAAAACCACGCTAGCGGTACAAGAATAGCTTGTAAATCAATGTTATTTGTCGAGAAATACATTTTTTTCCCAAAGCGTTGTCTAAATTGTGATATACGAGCGAGTTATTGTCACAATATGCGAATTTTATCCGAATGCTCAGCATTTTTGGGTCTTATCTCTTGTGGATAAAGCTGTAAGTTTTCTGCTGAAGTTACATTGTTATAGAAAGTTTTTACGGGCAATAATGGTAGGTTTTCTATCTTTTTATTTTCACCTTCGTTTAACTCGAATGTTGTTATTCCATTTTGGTTAACAAAATTAATCAACACGAGAGGTTCAGCTGTTTTTGACTTTTATTATTATCCATTTTGGTTTCTTCGTCATTCTCAATTCTGTTAGATATATGTATATATTTATATTCTTATTTCATTTAACAAATTGCTTGCTTCCGCCATATCCTTTCCCAATAAATACTGTCCAAATAAATTGAACCAACGTTGCTTTGAGCGCAGTTCTAACGAAATAATTCAATATTTATCAGGGCACCCTTTCTGTTTGCACAAATGCAATTCAACAGACTTATGTTTGATGCATTGACTGCGGCGCTGGTCAAATACAGAGGGGCAGCTGTGCTTAGATAGCTCACATTGTAATGACCAGTGAATCTTTACTATAAATTAATCAAATAAAGGATGAAATCTGGTCATGATTTTGACAAACTTCTTTGATCTAAGTCAACCTTTTTGCCATACTCGAAGAGGCGCCAGAATCAAAAGAAAGAGATCCAGCAATTTTAGCTCAATGAAGCCTTTGTTACAAAACATACGTAAAATCATGATGTATGTTGCCTTTAGTTGTGATATAGCTTCTATTATATCTTATTAATCCACAAAAACAGAAATTGTGTGGGTACCTACATGTGTCGTAAAATTGTTGGTACAAGTAAGCCGCCGCCACAAGCCGCTTCGGTCTAGGTTACGCAAACGATATTGAAAATAAATTCTTGGTTAATCTATAGGTACTAATATTGTAAGAGGATAGATTTGATTGTTTGTTTTTGGATTGAATAGGCTCCGAAACTACTGGAATGCCTTGAAAAATTATTTCACTATTAGAATTTTACATTATCGTTGTTGAGTATATAATATTTTCAAAAAAGTTTGCGATAGTATAGAGATTTCAATAAAGTAACTTACTGAGTATGTGTGTGTGTAAAATGTATAATTTTAGACATTTTTGTTAAATACCCGTGCAAACCCGAGACAGCAGCGCGATCCGCCGTGAACTTAATTATTGACTAGCAAGTCAATGATAAACAAACTTTACATAATATGCAACTCAATCAACAACTTCTTCGAAAGATATAATCGGACAATTTCATATTAATTGACTGTTTGGTCAGTAATTTTCATAATCGTCTATAACAATAAACGGAGCTACCTAATGTGGATTCTAAGGAGATATAAATTTTTTTGGACCTTCTTAATTTAAATCTGAACACCTTAAACAAAAAAATAATTAAATACCTAAGAGTTAGTTTCGTATAATGACATTGTATTGTAATATTTAGTAGTAGAATAAATGGCTTTTTATTTTATTACCTTAAGCAAAACACGGCTTGATCAATGCATACCAACAAGTTCTAGAATGCATCCACAAATTATTTATGATGATAAATCCAATAAGTCGAAAGATACTGATAAAAGAAGCATTAGAAGCATAAGATTCTAATACAATTATCTAATAAAGCTTTGCGTGACATCCCTAATCTGCTAGAGACGGAGACGTCACATAATCAGTGACGTTTTATTGGATGTGTAACGCTTTGATGTCGCCGTTCCTTTTTCTATTGGCGATTAGAAAAGATTCTTCGGCATTTCATACAAGTTAGCAGATTTGAACAGCTTAACTGCTTAGTTGCAACTATTTTGTAAGTTGCTTTTTGAACTTTTAATAGACACGACGCCACCAATTTATATTGATTTAATTATTTATTTTTGAATATTAAGAAACGATTTATTCATATCAGAAGGTATACGTGCGTTCATAAGAATTATTGCAATATGCTCCTAAAAACCAATCAGCTGCTTTGAATATACCCCACATTGTGGTATAATATTTATAAGTTCCTTTTTCGAAAAGCACAGAGGAGGATGGGGTAACTCAGACCCATGTAATCTAGTAATCTGATACCGAGCACCGGATATTGAATTTTCCCGCGCTCGCACCGGAAGTCGTGGTCTCCTCAAATGCTATTGGTCCGGCGCCATGCGTTTTATCCTGTTTGCTGTAACTTTTTCGCTAAACAAACTATTAGATAACTTGTTTTTCGAATCTGTTGTTTACTTTTACTTGGAAGTTGTGTAAGTAGTTAATCGTTCTATTGTGTTTTGTTTTTGTAAAAAAATATCCACAGAGAAAAAGACGTAAGTACACATAAAACTGCAAAAAAACAATGTGAACTTTTCTAAATAGATAGGTAGTTTCTCAATAGACTTAATTTTTACCAAGCCAGGTTTAGATTGGGCGTAATGAACGATTCGCAGCGAGCATGAAACTTAAAAATCTGTCTCGATGCTCGTTTCGAGCGCCTTCTTTCCACGTACTCAACGCTCGCTATGTCACATTACGTTACGCCCCGTAACACCAGTCAGAACCCTCCTTTAAAATCTAAGATCGACAGACGCTATAACTCAATCCCATCAAAATCCTATGAAGACGAATCGATACCCGATGTTTGTCTAGGTGTATTCAAAAAGGTCAAGAGACAAAGAGAACTCAGGGCAATGTGAATGCCCTATAAAATCGATAGTCCAATAGTCCTACTTATTTATTACCTACGAGCAACTGACAAACGGACAGGCACAGACATTTGCTCTCTAAAAGTAACTGTAGATACGCAGTTAGAGATTCTGTAACGTCTTTTAGATGTCGTCTCTACATCGTTATTCGTGTAATAGTGCTGGCGGGCGCCATGGCGGAAAAAGATTTATTTTTATGTGTAATTTATTTATTTTTATGACCTTGCTGTATGATTACTTTAGTTTTAGAAATTGGTTTGGTAATTTCTTTTTATTTCTTTTTAATAATCAAGTTATTTCCAAGAGCCCTCTCTAAAAGAGTAGGTTAGCCTTACCGTACCTTTGGGGCCTACCTTGAAATTACTTTTTCATACCTGTGCTTAAATTTCGATATGAATAGAAAGACTTATCTATCAACCTGAGACTCAATCTCATAAAACTTTTATTCCAAAATATTATATTCTCAAGCCGTGCTATGTAACCCCTAGATACCGTACCACCTCGCATCATTCATCACGCCTGATCAAGCAATTTGCGAGATTGGCGCGTCATCAGATGCAACATCATACGTCATCGTGATACGTCTTGATCTGCCATTCATCATTATCACGCGCGACGTGACAGCTTGTGCAATTTTTTGAGTGAGGGATATTTAATTTGTTAACCACAGCTGCTGCGTTAATATTATACGAGTAGCTAAGGGTTACAATTATTATTATCAGTTCATTGAATATAGATTTTTATTAAGACAGTAACCTAAGAAAAATATGTAGATACAACCACTGATTGTCTTTTATTTTTATTTAGTTGACTGACTTTCCTGTATTTTCAATAACTATTAGGTATTTAAAACTACATTATATCTAAAAGTAACGTACAAGATAAACGTAAAGAATGTTAAGAAATAATTCAATGCAAAGTTTTAATTTAATTAACTCCAAATTCATTCAAATATACTGAAATAGATTTGTGCGCAATACAATGCATTTATCGGTAACACGTGCAAAACAAAATATTGTGACAAAAAGATCTGCGTCGGAAAATCGCACGCATTGTTACACGGACAACGTGTCACATTGTCACACCAATAGAATTAAACGTCACAAAAAGCCGTTCTTCCCCTATTTCCTCTATTTCTAATAATACTATTAGGAGAAATCGCTGCGTGTCCGAAAAAATCCAATAGACTTTGACGCCATTATAGTGACCAGTGAGGTGCATTTTTTATTTAATTCTGCAAATCCACCCTTGTTTTTGTGGGGTGCTTTAGTGAGGGTTGGTACCTTCAAGTGAACGGTCAAAGTCAGGAACACAATGCATGGTCACGATCCGATGGCGGTTGAAGACTCGTAATGATGCCTTTCATGTTTTTGAGGTCGGGTTGATTTGTCGTGGTTTTTGAAACCAAATAACAAAAACTCTGTTTTGTTACATAGTTATAGGTCGACTATTGGATGAAAACATCAACCTATTTGTAACTAATATGAATCGGAAAAGATGTCTGCTATTTCTCGTACGTAACTTACTTAACCTTTGTCGACATAGCTGTCTACTCAGTTTACTTTTTTATAGAAGCTTAGTTTTAGAGCTTAGCTTTTCACCTTTCCCAAAAAGGACTTATTCAAAAGATTGAGGAAATATTCAGGAAGTTCCCTTAATTATTGGTCTTTATTGCATAACTTGGACCACATTCCAAAAAATACAATCGCTATTCGCTTATCACTCACACCGTCGTGTTTTGGGGGGCGAAGAAATCAATATTCAACAACTGACAGTTTGAAATGTTTACCCAAAATCATTGAATCACTCGGAGTGTTTGCGTAAATTATGAATGTTTCATTGCTTTGTTTGTTTGCTGAAAGACTTGCAGGAAACTTGGATTTGATGTTTAGGAAATTGAAGTGTCAAACACATACAAAGAAATAAACGTTGAGAGCGAATTTAAGTCTCTCTGATGATTACAATTAATATTTGCGATCTGATAAACCATAGTTAAGAATTCTATAACTATGGTTTATCCGATGAATTAAGAAATAACCTACTGAACTCTAGACAATTTGTGCCGAGATCTTTGTCTAAAAAGATACCAAAACAAAATAATAAACCTTAAAATTAGTCTCAAAGCCAACAAAAAGCTTTTCAGTCTAAACACTTCTAATGATTGTTATGAAATAAAAACAAACAAGTGCAGAATAAAAGCTCTAAAACGTGCGCGAGTTACCGAATCACTGATTTCTTTGAAAATCGTTTCTTTAACTTTTGTTTTAAGTAATTCTCAAGTCTCTCTCAAATTTCCTGTTATTATTTTGTTCGTTTGCAATCTTTTCAATTGAAGGTTTCACGTTTCGCAATGCCAAACATTTTGGGACGTTTTGGAAGAGATACATAAACAACTTAATTGTTCTGTGCCACTAAGGCCTAGCTAAAAAGATTTGTCACTTCCGAAAAACCTAACAAGTAGAAACATTTTGTGTAGGTTGTGTAGGTATCAATCAAATAGTGTTGGATGTAGCAAGCTGGCGGACCTATTACGCTGATTATGGGAGACCTCTGAGCATCAACTAAATTTTTTTCTTACTCTAGTAAAAATAATGTTTTATAAACCAATACTTCAATGACATTACAAACACATAAAACCCACCTAACTGTCCTAGCACCCATTATTCAGTAGATACAATTTCAATCAATAGCCATAGCATCTGGTCGATAAACCTCAAGTAGGTATTACAATTTACGAGGCGAGTCATTGCAGATGTGATGTAATAGATTGCAGTTAAGGCCAGGTAGGCCAACAGAGGCCGCACTTTTGTGGTTTTCAAAACCATCTGAGATGTAGGAATACTGATTAAAAATTCTGTAAAAAAGATATGTAATAGTTAAGGATTTAGTCTAGTCAAATTCGCATTCAGATACAAGATTTTATAAACTTCGCTCGGGAAAAAAAAATCTCGAAGTTACCCCTTTTTGAAATGTTTTTTCAATATTATGACTAAACTATGTGATATTTTAAGTTTTTTTTTGTACTCAATTAAAGACAGTAACTATTTCTAGACAAATTCGCAGAGTTTGTCCTGATAAAATGATTTTCAAAATCACTATTTTGAAATAACTACAAAATTCACAAGCGTGGTGGCTTGGCAGACACGATCAGTCGCGCTCTGGCGCTTACAGACGACGGACCTATGTCAATTTTTCCGCTAATTTATGAAGTACGTAAATGTTTCATTTGTTATGCAATTTTAGTCTCTGACACAATGGCGTTAGATTCAATTTTACTTCAACCTTTGACATGATATGTGACGGTCGTAGTGCCATAGTATAAAATCATCGGTATGTAAGGCAGAAAATTAATAAAGGTTATTGTTCTTGTTTAAAAATATATTATCTACTTACTGGAATGATTTATTGAAGCCAATAATATTTAGTTAACTACATTAACATTTTATATATCTATAAAGCATTGACATAATTGTTCTCCTTGATGGTGGAGCCCCCTCCACCATCATAGGTATGGTTTTTTTTTACGGAATCGTATAGAGGGCATCGGGGGGACCTAAGGAAAATTCCGACTTTTCCAAATTTGCCCCTTCTCCCCCCCCCCTTTAGGGGGGCTCCCAAACAGAGCCATACTGAATGTTATTTTTTGTGGGGTTGTATAGAGGGGGTCAAATAGTTCAAAGGCAGGCAAAAATTCCCCCCGCCCTTTGCCCCCAGACCCCCCCTTTTGAAGTTGCTACCGGAAATAGTCGTTATAGAAAAATTTGGATTGCGGAGTCGTATAGAAGGTTTCTTCTAGTGTTGAAAAATAAAAAAAAATCACCCCCCCTCCACCCACATTTTCACCCCCCCTTTTTGTATCTCCCAAACGGATCGACCTAGAAGAAAAATTTTTTCACAGTTATGTAGAGGAGAAGAAATCATTTTGAACTCCAAAAAAAGTTTGAACCCTATGACCCCCCAGACCCTCTTTTTTTATAAAAAACCGAAAATTGGCCAAATTTTGACCTTTTTTTTTGGGTGGAGCATTGCGGCGAGCGAAGCCAGCTGCAATGCGACTAAGGAGAATAGCACGGCGAGCGAAGCGAGACGTGCTGTGACCCCCACGACCCCCCTCCCCGAGCATAGGTTTCTTTTATCTATACTAATATTATAAAGAGGAATGATTTGATTGTTTGTTTGTTTGAATTGTTCCGAAACTACTGGACCGATTTGAATTTTTTTTTTATCATTAAAATGCTAAATTTTCCGTGATGACCATAGTTAGGGACCCAGATGAAAAATTCAATAATTAAACCGTGCGCTATACCTATATTCTTATTCTATTATGGCTCCGCTGCTTGTTTTCAGATTTTTTTAATTATTATATAGTAAAAAACTGCAATTAAAACATGAATAAGAGGGTTTTCTACTTTACGTAAAATAAGTTTTATCTTTTTTTCCCGAATAAAACCGCAATCACATCTTACAATAAAAAGCGAGATATCGAGGAGTGAGTATTAACCTGTTGCGATGTTGTTCGGATCAAAGAGTTGTTTTTATTTTTCGTTTAATAAAAAAGTAAAACCCATTACAAAAAGCCTATCTCAAGAACTACTCGTACGATTTGCCTGAAAAAAATTCACAAGGTGTAATCGCACCTCAGAAACAATTATTTCAAATAAAAACACTTCTATAGTAATAGTCGGTTACCATATTATGTATTCGGTGGGGGCGGCGAATTATGAAAATATTTTGTTTTTTTTTTTTATTTTTTTTATTCTTGAAAAACTTATTCTAGTTATTAAATATTAACATTCGTTAAGCCCTTGAGGATTTGACTCGAATGTTACATTCCTCTGGTTACATACTTTACGTTTTTTATTACGTGAGTGATAAAACAAAATTTTTGTGTCTTAAACTACTAAGGTACCTAATTGATATAAACAGATAAAGAGTAAGAATAGTTATTGAATAAACGCAGCCCGAAGTGTGCAGCATATCGATGCAGTGTTCGGGCTTTCTCGGACGGCCGAGCCTCCCGAAGTTCCCCGAACACTGCAGAATGCGCCGACCTCGCTCTGGTCGGCAAAAATGAAAAAATGAAAAATCAAAATAAAGATTTTCAGTAGGTACAAATTTTGAAAGTGAATATTGAAATGGGACCCTACAGAGTCGAATGGGGTATCAAATGAAAGGTTTCAATTTGCACATTCCAAAACAGATTTTGAAATTTTGATGAATTTTATACTTTTTGAAATATTTAGAAAAAGGTCGAATAAATGACCATTCCCCCACCAACCCCCTATCTCCGAAGATTGCAGAGTGATCGATGTAAAATGTACTATGCGTTTGTAGATATAGATTTATAATTTACAGAAAAAATATAGAGAAGTCTGTAAAAATTAAACTTTTTGAAATATGGTCATAAAACAAATTTTCATACAATGAGACTTTTTCATTGAGAGCAATTCAAATCAAAGGTATGGAATTCGACAATTCAAAACAGGTTTTGAAAATCGCCTAAGTTTCATACTAAGTAAAATACGTTGAAAAAGGTCGAAAAAAGAATTGTAGGTTCGAACCCATCGATCCGAATATCGTTGTGATTTCAAGATGAAAATGTAAATTATAGACTTCCTAGCCTTACCACAAATGGAAAAAATAATTATGTGATGTCCATAGCCTTATCATCTCCTGAGCCACTAACCGGGTACAAGCACGCTAGAATTGAATATTGGAGAATTTTGAGAAAATAATAATATTTTATTATAATTGTTTTATTTGATACCCTTTATTCTTTGTATTTATTTCAAACAAAATTTTAAATCATAGAAGCGAATGTTCTCTATTTGCTTCTTTGTCTTCTTTATTTGAGTATTTATTTCAAATTTTGTAGGTACTTAAAAAACGAAGTTCGGAAATTAACTATGCCTTTTGTTGGTCTGGTCCAGACGTTTTTCAGCGTTCTTGGTTTGGTTGGTTATCTTGGGATCAATTACTTTATTATTAATTCATTATCTATATTAAGAAACATAAATAGAGATGAAGTTGTAACAACTTCATTTATTTACGAAACTCTAACTGAAAACTATTAACAAAGTTTGATCATAGCAACAGCGTTTCTAAAGTGAAATAATATTATGCTACTGCTTATTTCTATACTATGTCGTTGGCGCTGCATCTGCGCTAAGTATTTCGCGCGCAACTTTAGACAGGACAAAATGCCTACAGCTGCAGGAATACCTCGCCTTAAGTATCTGCTAACCGCACGGCAGCACTCGGGCTGACTGCCAACAAGAAACATCATCATCATGGACATAGAAAGCTAGGTAAAAGCTTTCTTATACTACGATTCTAATTCTGAGTGGGGGAACTGACATTTGCACTGACAGCTCGCATGGGAGTGTATGCATTATCCTCCTGCCTAAACAGGCAAACCTAACCTAACCTAACCAGCCCAGCTCCTTGAAGTACCGGTGCAGGACTTTTGACTAATGACAGCTTCGTATCAGCTTTTCTGTGGGTGTGGATGTGGTTGATGCCTTAATGATACTCTTCAACCCCGTTTTCCGTATGGCCTCCTCTGTGGTTGTGCAGTATACCACAACGTGTTCCACAGTCTACTACAGTATACTACGATATTTTTGCATGATTTTATGATGCAGGTTTGTATATTGCTCCTTCCAAACAAAATTCCGACTTTATAAAATCAAACCATCGATTGGTCCGCTCCGTGAATATGTATCTTATTTCGGGTGATTATAAGTCTCACATTCAAGCAAAGCCTATACTTTAACATTTGAAATCCTTTGCACTATGAAAACCTTGTTATTTATTAACAAAACATCGAATAGTAAATCCTGAGCGAGTTGAATGCCGCGTTTGAGGCACTATTTGCTAAGAATCCGCAGCTAGTCCAGAGGGTTATAATCCCTTGAGAATGTAGAGATAGCAGCGCAAATAATAGCAGATATGTTTTTTTATACATATTGTACACTGTCTTTGCACTGGTGAGCAAAACACTCACTGTTTATACGTTGTCTCGTTTCGAAAAAAAAATTAAGTACCTATTCGATTATAGCACAACATATAACTTTAGGTACCTACCTACACTTAGTACGTAAGTACGCATTCCAGTACGATGTTGTTGTGTTAATATTTTTTTAAATGCAAAATGATGAATGAATGTCATTAAATAACATTTAATCAAACAACTCTGTTTGAAAGAAAGCAAGAAAATAAATTATTTGAACCCAGCAACACAATACAGACGCAATATATAAAAAACATGGGTACAAACACTTTGACTTTTGGCAAATTGTGATTTATTATTATAGTCTACATGGTTAATTTAAAACAAAACCTAAGCCACAAACATGCTCATATGAACTTGTCATACCATGAAAGTTCCTCACTAAAAATTTTTCAATTCACTGTCCCCAACTTTATCTGCCACCACTACATAATCCAAACTTTGAGAGTGGCTTAAACAAGGCGAGTTGGGCTCTCAGTTTGGCAGCCTCTCGGTCCGATGGCTGTTTTTAACGACTGCCGGAGACAATGTAGCTGTTTGGATAAACTAATTGATGCTCTTTGTGCGGCGAAGCAAAAAACGAGACGGCTCAGAGTGGACTATCTGTACCTATTGTCATTATTCTTTGGAAAAAAAGGTGGATAGAATTGTTACTTTGGTAACTTAGTACAACCTTATTGGTTTGATTGAACTACATATAAAGCTAGAATCACACTACTGTAGTGTGTATCTACTTTATTTCATTGTTAGTTCATTGGTTTGATTGGAATATAAAGCTAGCACACACCATACTACAATAGTGTGTCTATTGTAGTATGGTGTGTGTGTTATAGCAAGTCAGAAGCTTTTCGTTTTTACCTATACAATTCCTTTAGTTGGAAACAGTACTACAGCGACAGCACCGTACAAAACAGACCAATAATGTATTTCTAACAACACTGAGTGTGTCTTTGAAATAAAATGTAATACACTCGAGAGCAATGAATCCGGGTCACTCAAAGAATCCAAAAAATTTCGGAATTTCCTCTGAAAGTCGCACAGAGCTGGTGATCATAGAAAACGGCTCTTTAACTAGCGTAAGATATGTGGAAGAAATCCTCAACGAACACGTTGGTCCATTTATGGTCAATTTGGGTGAGGATGCTATATTTATGCATGACAATGCCCGACCTCATACAGGTAGGATTGTGAATGACTACCTTCAAGAGATGAACATTACTTGTATGGAGTGGCCAGCGCGCAGCCCGGATATCATCCCGATCGAGCATGCTTGGAACGAGCTAGGGAGATGCGTAAAACAACGAAACCCTCCCCCAATCACGCTTCCTGAGCTCAAAATTGCTCTCACAGAGGAATGGGAGAATATTCCCCAAAATCGTATAAGGAACTTGGTGTACAGCATGCCAAACCGCGTAAACGCAGTAATGGAAGCACGAGGAGGTAATACGAAGTATTGAAATTCAAGAAAATCGTCATAAAGTTCAAAAATTTCATGTTTCCTATTTTTGTTTTAAGGAGAGATAGCAGTTTTATTCTTTATGTAATTTTGTGTAAATAAAATGTATGGTGACTCATATTTTTTTAACTTTCATTTAAGGAGTATTAAATTGTCTATTAAATACAATTTATTGCATTAACCTAGCATTCTTACTTTCCGAGATTTTTTGGATTCTTTGAGTGACCCGGATTCATTGCTCTCGAGTGTATTTATTCAATTCGATATAACATAACTTTACAGAGGTACGGAACTATTAATAAATTAACAATAAGTAAAATTATAATTTTTTTTAAACTCTATTTTAAACTAACTTAAAAACTTACAATTAGGGATAAACAAGTTCTTAATGTCATTATTCCATTAAAGTAGGCTAAGTTAAGCTTAAGTGTGTAGGGTAGCCAAGTGTTCCTTTACTGATAGATAATATTTCGAATAGTAACGATTTACCATGCAAATTTGAAGCGCAAACGTTCACTAATTTCTGTAAATATTCTGTTAAGCTATCAAGGGAATAATAAAACTGTCCAAAACAATATGACAACTAAAGAAAATATTAGTGGAATTATGAATACATAATTTTAATTTGTATAATGGCAACCCGTATTACATTGGAGTGCTGTAAGCGAAGTAAGCCACAAAACTTCGGACCTATCACCATTGCCTATCAGTATTGCCATGGAGGGTGTGGTATCGCAAGATCTGAGTAAATCCCCCACATATTCAAAGGGGTAGCCAGTTGTAGCCAGTCAGATTTACATGCTGGACAAACATAAAACTGTCACCAATATATCTAATGCGAAGACGGATAGCTGGCACTAAAACGCTGCGATACCTAATCATGTTTTATGGCCGTTGAAATATGCTTTTAGTGATAGGCTTTTTTGTTTGTGATAGGGTTGTGTGAAATTTGGTGCAAGGATGGATATAAGGTACTGAAAATGTAGGATGTTTAGCAATTTGTAATAGCTTTTAACTACTGTTTTTCCCTTTAAAATCAAAGGGATTTTATGACGTCGAACAACCATAGACAAGACTGTGCTAACCAATTAAAAGACAAAATAGACGAAAACCTGACAAGTCGTGCACCTTAGATTACTCTTCTGATTATTATTATTTTATCTTAATTATAAGGTAATGAAACCTACATTTACTTTTTTTTTCAGAACAAATAACGAAATCATTACACTATAAAGTCAAATAAGCAACCGTTTCCATTATACAAAATAATTCTTGTACTTACCTAAGTCCGGTTGAGTATTCATTACGCTCGGCGTAAACAATTACCCGTTAGCCCGGTCTAGACGCCAACTACAATCCAATGGAGCTCATGCATGCACGGAACCCGGAGGTTCTAGGATATGCCACAAGTTAAAAGATTCTAGCTAGATATAGGTGCTAAACATTATAGGGTTAAACAAAACGGCTTTATTCGTTGATACTAAATCACTACATAACAAAGTCGCTTCCTGTTGTCTATTTGTGCATATGTATGCTTAGATCTTTTATTTACGGATTTTGATGCGGTCTTTTTTGTAGATAGAATGATTGACTAATGATGACATCATCATCATCACCAGCCTATAATAGTCCACTGCTGGACATAGGCCTCCCCTAATGAGCGCCATAGATGGCATCATTATTTGGGGGTTATTGCCCATAATCCCCACGCTGGGCATGCGGGTTGGGGATCGCAGTTCGGTGTAGTTGTTCTGCAGAAGGCGCTGCTGCCCGCCCCCCGGTGTGTTTCCCTTAGTCGCCTCTTACGACACCCACGGGAAGAGTTGGGGTGGTGAAATTCTATGCCGGCACCACACGGCGAATGATGACAAAAGGAAGGTTTTTTAAAGCATTGCACCCGTGCGAAGCCGGAGTAGGTCACTTGTTGAAACTTAATTAAACAATTTGTTTCTTTATCCTGCACTTTATTGTATATACCTACCTGATTATAATCAGGTAGGTATATATATATGTATATATATGGGCATTAGCCCCCAAATGATAATGCCATCTATTGCGCTCATTAGGGGAGGCCTATGTCCAGCAGTGGACTATTATAGGCTGGTGATGTTGATGTTGATCCTGCACTAGCAAGCAGTATAAATAAATAAATAAATAATGCCGGACAATCAGCATCATCTAGCCCCAAGCTAAGCAGAGCTTGTGTTATGGGTACTAGGTGACTGATATACATAATACAATATTTTTTATTTATATTAGCATTATTTATTTATAATCAAATAAATATATAAACTGTATACCCTCTGCAAGTCACATTAAATACGCCTTGAGCCACACAAACAAGAGCTAAGTTGCAACTGCAACATGTAAATGAAGGTCTAAGCGTATTCGACTCAGTCTTCACGAGCGATGATGACAGGCGACGCACCGGCTCAGAACCGGGTCAGGACCGGCTCAGCAACGACTTAGACGCGGCTTTTGAACTAATTGCTGTTGTGTCACATACGATACGGGGATCTCGAGTCTTGTTAGTGAAGTATCATAGCATTTGTCAGAAGCGATAATGTGTTGAACTAATTGAACCAAGTAGAACATTTATAAACATAATCGCTTGCGAATAACGGGGTAAGGGGGAAGCTTGGGGGTATTATGATTTGAAATACATGTCTTTTGTTTTATGAACAGCGGTACAGGTGCTTAAAGTTTACTAAAAGTGTATTTAATACACCTAGGTGAATAAGCTCGGGTAATTAAGTTAACGTAGTGATTTTCTTACAGGTTTGGAATATTTTAGGCTAGCGTTTGGTGTCAACTCATCTGAAATAATGATACATAGGCTAGAAAGAAGTTGTTTGACTTTTCAATTCAGATTTATATTTCATAATTGTTATAAATCAAATATCAAAAAGTTTTCAATATAGGCACAAATCCCAAAGACAAAATATGATAAATATAATTTTGCTGTATAGAGGCAAGTTTTAAATTCACTAAACAATCAATGACTCTAGGTTAGGTGATTTTACTAAAGATTTCATTTCATTTCATTTTCATTTCATTCACATACAAATTTTAATTTGTGTCGGAATTTTGTACATTTAAATAATTATAGTAAATAGAGGAAATGTCATATCTTAAAACTAATAATACACTATAAATACATTTAAAATTAAATTAGATTATTAAACAATTGTAAGAAACATTACACTTTACAAACATAAAATAAAAACATGAATTTTGTTAACGTTCTACTTCTTTAGTGTCCCAGATGTGTTTGAGTCCTGTCATTATAGAATTCGTCAATAGTGTAGTAGCACTTTTCCAATAAGAGTCGCTTTAGTTGCGTTCTAAACTTAACTGGACTTAACGTCTTAAGGAATACTGGCAATTTATTGAAAAGTTTGAGAGCCTGATAGCGATAACTGTGTCTTGCTATGTTTAGATTAACAGAAAATTTACTTTTGATGTCTTTTCTCCTTGTTTTCTCCCTAATTATTCTATCTTCCGTACTTTCAAAACTATTCAAGTTTTTTACAAAATTTGTCAAGGTGACCAAGATGTAAAGGCAAGGTACGGTTAGGATACCTAGCTTAATAAAATGTTCCCGACAAGAATCTGTTTGCTGTATCCGTACTATAGTTCTGATTGCTCTCTTTTGTACTGTAAAGGCAGTGTTCATGTTATACGCATAGCTGTTGCCCCAAAACATTATACTATAGCGAAGCTTCGACTCTACCAGGGCAAAATAGACTAGTCTTAGTTGTGCTATAGTTACTTCGTCTCTTAGACTTCTGATAGCATAGCATGCAGAGCTAATGGAGCTTTCAATTGACTTTAATTCATTTTTCCAATTTAAGAGACTGTCGATATATATACCTAAAAACTTAACTACTTGTGATGATTCAATATCAATGTCATTATGGTTTAGTATTATTTTATCATTATTCCTGGATGTCGTCTTAAATAGCATTACATTTGTCTTTTTTATATTTAAAATTAAATTATTGGTTGAAAACCACTCATCAAAACCTCTGACGACTATGTCTAGCTTACGTGAAAGTTCAGTCAACGAATCTGCCGTGATTATGGCGTTTGTGTCATCAGCAAATAAAACAAGTTTTACACCGGGATGATATTTTTCTATGAATGATATCAGGTCATTTGTGAAAAGTATAAACATGATAGGTCCCAGAATAGATCCTTGGGGTACGCCCCTTGTGATTTTGGACAAGTTTGATTTAAAAACAACTTCCTTATTATCTACTATTTTTTTAATTTCAACGTACTGTTGCCGATTTGTCAAATAAGAATGAAACAGTTGCCATGACTTGTCCCGTATACCATAGTATTCTAACTTTTCCAGCAAAATTTTGTGATCTATTGTATCAAAAGCCGAGCTTAAATCTAGAAACAATCCTAATACTTTCATTTTACTATTTAGTGATATAACGACGTCATCCAATAGCGTATTTATGGCATCCCCAGTGCCCACGCTGTGCTGGTAGCCAAATTGTCTGTCATCAATAATTTTGTTAATAATTAAATGTCTCAGGAGTCTATCTTTAATAATTTTTTCGTATATTTTTGATAACACCGGTAGCAAAGATATGGGTCTATAATTTTTAGTATCTGTTTTTGTTCCTTTTTTGTAAACAGGTAAGATCCTGGCAATTTTCAACTGTTCAGGGAATAAAGAAGCATCTATACATTTGTTAAAAAAGTATGTAAGGGGTCCTGTTAGTTCCATAATATTGTTCTTTATTGTTTTTATTGAGATTTCATCGTACCCAGAGGAATTTTTACTTTCCATTGATCGAATAATTTTACTTAACTCTATTCTATTTACATGAGTAAATTCCATACTTGTACTGACTCTACTAACATTATTGACTAGCAGCTCTCTAGCAGAATTTCTAGAAGAAACTTTATTATTAACAAGAATGTTATTAGTATCAAATTTAATGGCAAAAGCTTTCACTATATCTTGAGGATGTGTCAGTAGTTTATTTTCAACCTTCAATTTAATATTATCTATTGTAACCTTTGTGCCTTTCTGTTCTCTGTGCCTATTTACTACATTCCAGATGGCTTTAGCCGAACTTTTTGCATTATAAACCTCTTCTTGTACTGCTATCTGTTTTGCGTGTCTTATAACTTTTTTATAGGTTTGTATATAGTTTTTCTTGTAATTTAATGCTTGTTGATTATGTTCTTTTTTAATATTTACTACTAAAAATCTCTTCATTTTACTCGCCACTTTAATACCTTTAGTTAGCCATTTTATCTTTTGTTTTTTATTTACGTTCATCGTCTTTGTTGATTTTTTAAAACTATCTGTAAATATTTTAATGAATGTCTTAAGAAATGTGTTTATACCCATACTGTACCAGTGTATCTTCATTACATTTTCTTTAAAAATTAATTCATTTTTATCACTGAACCTTCGGCGACGTATTTGTATCCGATCTAGTTTATGTTTATTATCTATGCTAACTAGCTGACACGAGCAGAGTATCGCCGCATGCCCATCCCCTAGTCCGTTGTGATCAACACGGCAATCTAGTACACTACTATCTGTTAGGTTAGTCAGAATATTATCAATGCCGGTCCGGACTTCGTTCCGGATAAATGTTGTTTCTTTAATTAGGTATCTAAAATTATAGCAAGTCAACAGTTGTTCGAGATCATGCTTTTGTTTACTGTTTATCAATACATTAATATTAAAATCGCCCAACAACAAACATCTCTTATCAAAAAAGTGCTCCAGGAATCTCTCTAGTCGTTCCATAAATTCGTCAAAATTTTTGAGATTAGGAATACGGTAACAACAGCATACATAAGTATTAGTCCCAGTATCTCGTACACCACAAATTTCAAACACATCTATCTTGTACAGTTTTTTACAGAAAGTTATCTCCTCGTTGTCTAAATTACTTAAGCTTAGTATAAGTGTTCCACCTCTTTTCTTATTTGCACGAATATTATGTGCTGCAACCTTGTAATTGGCAATATTAAACAAGTTTACTGTGTTTTTGTTTAGAAAATGTTCGCTTATACATACATAGTCAAGAGAATTGTTGTTGGAGTTAACATAAGATTCTATTTCATCGCGTTTGTTGGTAACGCCACATAAATTTTGATGTAAAATGTTCATTATTCTTTGTGTCTTACTGTTTGTTTTCAGTTCAACATCATTTATAGATCCACTATTTGTTTCGTCTATATTATTTGAAAAATCTCCTCGTCTGATGAGGTCATAATTTCAGAAGTGTCACTTAAGACTACATTATATCGCAAAAAGTTAACAATTAATTTATGAAATTCTTTAAGTGTCATTCTGTTTCTTATTGCTCCTAGATTAATAATATTGGTTGTCATGTCATATAGTGAATAGTTATGTAAGGTAGAGTTAATATAGAATATTTTTTCATTAATAAGAGGTTTCATATGTGTGTAATCTAATTTGTAAGGTAGATTTGTAATTATTAGTTTTATGTCCTTAGCTTTCAACATTTCATGTAAAGTTTTAATATTGTCTAAATAAATTTTTGTCTTGCCTATATCTACTTTCAATGCTGCGACCACCAAGGTGTGAACAGGGCTGTCTATCTTTACCACTATTTGCATGGCAATATCGATAATTTGATTCATGGTCCGTCCAGAGTAACTATAACAGCATATATTGTAATTGTCTATAGCATGGTTCAATTTGACTCCTAAACCGCGAACGCTATCATCTCCAATAACAATAACATTTTTTTTCGTTCCTTTTGTTGACGTATTTTCTGGATCTTGTTCCATTTCTTCATGCGCGGTGCTTTCTACATCAGTTTCCTGTGTTGCGGCCTGTAAAATATTCTCCATGTCCTTTATGATCTGCATTAACTTGCTGTTTTCCTGTTTTGTCTTGTTTTCTTCTATGCTTATATTGTCAAATGATTCCCTCAAAATTTTGCATATACTTTCAAGGTTTGACACTTTATCTTTCAACTCTCGGGTATACTCTTCCATATTTTCTTTGTCTTCTTGATATTTCTCATGTTTCCTTTTTAGACATAATAGCTCCAATACCGTGCCTTGTTTCTCATTCCTACTAGTGCTAGTTTTCTCGAACATACATCTCTTCTTCTTTAGAATTTTTAACTCAGCGTTTTTAAATTTTATATCGTTTCTCAATTTTACCAATTCTTTTTTAACATCTTCTGCGTCATAATCAGCATCTATTTTCCTTAGGTTTTTGATGAGGATCTCTTTCTGTACTAGTTCCCTTCTTAATTCTGTGTTTTCTTCTTTAAGCTGTCTCAGATTTATTTGTATCGCATTATACTTACTGGGTAGGCCTTCACCATCGTAGTCGACACATGCTTTCAATTGCATTAATTCCGTTTCTAGTTTCTGTACTAAAGTCTCCAACCTCGTCTTTTCATGTAAAATTAATTCATACTCATTTTGATCTCTGGAGTGTTGTTTAATACAATCTTGGCTTGCCTTGAGTTTAGATACCAGTTCTTCATTTCGCTGCTCTAAATCTTGCAGTTCCTTTTTTAATTTCTGTTTTTGCTTTAGTATGCAAGTGAACTCTTCTTCTCCTTCTCGTTGTTCCTTAAGAAGTTGTTCATTTAGTCTGAGGGATTTGTTGAGGTCATATTTTATAGTTGTTGACTCTTCCATATTTTGTTTTTGTAGATTAATAAGTCTTTGTTGTTTCCTTGTAGTCATATTTATTATCGTCTTCTTATTTTAGTTTAGTTTTCTACTACTTAAGCAATTATACAAATTTATTATTACATAATATGACAATTTTTGTAATTTGTTAGATGTATCATAGTTTTTCTTGAGCTGGCAACACAAACTTCTGTCAGGTCCTCGAAAACGACAATTTACTTAGTTATTTCCTCCGTCCAAAAGTAGATGTAGATTAATTTCCGAACGAAACTATTTCCGTCTTTTCGAGCAATTGCGTCATACGCAATCAGCTGTTATTCCAATGTCAGCCTTATTTGCTGGTTCAGCTATCCAAAAACAATAAAAATTGTACTCACTATTTTGGAGCCCGAAAAATGTTTGAAAGGTGACTCAGTGGCTGTGGTCGTTATTGTGAGATTTCCTGGAATATTTGTGACTATTTTTCTCCATAATGTCCAGCATGAGAGTGATAAGAGCTTCTGTCCAGGATGTATTTGAAGGTTATCTCACTTTTTTATATGTTTTTATGAGACTCACTGGTCTATTTACACGAAAACTAATTTATTTACGGGGAGCTCACTCGTATTATTATTTACTTTGTTGAGGTTCGTTCAGAAAAA
The DNA here is from genome assembly GCA_963931895.1 of Eupithecia pulchellata. Lineage (NCBI taxonomy): Eukaryota > Metazoa > Arthropoda > Insecta > Lepidoptera > Geometridae > Eupithecia > Eupithecia pulchellata. The sequence continues at coordinate 12,637,268 of OZ007527.1, read as the reverse complement.
ATGATTGATGGTCACGTGTTATGTGCATATTTCTTGGTCACAGTTCATACAAGTTGTGGGAATATTTTGTTTATTAATTATGATATTGACGATTAAATAGACAAAGTTTAATAATTAATGCTATAATAATTAATTTTACATTAAGGTATCATGAAAAACCGACGGCAGTAGCGCATTCTACCCAGATTCTACCCTTATGTGACCAGTTCCATTAACAAGCATTAAAATAGTAATGAAACGTAGAAAATATTAAAAATTCAATATTTCCGCATTTCTACTTTCATTGCTGCACAGCATGGCAAACGGCTATTCAAGCGCTATCAATGCATACCTATTGCCTTTTTAATTCTACGATTTGAGCCTCGTATGTTACGGTCATTATGAGTTCTTTCTTTTTTTCTGAAAAAATTACACATTGTTTGAGCACGGGAATTTTCCATAAGTAATGGTTGATCGGGGAACAAGACTTTGATCAGTTGTTATGGAGGAAAAGTGAACACGTAACGTTTTAAAGCACGAAATTGTGAATTTGAAATGAAGTGGATACAGTGGATTAAGATCCGGATCAAGGAAAATCTTAGACTAATAATTTACGTCGAAAAATCTAGTTCTAATAATTGAACTGAATAATCTAGTTCTAATAATAGAACTAAATAATCTAGTTCTTATAATAGAACTAAATAATCTAGTTCTAATAATAGAACTTAATAACCTAGTTCTAATAATAGTACTAAATAATCTACTTCTAATAATAGAACTAGATTTGTAGGGTATTTTCCATGTTAGCTTAAGATCTAGCAAATTTTAAGCAAACCGCGCCGAAAATAAAGAAGTTGAAGTTAACCTGGAAATTTCAACACAGACTAACTCTACGTAAGGTAAAATCAATCAAGCAAATTACTGACAGAATGCTAGGCACCTTCTCCATATTCCAACGGCATTAGACACTCCAATAGCATTCCTCAATAATTAGTCCAGCCTCCAATCAATCAAGGGGCAGCCTGTCCGCTTGTCCGTACAAATTGAAGCTTGGTTACACCAATGAATTCACGTTTAAATGGTTTCGGGGTATGCGAATATTTAGTATCTATTTGCTTTTGGGTTTATTGGAGTGGATGAAAGGCGTTATATTATTCTCGGTTTAGCTCACAAGTAGTATAGATAACGTCAAATTAAATAAATGAAAATATATAAAAAATTCTTTACAATAGCATCATCTAGCCCTAAGATAAGCAGAGCTTGTGTTTATGGGTAGATGACTGATACACTCAATACAAAGTATTACAAAGATAGTTTTGTTTTTATTATGAAACAACCAGAACACCCTGAACAAAAAATGTGTACATCGTACAAATATTTGTCTGGGCGGGAATCAAACCCACGACCTCCTGCATCGTAGATAGACCTTCGCTCGCTGCGCCACAGAGGTTAGTCATTTTATTAGCTTTAGTTTTGAACCCGCTTACCTGACTTTGGTAGATTAGTACCTACATATTCCCATTATAGCAATAACTCTGTGTTCCAGAAAAATCTAAGTGCCTGTAAATATTTAGTGAAGTCGTTTTATAGTTTGAAAAATCATTAAATTATTGGAGACATCTTTAATTACGGTAGAAAGCACCCCAAAACAACACCTCACAGCGTGAATATTTTTAAACTTACGCGATCTGAATACATAATGATTAGTACTACCTCACAACGTACCAATCTAAAAATGCTCTTCTTTGTTTCACCTCACTTGATATTTCCCCTGGAACATGATTTTCAGCTCAATTTTAGCCTGATCTTCTATCAGAGGGCAATGCATCGGCGCGCTCGGCTGCTCAATTTGCCTTGGAAATTGTAGACTCTTTACCTACCGTTAGCCTCAGGCCTGCGCTGTTGATATTGAGCTGAAGAGACGTTGCAACCAGTTGTTATTTATATTTTATAGTCGGATTTTCTAGCAGTTTTGTGTTGGTGTTTTTGACTTTGCATTTGTATTTTGAAATTTAGTACACTGGCCTGTAATACAAACTATGAGTATCATACCTTTTTCTATTTTTTTTGTAAAGTAAGTAAGTCAGAGATTTAAAATAAAAAAGGTTTTGTAGCAAATTTTCTCAGCTATCTTTGAAACTATTTTTACTAAATTAACATTTTTAGCTTAAAAATGCAATAAAATAGCCTTTTTAGCTAGTGTCCAAAACTCGAGGTCAGTGTAGATAATGTCTGTTTATTTCTCAATATTTGAGTTAAGTTAATCATCGTATAGTAGATACAAAGTTTATGGTTACATAAGTTGAAATGCATTATACATTATTTTTTCTACTTTTACCTACGACAACTTCATAATCTTACTTGAATGTTTTTTTACATAATTCTTCAGGTTCAAATACAAAAACTTATAGGTTTGTTAAGCTACTCGTACCATACAATGTTCTAGCCAAATAAATAAATAAATAATGCTGGGCGGTTCACACTGCTTTATCTAGCCCCAAGCTAAGCAGAGCTTGTGTACTAGATTACTGATATACTTAACACTATATATTACATAGATAGATATTTTTTATTATACATAGAAAACGACCAGAAAATCCTGAAGAAATAATCTGTAGCTCGTACAAACATTTGTACCAAAGCGAAATGAAGAAGTATTCCAGAAATTAAATAAAATACCAAAAATTTACCCCGGGGCTTATGCACTTTAATAACAAAATTCTTAGTATTCCTTCCCCTAACAAACTCTTTTACAAAGAAGCCAAATGTTCTCCATTCCGTCTTCATTAGTTTTAGCCGATTGAATATAGTTCTTAACAATGGGCCCCGCAATCGATACCCATCGCATCGAACATAAGGCGTTCATATTGGATTAAAATAAGCTGATTAAACGGGTCGTAGGTTCATGTCCTACATCGTGACACATAATAATTGTTTATTGAATTATTTATAACTGAAATCCTTAGTTCACAGCCGCACTGCATGGTAGGACGAGTTGCTTCGATTCTTGCGTGTAGTGTAGCTAGTTGACACGTATTAAGTAATCAAGTACCTAGCTTATATAATTTTAACTTAATTTTAAGCGACTTGAATTTTAGAGCGTATCCAACCAATCAAAATTTAAGTGATACGGTTATCTTTTTTTTAACTTTGTTTATGAAGTTAGTGACAATTTTACGAGAAATAGCGATACCTTATGGCTTTAGGGTCAGTATTAGAACACATTACTGACCCAAAGCCATAAAAGGTACTTGTCGAATTCAATTTACTTTACGAAATAATAACTTAATTTTACGTGTTCAAATGCGTCCAGTGACAAGCCAAAATATAAAATATATAAAAAATAAATTTAAATTTCTATTCTACTCGTCAAGAACTGGTGGTAACTGAATTTACTATTTGAGTACCTACTTAATAAGTGTAAACCAGCCATAACTTAAATCGGGCACCAGATCGTCTCGCTACATCCAGTTCACCGTGCGGTGTGTCTAACACAGCGCATTTTGTTACATTTTTTCTCGTCAACTATCTTGCAGTGCGTCCATTGCGCACGTTCGCCTTTGGATTATATTTTGTAAGAGGGCTCTGATGCATTTGCAGTCGATATCTATAACGAACGGTGTTTGTAGGGTGCATTATTTTTGGGGTTTCAAGGGATTAGTGAAGATGGTGATTTGATTGATATCTTAGTGGTTATGCAGCAAATTATTTTGCGGTATATAATGCGCCCTTGAAGAGGATTTATTGTGAATCAAAGTGGGATATAGAATTTCTTAATCTTCAAACATATTACGCATTTTAATAAAGCTATTTTCACAAAATTTATTATGTATTAAGTAATCTAGTATCCATAACAACAGCTCTGCTTAGCTTCTTAGATGCTGTGTGGATTGTTCAGTTTCCAGCGTTATTTATTATATTCATTTAGTTTTTCATAAAGTCGTCAAATTCAGTTCATTAATTTCAATAATAAACTACACTGTGTGCGGAAAAAATCAAAACACTTCAATTACAACATTGACTTCACCAAGCCCAGTCCTTCATTATGGTTATGACTTGACACGATTATGATTACACCTAGATAGTCCTAAGTCGATTCGTACGACAGCCACGGGAAGAGTTCGAGTACCCATGCTGCCTAATTTTTCCCGTAATCAATGAATACAAAAATACATGTTATAGAAAACGCTTTGAACTAAGTTTTAAATTAGCTAGATGAATTCATCCCTAAAAACATGCAAATTTTTCGTTCGATAATGTCCCGGATCGGGTTTAATAAAAGACTGGTCCCTCTGTCTAATTTGGCGAAATTTGGCGCGTGGCGGTCACGTGGCGTCGTTTCGGCCAATCGAGGGGCATTGTTTAGGAAGTGACGTCATCGTCAGAAAACCCCGTGGGAAATGATTTATTACAGTAGATATGTAGCTGTAGTAGTAACAGGTGAGTCTGGAGGGCAGGGTTCTGGAGGGCTGCGGCTGCTGTAACTCAGGTCCAGTCAGTGACCACTCAGGTCCGGACAGCACTGTGTCAGCCACATCCCATCTGGATCTCAGCACTTCATACTCAGGTATACAAACAATTATGTACTGCGATGAAATTGGAAAAAACATGGGTAAGTTTTTAAATATGAGTATGGAACATCCTCTAGTAAATAATTGTTTTCCAAATTCTAACCTGCATAATATTATGCAAATAATTGATAATTTCACCTTTAAAAGTAACACTAATCTGATAATTTGCCTTGGAAATAGGGGTAATGTGAACAAATCTGACCTAATCAGGTATATGGACAAATTGTGCTCTTTAAACTTAAAAGAAATTGTGATGTTCACATTCCCTTACAGCGACAGCTTGCCACAATCAGAAAACAACCTTAGATATAAGCTAAATATGATGTTGCACACTATTTCAAGCAACAATAATAATGTACATGTGATTGACACTAACAATATTGTTAGTAAAAAATATTATTTGACTCAAGGTAATTATTACCTTTCCAATTATTATAAAAGACAGATAGCAATTTCGCTATCCTATTATTTTAAAACAACAGCCAAAAACTTGGCTATAAAAATGCTTCTTTTGAGCATTCTTTTAAATTGACAAACAATACCTTGGAAGTTATTCCAAGTCATTTAAATTAGAAATAACGACAATAGAGGAAGTCTCTAGCCCTATAAAGTCAAATATTATTAATCACAAGAAAAAACAACAAAAACAAAATTGTAAAATAAATGCAAAGTTTACCAACTTGGTGCACCAAAATATTCAAGGTTTGAGAAGTAAATTATTAGAATTAGAATTATACATGAACTCATTTGATATTGACATCATCTGCTTAACAGAACACTGGCTGAAAAGCTATGAGATCATGTTTAACTTTAGTAACCATCAGGTTGGTAGTTCTTTTTGCAGATCACATGCTATTCGTGGAGGCTCTTTAATATTACTAAAGAAACTTATAAAATTTAAAGAACGTAAAGACATAGTTTGTTTATCGATTGAAAGCCACATTGAAGTAGCATGTGTTGAGTTGGAGCAAACTATTGTAGTAAGCGTATACACCCCACCATCAGCCTCTTTTGAAATATTTGAAAAAATTATGGATGACATCTTATTTAAAATATCAAAATCAAACAAAAATCTCATAGTATGTGGAGACTTTAATATAAATCTTTTAGAAGTGTACTCCTTAAGTAGTAGATTAATTAACTTATTTAACTCTTACAATCTAAAGCCACTATTTTTGGAACCGACTAGAATAACTGAAACTTCAGCAAAATGTATAGATAATATGTTTGTTTGCTTAAATGATAAAATTGTTAGTAAAAATGTAGTAAGCAACTTAAAATCAGACCACTTAGGTCAAATAATCAAATTACAAATTCAAGTAAAAAATAATAATGTAAAAAAAAAAATAACATACATACCTGTGACCACCAGTCGATTTGAGCGGTTGAAATTGGATTGGGATTCTAAACCACCACCTTGTTACTCATATAACAACCCCAATGAGTCATATTGCAGTTTTTTTTAACAAATTCACCACTGCATTCAATTCAATATTCACACCCAAGTCGATTGTGGTCTCAGAAAAACTTAACTTTAGTGAGTGGGCAACAGTAGGTATACATAAGAGTAGGCAAACTTTGTATGAACTGTATAATGAAAAACAATACAATTTTAGTCTTGAGTTCAAAGAAAAAGTAAAAAACTACTCAAAAATGTTCAGAAAAGTTTGTCAAATGGCAAAATCAAATTATATAAGCTCGAAAATCAGAAATAGTGAAAATGTAATAAAATCGATATGGAAAATAATAAATAGTGAGACTGGAAAGGTCAGTACTTACGATAATGATTATAACTTAAAGATTAATGATTGCTCAGTCCAAAATGACGTTGACGTAGCCCAAGCTTTTGAAAACTTTTTTACTGACATTCCAATTTCTACTACAAAGTGCTTAAACTCATCTCAAGTTATCGCTGAGTCTTTGCTTATAGAAAATGTACCCAAATGCAAAAATAAATTTAATTTCAATCATGTCAATGAAACTGATATTAAAAAAGCTTTTAATCTATTAAATGTAAAAAAAACTGCAGATCTCTGGGGCATTTCTGTTAGACTTATTAAACCATTGATTGATACACTTGCACCAGATCTAGCTTTTATATTCAATGAATCCATTGACTGTGGTGTATTTCCTGATCTAATGAAGCATAGTAAAATAATTCCATTGTTTAAATCAGGTAGTAGGTCTGACCCCACTAACTTTAGACCAATATCAGTATTGCCAACGTTCAGCAAAGTTTTTGAAAAACTTATTTTACATCAATTGCTAAGGCATTTCGATGGCAATGACCTGCTTCACTGTAAGCAATTTGGGTTTACTCGCGGCAGGTCTACCACTGATGCTGGTGTAGAGTTGGTATCGCATATTTTTGATGCTTGGGAGAAGTCGCAAGATGCTTTAGGCGTTTTTTGCGACTTGTCAAAAGCATTTGATTGTGTACACCATGTAACATTAATCAGGAAACTACATCATTATGGAATAAAAGACAACTCTTTGGATCTTCTTACTTCATACTTGTGTGACAGGATACAAAGAGTTGACATTAATGGGGAACGTTCTTCGGGATCTGTAGTTACAATGGGTGTACCGCAGGGGTCTATCCTCGGTCCTTTCCTATTTCTTGTTTATATTAACGACCTCCCTCATCTCGTTAAGAATAATCACGAGATTGTATTGTTTGCTGATGATACTTCACTAATTTTTAAAATGAAACGTCATAACACAAATTTCGACGATGTGAATAATGCAATCTCAAAAGTAGTCAATTGGTTTAGTGTCAATAATCTTCTGCTTAATGAAACCAAAACGAAATGTATTAGATTTATTCTACCCAATGTCAAACAAGTTAAGGCCGATGTAAAGGTAAAAGAGGAATCTTTAGAAATAGTAGAAAGTACTGTATTTTTGGGAATAACTTTAGATAGTAAACTTCAATGGGGCTCACACATAGATAAGCTATCGAAGAGACTTAGTTCTGCAGCGTATGCAGTCAAAAAAATCCGTCATCTTACAGACGTTGATACTTCTAGACTAGTCTATTTCAGCTACTTCCATAGTATAATGTCTTATGGCATACTGCTGTGGGGGAACGCTGCAGATATTAACACCATATTTGTGCTGCAGAAGAGGGCTATTCGTGCAATCTATAATATGGGTCCCAGAGAATCCTTGCGTGAAAAATTCAAAGAAATAAACATAATGACAGTAACATGTCAATATATCTATGAAAATTTGTTGTACACTCATAAAAATATCAATAAGTTCATTAAAAATAGCGATATACATAATTTAAATACTAGAAATAAGAACAAACTGGCTTTGCCCTCTACTAGGCTACGTAAGATTAATGTATCTTTTAAAGGGCAATGTATACGCTTCTACAACAAAATTCCAAGTGAGTTGCAAAAATTATCTATAAATAAATTCAAACGGATTGTCAAAAATATACTTTGTAAAAAAGCTTACTATAAAATATCAGATTATCTAGACGACAAAAAAGTTTGGGACGAGTTATGCTCCAACTCTAAAACTAACAATCTAACAAGGTAAAGGTTTCTTGTTCGCTTCTTTACTTTACCTAAAAAAGATTGAAGTGAACAATTAATCAAAGTGATCACTTTATTTCCCATTTTTATTTCTTATTTAACTTGTATTTTGTGACGTGTCCAAGAGTCCTGTAAGGTCTAAAGGAAATAAAGCACTTTGATTTTGATTTTGATTTTTGAAACAGAATTTTATAACTATAACGCGAAAATAATAATAACTTCAGATTTTCGCGCAACCTCTTTCTACCACCAAACTAACAGAAACAAACCATATTATTTATTTCTTTATTCATTTATCGTCAGCTTTAAGATAGATGATGTAGATACAATAAATTTTAAAGAGAATTATAATGAAATTACAATTATAATAAGTAAAAATTTACAATCGAAATAATGGAGCTAACTGCAGACTGTCGCAAAAATTTACACGTAGCTGATGATGATTACTGTTAATTTTCAATTTAAAAAACATTAGACCTCAGGTTGTACCTAAATTGTCCGTCGTAGATACCTTCTTAGCCTAAAGGTTTTATTTTAAAGTGGTATCAATATTCATTACCTTTGATGATTTGATGATTACACTGGATCCACACACACAATTCCTTACTCACACATAAACACCACACACACTTTTAAGCAACACAAGCGGTAGTCTACTCAAAGAGCTCAAACATTTGATTTGCAATATTAGACAAATGTTTGGCAATACTAGTTGTTTGTGTAGCGATGTCCTTACCCCTCCAGTGCCCTTTACATCTTACGACACGACATCGACTATTCCCATTAATCTTTTTAACTGTAAAGACGTTGGGAAATGAACTTTGGAACTGGATTAGTCGAGTCTATTTGTAAATCAATTATCATTTAAGGAGGTAGATGAGGCGAACTGAATCAAAATAAGATCCATCAATATAAAAATGATCTAAATACAGGCCAAAAGAGCGTAATTTTATTAAGTTCACTTCTCGTAAAATTTGTCGTATCATACACGACTTGTGCTACACGGCGGCGACGCAAATTAATATTAATAAATTATCTGAGCGTCTGGTCGAAGCGACGACGTGTGACCCGAGAGCTGGTAAATATCTGGCGCAGCGCATCAGCATTGCCATACGAGTACAACGTGACAATGCAAATGAATCAATGCAGCCAGCATCTTGGGTACACTTCCAACTGGTATTGATATGGATCAGTTGAGCTACCTGTAGTTTGTTCGCAACAGTCTGCAGTTAGCTCAACTGTTTCAATTGTAAATACTAGTTTTTTATTTAGTTAAATCATTGTAATTTTATTTGTTAATAAAGGCTTTTTCCCATATACAATAAATTATAATATAGGTTAAATGTATGAACTTGACGCTACTCACAATTCAAGTGATTCGTATGACCCCAACAACCCTACCCAAGCCAATCTGTTTTGACCGAAATCGGAATGTGTAAAAGCCTTTTTCTAACTTCTGCGATCAAACGAACGCCTGATCAAACTACAAGGTTGTCAATAAGATGCAAAGGGAAAGGGATTAGGGATTGTGACTTTTTTGGCGGCAAATAAGGGGAGAAAAGTCTCACCCACCCTATGAAGGAGCTTTTGTTGAGAAAATTATTAATGTAATAAACAATTTGGTAAAACTTTGGTTAAGTTTTACTTTTTTTTCTTATGCTGTAAAAGAATATTGAAATAAACAACAAAACTTTGGTTTTGATATAATTTATTTTCTATTACAAAGGTTCGATCCAAAAAAACATTGCTAGTCGCGATGGTTATTGGAAACATTAAAAAGTTTGATTTAACTAGATTTAAATCATTCTAAGTAAATACATTGGTTCTTCTACTAAAAATTTTGTTAATTAATTTTCCTTTGTTAATAAAGTATAAAAATAAAAGTGGCTAATCAATACATAAACCAATAGGTATCAGTTATTTAGTATCCCTACAAACCCTTATTTTCAACCAGCTACCAAAATAACCTAAAAAACTTTAAAGGCCAGTTTATTTAAAATAAGGCGAAAAGTTTAAAAATGGCGTGACTGAGTGGCGACGACGTTGATGGATGGCGCTCGATGGCAGCGACATGAAGAGATTTCATAAAGAAAATAATAAACAGAGCTCTGGGCTTAAAGTCTTTGTGGGAGTAGTCTTTTACTTTATAAATGGCCTTAAATACCCTCACCCGTACTTAATTTTCTCACAGTATTTTTTTTAACCATATTAATATTAGAAAGTGGAAAGATTTGTTTGGATTGAAAAGGCTTCAAAAAAAGGTGGACTGATGAAAAATGATAATAAATATTATCCCCGATGAAAATTAGGCTATCGAATATTATCAAAAAGTGGGATCCGATCAAAAATATTTTTTTTGGTTAAATACCCGTGCGAAGCGGGGCGGACAGCTAGTTTACCTTTTTTAATATTAGAAAGAAAAAGAAATGTATGTAGTGATAAAAAAATATTCAGCTTATTCATACTGTTGGATTCAGCATCTTGCGGGCGCTAACATCATCATCAAGCCACGTTAGTCCACTACTGGACATATGTCTCTCTTTATGAGCAGACGTTTCCGTTTTGTACTAATTACTTCTAGATTTTTTGCAATAAACTACAATTAGCTCAACTGTATCAATTGTAAATTCTAGTTCTAATTTGTAACCTAACCAGTTGTATTATATTTGGTACGTTACATTTAGTAATAATTGTAATTTAGATTTGTGTTGTGTAATTTACAGGACATTTAATTAATGTTTCGACATTGCACGATGAAATTCAAGTTTCAATGAAATTCCGAAATATTAATCTCGGTTTAGGTGTTCATGAAAGTTTGAAACTGAAAATACAGAACCCTTTCACAGCTCACAGCAAATTCCAAATACGAATGGAAACCCAACGGATAGTTTTGAAATTCGAATTCCAACGTACCAATACAGTGGTCAACCAACTGAGCATTCTATTTTGAACTTTAATGCTTTTACTTACAGCTTAGTTTAAGCTTTTGGATGTAGGTATAGGTACAGTCATCAGAAAGAAAAAGTTCTCGCGTTCACTTTGAAAAGTAGACCTTATCTTTTAGTTATAAGGTCTAAAATAGGAAGTTTGGCATTATTGGTCGGATCGCCCGTCTGTCTGTCACAACTACTGCACTCGCTGATTGATCGCCGGCCCAGAAATGAGCTTTAAATTACCCGTTTCCGCACGAAATAGAGATGTTTTCGGTACATACGCATTTGGCTCGCGAATTCATGTGGTTTTTGAACGAATGTGTTTTACGGTCCATAGCGTTTTTATTATCATTTAGTTCAGCTATGGTCTGTGCCAAACTAATTAAAACAGTAGGTAGATTGTTTGCAGTTAAGTTAACAGTCTACAGTTAGCTCAGTTGTTTTAATTGTAAAAACTAGTTCTAACTTGGTAATGGATTTAAATTTTTATTTGTTTATAAATTAAAATATCAACAAAATCTTATAGTAGGTAAGGTACATAATATAACTAACTACATTATGAATAATGATAAAAATAATAAGGTTACTTATGTGATAAATTAACTACACCATCTTGTGTACACTTCTAATAGGTATTGATATGGATCAGTTGAGCTGCCTGTAGTTTATTTGCAACAGCAGTTAGCTCAAATATAAAATTAGATCTAATCTACTTATATAATTGAAATTTTCTTTAATAATAAAGACTGTTATTATGATTAAAAAATAGACCATGCTTACAATATCAGGAACTTTGACAGTTTCGACAACTTGTCTGTGAAAAATAATACAAAAACACCTTTAACGATCTCATTACTGTTTACCCCAGCGTAAGCGCCGTACAAACATTTACGGAACTTAGCTCAAGGGCATGAACCCTCCAACTTGCTTTCAACCTGACAGCTGTCAGAATGACAGGTGTGAAGTTTGTGTTGGACGCGCTTAGACGTTTATGGAGTGTCGGATTATAGGGGCTACAAATAACTAACCTACTTGTAAATGTTCAAATGGTTTTCTTGTTTTTCCGGTTCACGACAATAAACCGACAGGTTTAATTGAAAAATGGTTTGAAATTCTTGTAATCAATAATATTAGCTTTTAGGGCAGCTCTGAAAAAGAACTTTCAAAATAAGCTACAATCTAATAAAGTAAAAGACGTTACCTCAAGCTGATCGAATTAACATGTAACTAGCGACTCGCTCCGGCTTTAATAAATAAATAAAATAAAATAAAAATGTTTTATTTCAGACAATACAATAGTCCATACATTATCGAGTAGGTACAAGGCTTTGCATGGACTTTTTACTGTATTGTATAAGTATTGTATTGTATTAGCTGTATTGTGTTAGCTTTACATTTCCTCAGTACAGTCAAACTTAGATATCTACCCAATGAATACTTTTAATTGAGTATACATAGATTTGAGTAGAAAAAGTTGTTTTGACAACTTGATAAACTTGATCAGAACCACAAGCAGATGTTATCCCATTAGCTTTGAGAAAAACCTTTTAAAATAGCTCTGAAAACAAATTAAGCGTCTTTAAAGCCCCAATTTACTCAGCACGCACGGAAACACACGAAAATAACCGAAGCTGACCGCTTCCGTTCGTATAGTGCTGCCAACTTATTATTCGTCCATCAAGAAAAGATTAAGATTTGGTTTTGAAATTTCATTATTATTTTCTTTGTTAAAAATATTACAAGAATCTAAATCAATGAATCTATGAATCTACAATAAAAAAAAAATAGAAAAATATTCTAAAAAAAAACAACGGATGTACGAATACCTGAATATAGTTGTTACAAAAATCTTCTCGCATTATAATTCATATTAGTTTGTATACCATAATTATTAGTACTATTCTAACAGGTATTTATTATCGCGTTTATTTGCTTATTTTTTCCGACGTTTCAACAGGTTTACACACTGTCGTGTCACGACGATGACTGAAAATAACGTTAAATAATACTAATAATTATGTGTTCAAATCTCGTTAGCTTAAAAATATAGTTTGTTACAATATTCCCATCTTCCCCATTTCCCGGGAAGTTATTCCCGTTTCCTCCGGGAATAGCTTTAAATAGTAATTTGTACTTAACACACACTTAGAGTGGGGAGTGTCGACTTTGTCGTGTTTTCTTTTAATTCTGCTCTGACCAAGTGTAGATATTTCATAAGAGAGAACTACGAAGATAAGCCTGTAGAATAAATATTTATTCATTTCAGTTGAGTTAACTGCAGATCGTTTGTAATAGTCTGCAGATAGCTCAATTTATGCAATTCTAAATAATACTAATAATCTTCGTATTTGTTTCTATTAGGTATCTATACTAATATTATAAAGAGGAAAGATTTGATTGTTTGTTTGTTTGAATTGAATAGGCTCCGAAACTACTGGACCGATTTGAAAAATTCTTTCACCATTACAATCATAAATTTTTCTTGATGAACATAGGCTACATAATATTTTCAAAAAAGTTAGGGATCCGCATGAAAAATTCAATAATTGAACCGTGCGCTGTATATTCAACCTCTTTTTCTATTACTAGCGGCCCGCCCCGGCTTCGCACGGGTATTAAACAAAAATTTCAGAAATTATACACACTAAAACGATGGGTTTCACAGTTTTCATACGGATCTTTACTTTTTTTAACAGCATTGGGTTTTTTGACATTGACTCAAGGAACTTATACCCAACATTGACTCGACATTCCAAAACTGACACTGGCCGTAGAGAAAAAGCAAGCACCGTGCGCTATACAACCTCTTTTTCTATTCTGACGCGCCATAATAGAAAAAGAGGTTCAATATACAGCCCAACCTCTTTTTCTATTATGGCGCGTCAGAATAGAAAAGGAGGTTGTATATATACGCACGGTGCTTGCTTTTTCTCTACGGCCAGTCTCAGTTATGGAGTGTCGAGTCAATGTCAGAAATCCCAATGCTGTTAAAAAAAGTAACGGATCTGTATGAAAACTGTGAAACCCATCGTGTTAGTGTGTATAATTTCTGAAATTTTTGTTTAATACCCGTGCGAAGTCGGGGCGGACCGCTAGTTTGTTAATAAAAAGCTAGAATTATTGATATTTTTGTGGTGACACAGTTTATAGAAAAGTAGTCGTGACTTTTGCGTTTTGCAATTAAGCTAATTCATTCTTTAAGCAGAGTCCAACCAGTCACTCATCAACCCTTCGCCGCGAACACACATATCCTTAATTTGGATTATAGAATATCGTAATTGCAATTTATGTACTCGTGTCTCGTATATTGAATAGACTCAGTTAAAGTGAAAACATCTTTTATTCCAAATCCAACCCACAATAGGTAATCTATAGACTAAAGACCCTAAACTCAAAATTTTTAAAATACTTCAATAAAAAAGAAACCCTTCCATATACGAAAACTATTAGGTATCTATAACAAAAATTCTCAAAATAAAATTGATAGACAATTATTTTAAACGCTTATCCTATTAGAAAATTTGAAAACAATTTCCCATCGTCTGTCGCACGCACGTGTCGCATATCTGATGCTGTGACGTCACAAGTGGACTCGACCAAATTGGATTTTTATCGGATGTGCGGATAAAACACGTTAGACGTCTGCAGATGTCGGGATTTGAGGGTTATGCGGTTTGGAACTAGAGGGAACGACTACAAAGTATTCTTATTTATTTATTTATCTATACTTCTATATCTATACCAATATTATAAAGAGCAAAGATTTGATTGTTTATTTGTTCGTTCGTTTGAATTGAATACGCTCCGAAACAAATGGACCGTTTTGAAAAATTCTTTTACCATTAGATTCCTCAATTTTCAGATATGAACTTAGGCTATAGAATATTTTCAAAAAAATTAGGGTTCTGTATAAAAAATTTAGTTTTTGTTAAATAACCGAGCGAAGCCTGGGCCGTAGTCGTTAAAAAATTCAAAAAATTAATGAAAAAATTTTACACAGGGTTATACTTCAAAATGGGAAAAACTAGATCAAAAATGATATTTGACTGACAGAGCAGAAAGTAAAGATAACTAAGATATTTATTCAAGGAGCGGTGTGTAAACGTAAACCCAGCGGCACTAACCTGCAGTTTAGTTTAGCCGCGATCTTATCTAGATGCGGTGCAAGTTAAACTCAACAACCGGTTGATGGAGGAAACTGCTCTAAGCTTACGGGCAAACCGTATCATGGCTTAGGTTAGCTATAGATTAAATATGTACTTACTGTAAAACATAAATAAATGAAAAATAAAGGTAGCAGCTTTGTGGCTTAGGTAAGCTGTAGACGCATACTTCTGGTCATTATCTTTTAGTTTCTTTTATATTGGAAAAGACTTTTTAACAAAAAAAATGCAATTGCATAACTAGATTAGAACTAGTATTTACAATCGAAACCATTTATCCAACTGCAGACTGTAAACTAAAGGTAGCTCAACCAATAATATACAAATCAAACCATATCACCAGTCGGAACTGTACCTACCCATGATGCTAAAAACTGAAGTATAGTATACCAACTGAAGATTAATATTTTAGAACATAACAGTAAACCGCTGACGTTTCTAACCTGAACCAAAACAAAATCTACCAGAGTTTCTTCTGCCTTAAGTTTGATGAAGTTTTAATTGAAAATTAGTCTTGGCCGTATCTTGTTGGATCCAGTTGATTCGGCCCCGGTAGACCGGTAAATGAACCAAGTTTCGTCTACCCTCAAAAATTCCCACCTGACTATTAGTTGAAGGGATTTTGAAAAGCAAAATACCGAATACTTAGTTGATACTCTTCTTAATATTAAATATTACGGTATTTTTTTTATTTTACTATAAAAACTATCGTAGTTTGACGAATTCATTATGAATGTAAGCGGGTTAACTACGAACCTATTATATGTTGTAAGAACACCAACGTTTCATCCCTTAACGAGGAACTTCATCTAGGGGATGAAACTTTGGTGTTCTTACAACATATAATAGGTTCGTAGTTAACCCGCTTACATTCATAATAAATTACGGTATTTTGCTTAGCGATCGAAGACTCTTATGTCGTGGAATCCACTCGATCACATTTTTTTTTACACTAACTTTTTACACATCTTATACATATTAATTTCAGAATTCAATAATATTTCTTTAGGCTTCCTAATTAAGCACTTAGACACGCTAAATGATATATAAGCTTGAAGCTGTTATATTATTTAGTACTAGCTGGGTGCCCGTGATTTCACCCGCGTAACTACCGATCCCTTTGGATTTTCGGGATAAAAAGCCCATGTTATTCCAGGTCATAAACTACCTGTGTGTGTACCCAAGGTTCTTGATTTTTTTTGCATGAAAGAGTAATAAACATCCATACATAGAGGTATTTACAAAATTTCGTACATAATATAAGTAGGATTTTATTTTCGTAAGGAGGTAAATACAGTAAAACTTCAGCCTATGGAGCACAGCGCCCACGAGTGTTTCCACCTCGTCTGCAAAGTGCGGAAATTGAGTTAGTTTGTTTTAAAAATTCTCATTGACAGCCCGCGAACTCTTCGCTATAGTTTGAGATAAATGCACGCCCAACTTTAATGCAACTCCGGTTATTCAGCTTTCAAAAGATCGTTTATTATGTCTAAGATATAACATCTTTGAAAGATTGTGTTGCCTACGCGTTTTAGACAATTTGCTTACTGAGATTGTTGCCTTAAAAGTGAATTTAAACGTTGATTGAGGATTTAGAAAAAATGGGCTATTTTAATGTTTTACATATTATTCACATTAGGTACGGAAGACGATTTTAAAATCTAAAAAACGTCGTAGTTCGATGAATTCATTATAAATGTTAGCGGGTTAGCTACGAAACATATTTTTGTGTTGAAACAACGTTTCATCCCTTAACGAATTCATGAATTCTTCTATCACAAAAATAGTCGAAATCAAAATCAAACTCCTTTTATTCCCTTTAGACCCTTACAGGACACCTGCCGAAAAGATCCTTGAAGAGTGTTGTGTTAGGGGTATTGACAGATTTGAAGAGTGCTATGTTAGGGATAGCGATCAGCGAAAGACTGTTGGCAGATGCTGGATGCGACAAGCTGGAAGACAGGGCGCTATGGCGCTCATTAGGGGAGGCCTATGTCCAGCAGTGGACTGACTGACTGATGTGGGCTGATGATGATACACATCTGATGACGTGTTAGGGGTACCTATTGTCAGATTTGAAGAGTGTTGTGTAAGTTAACCCGCTAACTTTCATAATGATTTCAAGATGTTTCATAATGGGTATTGCCGGATTTGAAGATTGTTATGTCAGGGTTATTACCAGACTTGAAGATTGTTGTTGCCAGACTTGAAGAGTGTTGTGTTAATGGTATTGCCATAAGTAGGTACTTGAAAAGTGTTGTTGCC